>CM035436.1:48445013-48970013 GCA_020310875.1 Ceratopteris richardii | reverse complement strand
TTGTCTATGTGTTTGCATGACATGAATAATGCATGATGTGTGCATGTGACATCTAAGTGTGGCTGACATGTCACATGTGTCTATGACACGTGTGTCTGTGTGTGACACTTCACGTGTGTATGCATTGTAATCAGTGATATGTGTGTGACTCTTGAGATGTGTGTGTGGTGAAACATGCTTGGGAAATGCTTTGCTCTCGGGGAAGATGCTAGCAGATGACGACAATACAAGAAGGCATATCCACGTAAACGAAAGCAAGGTGGTTAGGTTCGTAAGGTTCGGTACGGGTAAGGTACGTGAACCGACTCTTACCTCGAGGATAAGGTTCTTAAGGTACGTTAGGGTGTGTGTGTGTGTGCGTGTGTGTGTGTGTGTGTGTGTGTGTGTGTGTGTATATATATATATATATATATATATATATATATATATATATATATATATATATATATATATATATATATATAGATAGATAGATAGATAGATAGAGAGAGAGATACATACATAAATGATAATACATACAATGTACATACATATTAGAACTTAATGCAATCTCATATTTGGAGCTAAAGGACACCCGTGATGAACCATATCATCATATTGCAAAGTGCAGAAATCTTGTTTATGGTTTTCAATGATCATAAGCTGGTCAGAACGAACCGAACAAACCGAATGGGTTCGAACCGAACCGAATGGCATAAAAGTACCTAATCATCCGGTACGCGAATTGGGGCAACCCTGAACCAAATTACCCTAAAGATTAAGTATGCAATTTGTCTACGAACCAAGAAGCCTAACCGCACCAAATTGGACCTTATAGATGAACCGAACCGAACTGATTCGGTTCCATTGTATCGAAAAGTGTCAGAGAACCGCATCCACTCATAAGGTTCGGTTCGAACCGAACCGAATGGAACCTTTCAGGGGTAAGGTTCGAGAACCGCGTCAACCATGGTTGGTGAATGTGACAGTATTTCCTGTAGGGGAAGGCTCGAGTGAAGTGAAGAAACTGCGCTGCGAGGTAATATGTTTGGTTTCCCGACTATCAAAATACTAAACATCTGAGTCTACTGCAGGCATACACTCCTCATGAGAAGATGGGTCAAAACTGCAAACAGTAGTAAATGCCATTCTTCATTATACACAAGATTAGCAGACTCTGTTTTCACTGTAGAGGCCTCTGCAACAACCATTCGGACCTCTTTCTTCTTTGCGTCTTTAGCAACAAGTTTTGGTCAGCTCTTAATAACATGATCATTTGCTTTACAGTATTTGCAAAACAATTTCTGCTTTTCTGATTTCTTCTCATCTTTGTCTTCCTTCTTCGGACGTGCAACATTTGCAGATTTCCGCTTACTAGTAGATGAGCTCCATTTACCTTTGCCCTTCTGACTAGCCAGGAAAGCTTGATATGCAACATGCATAATAGACATGTTCTGTCTCGACTAAACTTCCTGCACCAAAACAAAAACTAACTCTTCAAATGTTAAGGCATTTGGATTGCCTTTCATCATCAAACGAAGAGTAGAAGCAAAACTCTGATATGAGTCAGGAAGACCATTCAGGACGGTATGCGTCAGGAAGACCATTCAGGACAATTCGCATAAGTGAACTATCAGGAAGGACTTCATCAACAGAAATCAATTGTTCCTTCAAATCCTTGATCTTTGTCAAAAAATTGTCCATAGAATCACCTTCATTCATGTGCTCACTCTCCAATTGTTTTCCGAGGTTAGCAACACGAGCCTCATTCCTAGCTTGGTACAATGTGGTAAGTGTATCCCAAGCATCCTTAGCTATTCTGCAAGAGCGAATGTGAGGAATAATGGCACGTTTGACAGACAAGGCTATCAACGCATGTGCCTGAGCATCTCTACCATCCCAACGAATTTGCTCTGCAGTAGGTGTAACAAAAACCGAAGCACGAACAGGATTCTGCAAAATATCACCATCTTCGATGATCAGCAAGAGCTTCAATACCTATATTTGCAGGTGTAATAAGACGTTTTTCAACACCCTGCACAATATTCCACAGTCCTTTTGCGACCAATACATGAGGCATCATATAAGCCTACAATGGATAATTGGTACCATCCAACTTATCCTCAACAGCCAACATACGGAATACAAAACTACTTTCAGCCATGGCCACTGACTAAAATACCTTGATACAGAAAAATGACTATATGAAAAAGTTGAACCGAACTACCAAAACAAGTTCTGCTAGACCTGTAGCAGACTTCAAGACGCTTATACTAGCGAACTGAAACCTGTATATATCTTTGGCACAAAAAGACGAAATTGCCTACACAAGCACTGCAATAGTGCATTCGGCGGTCGAAACGAGCTCGGATCGCGATTTCAGCATGACACAGCAATGCTGTTTTGATCTCCAAATCACCCTGAGTATGCATACCAAATTTCGTGCAAATCTAAGACTGTGAACGGAGGGGTGTCGACGACGCCCTAGATGAAACGGAGACCTTCTCTGATACCAATTGTTGGAGTTAGTATGCAGAAGCACGCGTACTGGAATCTTGGAGCACAACACACAAGACTGAATGTATTACCACTAGAATGTACAAAGATAAGTAACCCGTTAGGGCTTTAGGCATATATACAAGCCGAGGGGCAAAAACCTCCTAAAGAGGGGAAAACGTGTTGTGACGGTCCTAGTGTGTTCACACACATCACTACCTAAATATATCAACAAAGAGCACTCCCAAAAAGATAGGGCAAAGAGAGACATGTATAGCTATTAGTTAAGGAAATAGATTGTGTCATCCATCGCTCAAAAAAGGGATACTCTTACACGAAATTATGAGGCCTCTAGCCAGTAAGAGAACAAAGGACTCATATATAAGACTTCCTTCCTTTTTGGAGTTGTTGACTTGAAAAAGATCACAACACGACAAGAGGGCATCATAATACTCAAACTAACAGAATGACAACATTTCTAGCTAGATATGTTCATTCAACTCAAATGTCCTTTATCATAGGATGATCACTTTATGATAACATTTTCTCGATAATGTCAACTTATAGAGCTTCTCATCTATACAACTCAAATTGTCATGTTAGAAACGAATTTTCCCAAGGTATTTCATACAATACATTGATATTTAAATGCATGGAGGTATAAGATAGGGTTGTCCTATTCCCCTAATTTTGCTTCTCGGATAGATGTTTCATGTGGGAGCCATACTAGGTATCAAAGCTCTAGAACACTATATGCATGACCATACTTTAAATCATGTTTTCTCTAGGGTACTTGTTAATATCATTTCTTTCTTTTGACAAATGTTGTGCATGGGTTTGTTGTACGATTTGGTCACAAGTGACTTGGGCAATGGATGGTGATTCTTCGTGATGAAAACCTTTGAAATACTTTTTGGACAAAAATTAATGCATGTACAAAGAGAGATGACTCTTTGACAACTAGATTAAAATCTTGTCTCAAGCTCTTTTAAAGGTCATATCTCCAACTTCCCATTACCCTAATTTTGGAAGAGCATAGTAGCCATGATGCTAATTGACTATCCTTACTAGATACCATTATTTGCTAAGTTTGAGCCCCCTTCAAATTCATCAAGATCCTCACCAAGATATTTTCAATAGAAGAGCATTATATCTTTGGATAGTTATCTTGATAGACAAGGAAATCAGATATCTTTTACCTAAGGTAAGCATGCATGTGGCCTTGGAACTATAAATCCACTACGGTCCTTAATGCTTGTTTGAAGGAAAAGTGTATTAGAATTGAGCTTGTAACAAAAAACGGGAATTCATCAACCCGATTCCGGATGGTTTAGAGCAATTTTCTGCTGGATTACAAGAAGCAATTGCATCTACAACAAATAACACCCTTTTGAGTGATAAAGTCTTCTTGTGGAGAATCGTGTAAGGCAACATGAAGGTTGCTGCTTTATGGAAATACAAAATCAATCATGCACAAAATATGCATGACCAAAATGCAACATTTGTCATGGAGTTACAAGCACATAAAGGACTGGTGGCAAAAGACATATTCAATTTTCAGAAGTGGTTTCCAAGCTTGGCAGAATTCAATCACTTCTAGAACTTATGAGAATCAAGGCCAAACTGCAGCTTACATTTTTATCAAAGGAGCATGTTGATTCTGTTGTTCTTTAGGCAGCCTCAAAATCTGCTATTATTAGGGGGCAGATGAATCTTCTCAGATGCACTTCCTCAACAGGTTCTAAGAGATTCTTTTCTGTAATCATGCCCAGCACCTGCAGACTCGCACAAATGACCAATAATATTACCTCAATAATTTGGTCCTCTAGGCTGGGCATTAATAAACACCTGTGAGGATCTTGAGGATTATGTTCTATGTATAATTAGTGCAATAATAAAAAACACAGTCCCCAAAAAACATCTGAGTATACGTATATAAATGCACACTATGTACAAATGTGATTATTCGTTCAATATAAATACATCCCTGGATTACAGTTTCGTCGGAAAATTTTCAAATCAATCAGTGCATCATGTTACATATGATATTTGGACAATATTTACTAGTCTTTATATGGACCTGCTAAATTCTTAACTAGTACCAATAAATCTTCTGGATGACACACCATACAAGCATGTAGGCGCCACAAATACACAGTGATACAGTAAATCATGTTACATGCATAGACATCAAAACCAATTGCAGTGGTAATGAATCATAGAACTTAAAGAAGTCATATAGAAAAATTTAGACGATCCAAAGTGTACCTTTGTATAGAAGGAACCACAAAGCTCAGGAGCTCGGTACCATCTTGTTGCTACATAATCCTGGTGGGAAATTCAGGTTCTAGTGAGTCCTTTGATGTGAGAAGGAAACCTCTAAAACCAACAATAAAGAGGAACACATACTGTCCAGAACATGGCTGATGAAGCACCATTCAAAGTCACTCGAGCCAAACCGAAATCACAAATTTTAAGTTTGCAATCAGAGTTAGCTAGAATGTTCTTTGGTTTCAAATCTCGGTGAAATATGTTGGCTGCAGTAAAGTATTGAACGAAAAAGCGTACATTCATATCCGCTTCTGATATGAAAATGAATAATCCAAGCACTTTACAGAAATTATAACATAAAATGTATGTAATCAACTGTATCTAATCAAGGTCATTTACGGTATGTACTCACACAGACATATTATCGAGCGCGACTAAAGGAAGTGCTGTTCAGAGCCTCCATTCCCACAAATAAAATGATCAAATGCTTCCTGCAAATTGGGAGATTTCTTCTATATTCTATGAAGTTTCAGGAAAAAAGGATGGATGGACTTCATGCATCCAATGATCAGGACCAAACAAGCTAGCTCAAGTCAAAGATACTTGAAATGCATCCTTCTCACATATTTTGCACCTACAAAATCGCATGCCTGGCATAATACTCTCATATAGCACTGAATTGGTCAAAAGGTACTATATTAAGTGTCACACAGTCGTGATATAGCCAGAGCAAGCTTTGAGCAGGACATCTGTAGTATTTAAAAAAAATATTATTAAAAAATTATTTTAAAAAAAAAAAACCACAACAATAATGACCAAACAAGAGCCTGATGAGCCTCTTCCATCATCGATTCACTAAGAGAATAACACTTAGAACTCTTTCATAATCAACCACATTTGCTGCTCACAAAGAACCAAGCAGACAAGTTTTATGTTATTCAAAACTTCTCTTGATTACAAGCAATTCAAATTATATCTGTGTATAGACACATGTGTGTATGCAAGTATATGTGTATGTGTGTCCATCTATGTGAAAGGAATTGCTTGCCTATGTACACGATGGACTTTATTTCTAGAAGACTTAGTTGGGTTTGATTGTCTAAAGTGTACCGGACACAGGTTATCAAAGCTTTGGAGCTCAGGCACATACCCAAGGTATCCTGAGGTTGGGAACATTCATCCTATCTAGGCTGCAGGCAGACCTATGTGATGAGAGGGAATCTTAGGGTCCAACTTAGGTTAGAGAGGGCACATCGAGATATTAAAGGCTAGAAGATGAGTTGAACTGACACACACACACACAATTACAATATTGTCTTACCGTGCATGCTTATGTTTTAGTCTTGTTGCCTCCCTGAGTAACATTACGAGCAAGCTAGTGGAAACTTTATACGTAGCTTATGTTGCAGAAAATGTTCCCAACTGGGAACGTTCAATAGGCAAGCGGTGGTGGAAATGCAGTACAGAAAATTTTGCAAATGCTGAAATTGACAAATATCAGATCTTCTTCTTATAAGCATCCAGTGCACAGGGCAGCTTAAACTGCAAATTATGGATTGCAGACCTTTCTGTGTGGTTGTGCAACTGTGGGGATTAGGAATGTGACATGCCCCAAATCAAGGCCTTTCAAGGCTGTTTCCATGACAAGGAGATGCTCTCTCTCTCTCACACACAGAATATCAGGAAACAGTATTTGTAAGACGACGTTTCCTGCAACACAGTACGTGGCCACAAAATACTATGCACATGATATAAAACTTTATGTCAATCATTTCATTAGGCAGGATAAAATATTTGTTTATAACGGCATTTTCCAGATCACATATCAATGACATAGGCGCAGAGGCACACTTACAAACCACTTGTGTGATCTGATATTAATCTCCTGAAAATAGGGTATCTTATCATCAAGAGGACTGACTTCAAAGTTCAGCAACATACTTGGAGATACAACTATGATCTACAATTATCACCGAATGATTCAACAAGAAATTCACAGATACATGCATGGAAGTTTCCAAAACGGTCTAGTGACCTGAGAATCTGACCCCGTGTGATCTGGAACAGACTGGAAGCCAACACTCTATGGAGGCTGAAAGTTTTCAAGCTACATACACGTAAGTACCTTCTACTCATGTTCGTGTATTGAAAACAAAAGGAACCATAGCTACGACGGAAAATGTGCGTCCAAAGATGGATATGAAACGTGTTTACTGAATAAATTTCAAGAATACAGAAAGAGCCATCTCGATTTAGAAAGCACAGCAGGGAAGCTGGGATGTCGAATTGAAATTCACGAAACAAATGATTAGAGCTAAATACTTAAATTCAGAATACAGCTTCACTTAAGTATATGGAAATCTCATGGCAAAACAACCAGAACCTGCCTCGATAGCATGCAGAGTTTATGGAAAAATTAAAAAAATGAATAAAGCTTGCCTGAGTGAATGAACTTCAAAGCTCGAAGCACCTGGTAAAGGAAGAATCCAAAGATGGATACGAAAGGTGTTTACCGAATAAATTTCAAGAATACAGAAAAAGCCATCTCGATATAGAGAATACAGAAGGGGAGCTGGGAAGTAGAAATGAAAATCACTGAATTAATGCTTGGAGCTAAATACTTAGATTCAGAATACAGCTTCACTTAAACAGATGGAAATCTGATCGTAAAACAACCACCCTGCCTCGACAAAGAATAAAATGAATAAATCTTGCCTGAATGAATGAACTTCAAAGCTCGAAGCATCTGGTAAAGGAAGAAGCGAAAATGATCCTCGGAAAGATCATCGTTTGAGCGAATCACTTGATGAAAATCCGATTCCATAAGCTCAAAAACCACATACAAATCTTTAAAATCACGCGGCGATGCTGGCAATAGGATGTGCTTAATCTCTACTATATCAGGGTGCCGCCGTAGAAAACGCAAGAGTTTTATCTCTCTAAGTATCCTCATTGCATCAGACCGATGCTGAAAAACATCTTCTATCTTCTTTATTGCAACCTTCTGCCCTGTTTTCCTGTCAATCGCGGAACATACAATACCGTAGCTACCCTTCCCTATGACCTCCTTGACTGCAAACCGATTGCCCTCGCTGCATCCCGAGAAAAAATCGACTCTTCCCATCAGGCTTCTGTTTCTCAGCGACCATGCATCATATGCTCTTGACCTTAAGCTATAAAGCCTTGGCGAGCTATGGCGCGATCGTCTGCTTGTGAAATCGCCTTTCGAGTGGCCCACTCAGAAAAGAAGGGAAGGGAAGATAAGTACCGAAAGAACGTGTTCTTCGTCTCAGGGAAAGCAGATTGCTTTTGCTCCCTCAGAGAGCTCCTGCGCCGCAATCACGTCTGAAAGATTCTGTGGAGTGACTCCTCTCTGTCATAAAATGGGTCTTCATCTGCAAAATACACGTTGTCGGTCTGCCGTGCATAATCAGAGGGAAAACTATCTCGTGACGCCCTTTCTCCAGTCCCCCGCTCTAAGCCTTTGCACTGAGTCCGAGCAAGAGACGGTGCTGAGCCTTGCAGTCGTTGCTCCAAAAAAGTATCACTACAAGTCAGATGCGGACAAGGCCGTGAAAATACTGCTTTTTCTACGCATGCAGTTCTCTATTTTAGAGAACGAAAAAAGTTAATATGTATGAGCATTGAGATTATCATGGTGAGACTGAGGGGAGAGGAACGCTGTTTGACATATGAGCATATGAGCGGTGGAACTCACACACAGTGTTGTATTTTTTTATTTTTTTAGAGTACAATGAATTGGAAAGACACACACAGATCTCGTATGGTAGAGGCACTCATCTTGGAAAACTTTGAAGCATCCAGCCTCACGCGGAACTTCAACCCTGACTATCTGCCTAAGAATATAAGGCACATTTGCTAAACCACGTTCGTTGGGTTACAATGTTGTACTTTGACAATCTACCATGCCCTTCAATTGAATTGAAGGCTATCTACACATCGTACCTGTATTTGATATTTTTAATTTATTTTTTAAAGATCTAATAAGAAATTATCTACACATCGTATCTGTATTTGATATTTTAATGTATTTTTTAAAAATTTAATAAAATTTTTTACCATAGGAATAAAAAATTGACGAAACAGATAATACGGTCGTCAAAAATCAACACTGCTCACACATAATTTATTTTTGTTTCGTTTGGAAAGTCAAAGAAAAATTTGTGGTGTCATTAATTTTTTCACATACGAAACAATAATAGATTTTTTTTCTATGCACTTGTTTTTGTAATTTTTTCTGTGTCAAACGAATAAAATGTGAACATGTAATTAGTTTTTTATTTTGTTGACGGACAAAGATAGCTCATTGTTCGTATTTTATATTAGTCTATTCCATGTGGAAGGTGGAACATGTATAGGACGGGGTGAGAGGATCGGAACAAAAATTGCCTTTGAGTTACGTGATTTTGATCAATATGGGAACTGTGTCGTTGGCCTTATATGAATAATAGTAGACACGTGTAAATTCCTAATTGGTTTAACTGCAGTTCTCTATTGTTGTTCTGCGGTATGTGAAACGGCCCTAAGCAAGTCGCAAAAACCCAAGTCTAAACACTTCATAGCAGTTTTTTTTCCTTTATAAGAGGAAGTTCGATCGGGGCTTAATCTCCCTTGCATGAATTAATAAAAAAGAACAATGGTACAATTGAGGGGCATAGTGCCCTTGGTATCCCTTAATCCCACATAGAAGTGGTAGGACTCCCCGAAGGAGTTACAATGAGGACTATCGAAAGGCGGTAGGAAATCTAGGATACAAGACACATGAGTCTTATTTTTTTTCTTTTTACTTGAGTCAAGGGTGTTAGAGAAAGTTACAAAGAAGGTTAATAACCTTTTCATCCTCCTCATGGAAGTTACAAAGAAAGTTACGAGAAAAAGACAAGGGTGTTAGAGAAAGTTACAAAGAAGGTTAATAACCTTTTCATCCTCCTCATGGGAGGTTCACTTACTATTGATCTTGTTGTTTTTGAAAACTAACCTCCTATAGTGTCTTAAGGGAGGGGACTTCTTACAATTACAAATTCTTTTGTCTAAAAGCCCGAGATATTTTTCGAATATTCTTCTAGAGGGCTATTAAAGTTACTAGCATATATTTCTTTCCATATCTTTTAGAGTGTTTCTCCCTTGATGGCATTCCACAAGGAAGAAGAGCACTTGGGCATTTGATAGCACTTGATAGACACACATATAAACACTTGATAGCAATTGACAAATAGGCAAGTGTATTGGGAATTAATAATCTCAGTTCAAATTTAAACAAGATCAGAGTTGATTAGTCGATGCATGTTGGTTCACTTGGGGGAACATTTTCCTCTTGAGTAGTTTGTGGAATTCAAGAGGTCCCATGGGTATTATGCCCCTTCACCTAAACATTTTTCCTTTCAATTAATTCAAGCAAGTGAGAGTAAGCTTTTGTTGAGCTTCCTCTTTCAAAAAAAAAAAGATCACACTTGGTTATCCCCTCATCATGTTGAGAGTCACGGGAGGGTAAGCAAGGCAGAGGAACCCACATATAAACACTTGATAGAAGTTGATAGATAGGCAAAGATGAGAAAATAATTAAGCTTTTTAGTTCAATTTCGTAGTCTTTAAGGTGAACTTAGACTCCTCTTGATAAGGAAGATAGACCTATTGGCCTCCTTTGTATCTCTTCTTTTCTTCTACCTCATATTTTGTTAATATAGTTTATGTTGTTCAAAAAGGAAAACAAGCTTGATAGCCATTGATAGATAGGCAAGTGGACTCTAAGTTATTGATCTCAAGTTATTGATCTCAGTTCAAGTGACTATCAAGCTATCAAGCTGGTAGGGTTCAAGTTTCGCCTTTGGTTGACATGTCTAAGCAAGCTCCTTCATAGTGGGGCACCTAAGGGGTCCCAAGGGTGGTTTGGTTGTACTTTCAATTCAAAGCATATATAGAAGAGTAGATGGTAGGTTGAAATTGGCCTCAATTTTCTTTTTTTTCTTTTCTTGTTTTAAGAGAATCGTGAGTTGGAAACATCTCAATAAGATCCATTTATTGGTTCATCAAATGAGTTGGCCTTGCTTGAAGAATCTATAGATTGATCTATGGCATTTTAAAATGCCATTAGAAGTGAAGATCTTAATGAGATCGTTATGGCAATATGTGTCAATGAGAGAAGCTTTTCATTATAATTCGTGTTATCATCCCCAACATCGTCACCTTTTTTTGATTGGGGAAACCGAGATTATATTAGTAAGAGAAAATGAATAAGAAAGATCAAAGAGAAATACAAAGAATATGCCATCCCATGAGTTAGGGAATCCACTTTTTTTTTTCCCTCTCATTAACCTCGAACACAAAAATATGTCAATATAGAAGGTTGTCCCAAGAGGCATCGACCTTCCATACTGACATATTTTTGTGTTTCAGTTTAATGAGAGGAAAAAAGGTGGGTTCCCACTCATGGGATGATAGATTTATTAGCTTCTTTGAGGTCATTGACCCAGCTAGGAGAGTGCACTATGATGAATGGTATTTTTTTTATTTAATATTTGGGAATGCTTGAGGACTTGCCTCTTTATTGGGCATGACTTCTCTCACCTTGAGGATATTAGATGGCACAATGAAAACAATTTAGATTAAATTCAAAGATTCAAGAAGAATGTGGGCTTTCATGTCACGCTTAATAAGAGATGGTGTCTGGATTGGTCGAGCTTTGGGCGGGATTTTAAGTTCCAATCCCTTTGGCATCCCATTGTCAAGATAAAAAATAAGTGTTTATGTGGCAAATCCTCCACCTGAAAATTTGGACCAAAGTAAAAGCTTTACAAAATATACGAAGCCCTTTCATGGTGTAAACAGTACCTTCATGGCAATGAGAATTTGGGGCCCAAGTCAATATTGTTATGGGGCGGCCTTGGGAGAATCATATTGCTATAGGTATAAATCTATTGAAATGAAAAAGAAATATTCCTACTCTACTCACATGCACACATATAACAAGCTAACAAAGGAGGAATAAAAGATAACAAACACATGTTGAATGAATTAAAATGGAAATGACTTACATACAACGCTCTATGCGCATGAAGACTCCATGAGGAGAGTGAGGGTCTTCTTGCCAAGAGCTTGTGGGGAGTGAAGTGAGGCCCTCCGTATATGGAGTTGAGGGTGAATCTCCTTGCATGTGAGATAAATGAGTTTGCATGAGAATGAAAGAGGTTTTGGACAAAAGGGTAGAGCATGGGACTCTCAACAAAATCAACTAGAAGCAAGCGTTATTGAGTGAAGCAATCGGATGTTCCTCGGCATTGTGGAATGCTATAAGAGGCGAGGCCCTTTGAAAGATCTCGAAAGAGAGTTGTGCTTCCAACTTTGGAAGCCCTCATAAAAAATGATAAATAAAAAAATCTCTTTTCCTTTTAGGCAAAAGTATTTCCAATAGTAAGAAACTCCCACCTTTTAGAAATCATAGAAAATTTTTCCTCGAGAGCAATAAAATTAAAAGCAAATGGGCCCCCCATGAGAGAGATGAAAGGGTTATGAACTTTGTTTGTAAAATCCTTTAACAAATTATAAGCAACTCTTGCTTTCTGGGATTCAGGGGGTCTCATGAGTACTACGCTCATTCATTTGTAGAGTTGTTCTTTCTATTATTTAAAATTTGAGAAAGTAAATTATTGTCGTACTCTTTTGAATATATATATATATATATATATATATATATATATATATATATATATATATATATATATATATATATATATATATATATATATATATATATATATATATATATAGAGAGAGAGAGAGAGAGAGAGAGAGAGAGAGAAGGTTGTCGAAATGATTTGGTGAGAGAAATGTAGAGAACAACATCTGTTTATTTAAATGATATTCCAACTTTATCTCTCTGCCTATGTAGTAGTGTGTGAATGTATGTCATGAATGGAAATGAAGATTTCCCTTCTTCATCTTCATTGTTTAATATGTACAATCTTAATGAATTTTTAATGCATGTACTTAAAAGACCTCCTTTTTTCTTTCACAAGTAACATATTTTGAGCTTTTTTTTTTTTGCACAAGGAAGATAATTGTGTATTTCCTGAAAATAATTGTGTATTACCTGAAAAAAGTACAAAAGTAGTTTATTGATCATATTTGTATCTCGTAGATGCATTTTCTAAACAAGCTTCATTTTCCCATGGCTCTCAGATTCAAATTCTGTAGTATGTTTTCATGTGTGCTTACTTGCCTTTACATTGTCGTTGGAAATGGGGTGCCCTTTGACCTACCGAGCTGGAGATTTCAAGTTCATGAATGAACATCAAGGTCTCAAGTGAAATGGAATGGACGTTTGAACTACATTCAAGCATGCTTTTAAGCATTCAAGAATTCATGTGAAATGGAATGGACATCTGAATACTTGAATGGAATGGACATTTAAACTGCATTCAAGCATACTTTTAAGATTTTAGAGTCAAAAGTTAGTGAACATTTGAGCGTTTAGTCTTTGGGTTGTTGTATGCTTCTTCTTTGTAAAATGTGAATTTCTTCATGACCATCCATCATGCAATTTTAAGTTCAATGACACAAACCTCGTTGGACACTCCATATTTTCTAAAGGTAGGATGAAGTGGGCCTTACTATAGCCTCAAGGTAAGGTGGACTTCATCTCCGACCTTCGGGCTCGTCTAAACAAGTCTCTTTTCGTTGGGGTTTAGGGTTGTTTCTTTTCAAGCTCTTTCTTAGTGGGCCTTCAGGATTTGTAATATCGACCATGCTAGACATCTAACCTTTGCTTTGTGGGATACGAGAGTCACATGGGTACTAAAGTTTGTCTAAATAAGTCTCTTCTCATTGGGGTTCAGGGTTGTTTCTTTCCATTTCTTGTAATCATTGCTTGAAACTGAATGGAGATTACCTTGATTTTTTTTTTTTTTTAGTGGAGGTTCAGCCGAAGCCTACTCCTCTGGACTTTAACTTTGAAATTGCAACTGTACAAGGAAGGGCATAGTACCCATGGGACCCCCCTTATCCCACAAGAACAAGGGTTTACAAGACTGGTTTAAACGACGGTCAACACTACTGCAGGGATAGACAAACAGTGGCACTCAGCCAGAATGCAAGATCTTTCCAGATTACATGTCCCTTACATGTTGCTGCTAGGGGTTGAACCCTCGCCCCCGCCTCAAGAGGTGAGAGGCCCAACCACTAGGCCAGCGAGCTGGGACTTGCATTCTCGTTGTTATGATACAATGCCCTCCAGATATTAATGTTCTTCCCCGAATGCAGAGAAAAATCAAGGTAATCTGTCCCAGGCCATTAAGGCAGCTGGTTGGGCCTATTGCCTCTTGAGGCGGGGGCCAGGGTTCAATCCCTGCCGGCCACATGTAATGGACATGTATAACCTGGAATGATGAAGCATATGGCTGATGTACCGTCATTTGACTAGCCCTGTGGTAGTTGTGACCGCCGTTCAACACAGTCTTGTAAACCCCTGTTCTTGTGGGATAAGGGGGGTCCCATGGGTACTATGCCCTTCCTTGTACAGTTGCAATTTCAAAGTAAAAGTCCGGGGGAGTAGGCCTCAGCCGAACCTCCATTTAAAAAAAAAAATCAAGGACGGAAGGGCATAGTACCCATGGGACCCCCCTTATCCCACAAGAACAGGGGTTTACAAGACTGTGTTGAACGGCGGTCACAACTACCACAGGGCTAGTCAAATGACGGTACATCAGCCATATGCTTCATCATTCCAGGTTATACATGTCCATTACATGTGGCCGGCAAGGATTGAACCCTGGCCCCCGCCTCAAGAGGCAATAGGCCCAACCAGCTGCCTTAATGGCCTGGGACAGATTACCTTGATTTTTCTCTGCATTCGGGGAAGAACATTAATATCCGGAGGGCATTGTATCATAACAACGAGAATGCAAGTCCCAGCTCGCTGGCCTAGTGGTTGGGCCTCTCACCTCTTGAGGCGGGGGCGAGGGTTCAACCCCTGGCAGCAACATGTAAGGGACATGTGTATCTTGGAATGATATTACATGAGGCTGAGATGCCACCGTTTGTCTATCCCCGCGGTAGTTGTGACCGTCGTTTAACCCAGTTGTGTAAAATCCTGTTCTTGTGGGATAAGGGGGTTCCCATGGATACTATGTGCTTCCTTGTAGAGTTGCAATTTCAAAGTTAAAGTCAGGAGAGTAGGCCTCGACCGAACCTCCATTAAAAAAAAAAAAACAACGAGAATGCACTGTAAATCCCGTGGAACATCATATCCTGGATGTGACCTTGCGCCCGGGGTATCTGCATCGTGTATAGTATGTTTGGAGTCTGCACTGGCTTAGAATACTTCAGTTAGAGTGCACAGGTCTCAAAGAGGGAAGTCGTTGATAGATTTCAGTCTCTGTCTACGTAAATGTGGTACCGTCGCTACATCTTTCATCTATCCAGCGCACATGGCGGAAGCGACAGAAAGGTATGATGAACACGTTTGCATGTGTATTTGCTCTGCAAAGTCGCATACCTTGCAATACGAGCAGCAATTTCTATTGCGTATTAAATTACAGATTTGATTCGTAGCAAGAGTGCAGACTTTTCGTTTCAGCTTTGCTTCTTGCACAAGCATACCTGATATGAGGAGCAGAAAAGTATTAAACTGCAAATTTTTGCACAAGCATACCTGATATGAGGAGCAGAAAAGTATTAAACTGCAAATTTTCATTGACAGCAAGAGCTCAGATTTTTCGCTTCGGCTCCTCTTCTTACAGAATGGCCGATCTGTCTGGGAATAATGATGTAAGGTGCTTGTAGAGCTCTTTCTCTACTCAGCCTCATAATGTCGATAGTTGAGATTTGTATCAGAATTGTTGGCATCTTTCCATCATTCTAGCTCGTGCAGATTAAGATGCAGATTTTCACTGGCAAGTAAGAGTTCAGATTTTTCATTTCGGCTTCTCTTCTTACAGAATGGCCGATCTGTCTGAGAATAATGATGTCTACTGCCCGACCCTCAGAATGTTGGCATCTTTCCCTCATTCTAGCTCGTGCAGATTTTCACGGGCAGCAAGAGTTCAGATTTTCACTTCGGCTTCTCTTCTTACAGAATGGCCGATCTGTCTGGGAACAATGATGTAAGGTGCTCGTAGAGCTCTTTCTCTGCTCATCCTCATAATGTCGATAGTTGAGGTTTGTACTAGTGCCCGACCCTCAGAATTGTTGGCATCTTTCTTTCATGCTAGCTTGTGCAGATAGCTACCATCGGAGAAAATGTACCTACACATGGACGGGGAGATGGAGGTTCAGCTCGTAGGAGTACAAGTTTTGATGTATGATATATGTGGACCACTTGGTAAAATTATATGTCTCATAAATGAAGTGAGCTAACTTTGCTAAATGAGGTTTGTGGTAGAAGTGTGATGGACGATGTATCTATGCATGTATGTATATCCATATCTATCTATCTATTTATATATATTTACATACACACATATGTCATTTTGTATGTATACACACAAAGGAATTAGGTCAATTACTATGAGAATTAACCTCTCACTTGCATGATAAGAACGCACCCAAAGTGGTAGATAACACTATCATGGGCGAAAAGGTATCGCCCATTTTAGAAGAGCATACTTCAGAGAATGAGTTATGTGTCCGCTCTCCACCCCTTGATCCACCAACTATGTAGAGGGATGAAGAACTACCTACTGATGTGCCAACAATATCATATGTAGCATCATTAGATCAAAAGGAACATGCAATCCTAGTGGCGAGACTTACATAAAAATTAGAGGAAGCTATGGTCTGATGCATGAAAGACACCAAAATAGAAAGCAAAAATATTGAAGGAATTTTGAAGTACGTTGATATATAAAGAAGGCAACTAGTAAAAATTGAGATGATGATTTAAATTTCATTGTACAAACATCTAAATATACAAAGAAACAATTCAATGAGGCAGATCTTGTATGGTGCAAAAACTTTTTGGAAAAATATTTGATGTTAGGATCATATTGACAGAATGCCCCTTGCTTACTACAGGCTAATCCATCCTTTTGTCCAAACCCATGGAGCTCTCTTAGCTTGAGTTTTGGGAAGCACAATGCAAAGAATCAATAAGTAAGAAATGGCTAAATTTTCCTTTATTAACTAGTCCACCACATGGATACTTACCCACAAAGGATTACATGATAAAATCAATCGAGCATTGGACATGAGTACACACACAACTTCCAATTATTACTATCAAGTTAACGAATAAAATCGTGAGCATTAAGCATGTCAAATATATATTTTTGGACTTCCTCGGAATAAATCAAGGAGTGGAACCTTTATTATTTGATCTTTTAGTGACACCAAGTAGGGCAATAATTATGGCATACTAGTCAAGGTTGATATTTTTACGAATCCCATGCTTATAGACCTTCCAAGAGGCCTTTTTTACAAATTTTTTTAAACAAAATTTTGAAATATTTTTGAAGATTACCTCCAACATTAATGTGCTTTAGTGGCATACGAGTTACATTTTCTTTTTACTGACAACCAACAAGTACCAGATGATGCAATCAAATTAGAATAATTGCAAACATTCTTGATTAAGCATGCACCAATGATTAATCATAAGGAACAAAATATCTACCATGCATATGTTTGACACCAAACCTGCACTATCGAGGATGACAAAGGTCAAGAGGAGGGATGTGTGGAGGTAGTGGCCCAACTACAATTGGAGTGTAGAATGCAACAAAAGAAAGAAAAGGCACATAAAAAAGAAGAAGAGAGATTCCATAAATAATTGAAGAACAATTGTAACTCGGTTTCCTAAACGAAGATCCTAAGATCCCAAGCCCCATAGTGATACAAATATCAAGCTTCACGGTGTTAGACCAACATACAATGAATGAAGTCTTGAAGTATTGAGGTCGAAAACTTTCAGAAGATCAAATGGCGATGAAGAAGATCCTTCCTCGAATACTTCAAGAATACATACAACACAAAGTATATTCTCTCACAACCCACAAGTGATGCTCTAAGCAAACGTGAGGAAAAATACTAGGAGGGGGAGAGTGTTGTAGAAGAAAGAAGATGAAGAGAAAGCAAAAGGGGGAAAGGAAGACCAAAGATCAAAGCAAGTCAAGAGCTAAAAAGGGGGGCCCTAAAATTAAAAATATTTTAAGCAACATTTCATCATGATGATAGAATAATCATGGATGTATATGTGAAAGCCTTGTAATAATATACTTTGAAGATCCCTCAAGTGTTACCCACCATGCCTTATAGAGTAGTGAAGTGGTCCATAAGGAGAGGATTGATGTCACTATGCCGGTTGTGAAAGGACATACTTATGGGCTCATGTATATAAGTCAATATTAACTATTTTTGTAAGGACTCTTTCCATTTGTAATAGGGGAACTAACTTGAAGTGAAGAATCTCGTAACTCCTTCTTGCCTATTTTTCTCCTTCTTTGTGTGATTGTGCGCATGGCTATGGCATGGAATGTGTGCTAGATAGTGTTGTCTACCCTTTCCTACCTTTTTCCATTGTTTTCTTGCACATGGAAGGCATAGGTAGCTGTGAGGTGTAGGTAGGTTATTCTCAATAACTAGTTTTTTTTATCATAACTTTGTATAGAAAACTCCAAATTCCATCAGATGTGCCTCATCAAGGGCTTCCAAAAGAACCTACTATCGACCATATTTAGATTTTGAAACTAAGAGAAAATACCATTTTTGTATCTACTACTGCTACAGATGGAGCATATCTAGGTGTAAGAGGTGAGTATGGTATGTGATTCTTTTGTGGCACATGTTCACTGTCCCTATGTGGAAAACACCAAGTTGTCAATCCAGCATCTATCTAATTGACGACATGGAAACTAAGAAGAAGATCCTAGATATGGAAAAAAATGGGAGAGAAGAAGTGTGAATTTTGGAATTAATAGGTTGTACACTTTTTGACAATAATAGCTTTGCATGCTTTAGAGATATGGCCCAAGTGTCGCATATGAAAAATTATGGGATTGTAAGTTTTACATGCTTTAATGTTTAGACTTGCAAAACAAAAAACTTGTAGAGAGAAAAGATTCTTTAAAGTTCTATTGAGTACTGCCTTACCTCATTCAAGAGCTTCTTACACATGCATGGAGGCAATAATACAAGACAAAGATGCCTCAATACTTGTATATCCCCTTGGGACAATCTTTTCTTGCCTAGGCACCCCAAAAGAGTAAGGAAGAAGGAAAAAAGTGAGGAAGAAGGGAGAATTACAAGATTTGCAAGAGCTCACTTTTTACAATGGCAAAAAGTCTACAAAATTGAGCTTTATACAAAAGTGGATGGCTTTGTTCATGCCAAAGTGATTGATCTATTTAAAAATAGTCTTACACTACTTGTAGGCACCCCGAAAGAGTAAGGAAGAAGGAAAAAAGTGAGGAAGAAGGGAGAATTACGAGATTTGCAAGAGCTCACTTTTTACAATGGCAAAAAGTCTACGAAATTGAGCTTTATACAAAAATGGATGGCTTTTTCATGCCAAAGTGATTGATCTATTTAAAAATAGTCTTAGACTACTTGTAGAGCTATTCTAAGTAACCTGCTGGCCTATCTAAGATATTGTGAGTGGAGTGTATACATATGGTGAATTTCCCATGCTCTCAAGAATTACAAAGTTTAATATATTCATAAAAATGGAGATCTGACCTATATGGATAAATTAAAGAAAATGATGATGGACTAAATATTTTTGGGAACACATTGTGACTCCTCTCACTTTTCCATGTCTCTTTTTCTTCATTTACTTGTTTCTGGTCTTTTACCAAGTCTTTTCTACTCAACACTCCCCCCTTTCTAGATGTTGTCATCCCTGACAATACCTCTAGAGATTTTTCGATTCTTGGAGTTTAGCTTGGATATCATTGATGGTGGCATTTTTTGTGTTGTTCTATTCTTGTAATCAAGTGTTCTCTTAGGCTACTTCCTCATATGTAGCTTGTCCAAGAGATTGTAAAATTTTTTGGTATTGGCATATCAATGGTAGCTCATAAGGAGATTGTTATTATCTTCTTGCAATTTATTGTTTTATTGCATTGAATTCTATAGATTTTTATTGAATTGTTCCATGTGGCAATCAACAATTGAGTTCTAGATCTTTCGCTGATTTCAATTCTTGTTGTATTCATCTTTCTCTCTATCTACTTGCCACACTTTTTGTGCATCATTCATTATTATAGTTTGGGAAGTATTTATTATTATTACCTCTCGTTGTAATTCTTCAATATGCTTTTCGTCCTCTTCTTTACTAGTTTTTGGATTTAGTGAAGCTTCATCCATTGAGGCTAGCACATATAATGATTTCCCTGATACTCGGATGGATACCCACACAAATTTAAATCTAAAAAACTTTTGTAGTGTATTCCTACCTAGGCCTTTGAGGTCTCTCCTTCTATTTGTGTAGGGGTTTGTCTTTGTATATTTGTAGTACCTCTAATCAATGACATGTTGGACACCAATATTACATGTGTTGTGGTGGTGGCTACAGAGGAGGATGAATTTCCATGGAAATGGGTGAGATTTGTTGGTTTGCTCCTCCTACAGTTTCTACTTGTGTTGGGATGATTGGCAAGTGAGCAAAGCTTACTCCATATACTTCAACTGTTTGAGGGAGTGGCCTTGTGTAAGCATTGAAATCCATAGTATCTACAAATTGGGGTGTAGGAAGAGTTGAAGTATTTTTATGGCGATGCACCACAATGTATTCTCCTTCTCGAGAGCTCCACGATGATATCCTCGAAGTAGAAAACTGAGCTCCAAGCACCACACACAGTACTCTGCATAGAGACTGCAGAATACGCAGAAAAACATAGTACACAGGGAGCACGAACCAAGACTTCTTAGGTGTTACAAATGTAGTCGAACTTATAGTCTCTAGCTGACCATGCCACTATATCTTTTATTAAAGAACATATACAAATAAGTGTTCGATGGCCATTTGGCCTTGCACAAGGACACTAACGATAACAATCTCCCACTAAAGGCCAATATGGCCAAAGTAACTATGTGAGAAAAATAAAGAATGATAAAGAATACCTGAGTGTAACTATACAAACTATACCTCCCAACTGATGGGCATGTTACACAGTATACAAGTGATTGTGTAAGATCATGAATCAAGTAACCCCCATCAAGTGACAACAATGTCAAAAGCTATCTTGTGGTAGAGCTTTAGTCAAAGCATCTGCAACATTATCTCAAGTGTGAACCTTCTCAAGAATAATGCGCTCAGTGGCTAAGCAATCTCTAATGAAGTGATATCTCACCTCAATGTGTTTGGTCTTTGCGTGATAGACCAGATTCTTAGCCAAAGCAATGGCACTCTGACTATCACTGAGCAAATGAGGTACATGTTGAGGTAAACCCATATCACAAGGAAGATGAGAAAGCCACAATGTTTCGTTACATGCCCCACTTGCTGCAACATACTCTGCTTCTAAACAGCTGTATATTCTTGAAGATGAGATCTCCAAGAGATAGCACCTCCAACAAAATGAAAAATGTACCCTAATGTAGACTTACAATTGTCTACACAACCAGCATAGTCAGAATCTATGTAACCAATAATGGATGCTTTCCCTCTACCTAAGCATAAACACTTGTCCTTAGTGCCATGTTTCTTGCCAGGATTAGACATATATATGTTCACAACTCCCACTACAAATGCAATGTTTGGTCTCGTGGCTACCATAGCATACATGAGACTACCAACAACAGACTGATAGGGAATTTCGGTCATGAATTCCTTTTCCTCATCTGATTTGGGGCAATCATCCTTGCTCAATTTCACATATGTGGGTAAAGGTGTACTCAATGACTTTCCATCCTGCATATTGAACCTGTGAAGTAATTTGGCTATGTACTCACTTTGAGACAAGTATATGCGTCTTTTACTCCAATCACGAGTAATGCGCATGCCAAGGATATGTTTGTCATCCCCCAAATCCTTCATATCAAATGTCTGACTCAACTTCTTTTTGAGAATTGACAAGTCATAAGAGGACTTCCCAACAATCAACATATCATCGACATAAAGTATCAAGCATATAAACCTGCCATCTGAGCATCTCTTTGTGTAGAGACAATGATCGTCATTGCTTTGAGAGTAGCCTTGAGACTTCATAAAAGCATCAAACTTTTGGTACCATCGTCTAGGGGATTGTTTAAGTCCATACAAGCTCTTCTTGAGCTTACAAACTAGACTTTCTTTGCCAGGAACTACATAACCTTCTGGTTGTTCCATATAGATCTCATCTATAAGATCTCCATGCAAGAAAGTCGTTGTCACATCCATTTGGACTAGCTCTAAGTCCTCCATTGTAATGAATCCAAGCAACATGCACAAGGTAGTCATCTTGACCATTGGAGATAATATTTCCTTGAAATCAACACCATGTTGTTGCTTAAAACCCTTTGCAACAAGTCGTGCTTTATACTTTGGAGAAGCACTATCTGATGTGAATTTTAGCTTATATACCCATTTACATGGTAAAGCTTTCCTTCCCTTTGGCAAAGTTATTAAATCCCAAGTACCATTCTTGTAGATTGAATCCAACTCACTCTTCATGGCACACTCCCACTTGACATAATCCTCTATCTGCATAGCCTCTTTGTAGCAAGAAGGCTCACCGGCATCTATTAGCATAACAAAATCTAAACCTCAAACATATCCATCAGGTGGATGTGAGACACGTGCAGAGCATCTCAATGGTTGCTGAACAGGAACATTTGCAAACTGATCTGATCGGACATTCTCTTGAATGTCCCTATATGCAACATTTTTATGCATGCTAACTAGAGGACTGGTATCCTCAAACACCACTCTTCTCACTTCAACCTCCTTAATGGGTTGTTTATGCACCTTAGACTCATTGAAAATGGCATCACTACTTTTGATCACTGACCGTGTTTTAGGATCCCATAAGCGATATCCAAATTATCCTTCTTGACCGTATCCAAGAAAAATGCATTTCTTTGACTTATGGTCCAACTTTTATATAAGATTCTTGGGTACATGAACATATGCTTCACACCCAAAAACTCAAAGATGATCATAATATGGTGGCTTCCCTGTCCATAACTCTTGTGGCACTTTCAGAACTTTGGCAGTACTAGGTGAAAGGTTAATCACATGAACTGCAGTCAATACTGCTTCTACCCAAAAGCCTTGTGGAAGGTTTGCATGATGCAGCATAGAGACTACTCTATCCTGAATAGTTCTATTCATCCTTTCAACTACACCATTCTGTACTGGGGTATAAGGAGCTGTAAACTCTTTAAGAATTCCTCTAGACTAACAAAAAAGGCTAAATTCATATGAGGTATACTCATCCCCATTATTTGAACTTAAAGCTTTGAGCTTCATTCCTTTTTCAGTCTCAATTGAAGCACGCCATTTTTTGAAAGTACGGAATACCTCATCCTTCAATTTGATAGGATATACCCAAACTTTTCTAGTAGCATCATCTATGAAAGTGACAAAGTAAAGAGAACCACCTAAAGACCTTGTGGGCATATGACCACACACATCTGTATGAACGAGATCTAAAGGCTGAATTGAAGAGTCAATGTGCATTCTATGCACATTTCTGGTTTTCTTTCCATATTGACAATGTTCACAAAATGAAAAAGCAGAGAAAAATAACAAAGGTAAGTAGCTAGAAAGAGAAAGATTTTCCATTCCACTACGAGATATATGGCCCAAACAGACCATGCCAAATACAATCCATAGGTTGTTCAGTAACAGCTAACAAGTGTTCTTTTTGTGATACAAATAAAGGATAAAGTGATCCAACTTTGCTTCCTTTTGAAACAACAATATTGCCCTTTGCTATGCGAAAGTATTGAGCATAGAAGACCACCTTGTAACCATGGTCATCAAGTTGACCAATTGACATCAAACTGCATGATAAATAAGGTATATGGTGTATATTATGCATAGTAAATTTTGAACCATCAATGAAATGCACAACCACATCTCCAATCCCCACAACATGACATTGGTAAGAGTCACCAAGTCTTACGGTACCAAGAGACTTTGCTGCATAATTAGAGAACCATTCTCTGTGTGTTATCACATGGAAATAAGCACTAGAATCTACTATCCACATGTGGGAAAGAGAATCAGCCATAAGAGCCTCAATTGGCACAGTACTATCAAGTATCAACATCATCACAAATAACATTAATTTCTTCAATCTTCATAGTCAAAGTAGATGGGGTAGGTAATTGTTTAACATTTCCATCATTTCCATCAACATTCTTTCCTTTACCTTTAGCATTCTGTAATGCATAACAATCTTTCTTCATGTGTCCTTTCTTATGACAATAATGGCATTCGATATCCCTCTTCCTTGATTTACTTCTACTCTTATTCCGTTGATCATTATTTTCCATGTTCTTGCTCCTACCGCATTGTTGATTCTTTCCTTGGTAAGAATCATGAACATTATATGCATCTCCACTCTGAGTGCCAACCATATATTTTCTAGGAATCTCCTCACTCAAGAGTGCTCCACATATGTCATCATAAACTAGTTTACCACCAGTTGCACTATTGCTAATAGTTGTGAAAAATGTATTTCATGATGGTGGCAAGGTGCATAACAACAAGATTGCTTTCATTTCATTATCCATATCAATTTTTTAAACATGTAACTAGGAGAATATAGCATCAAAATCATTTAGATGAGCAGCAACACTATCTGTGTCCTTCATGCGAAGGTCATATAACTTTCTCATTAGATACACCTTATTTGATTTCGTCTCTTTTTCATATGTATTGCATAGCTTCTTCCAAAGCTCCTCTACACTTTCACAGTCTAATACTGTAAAGTAAACATTATCTGCCAAGTGCAATCAAATGGTAGACCTGGCCATTTCATTGGTCTTTGCCCTGCAAGTTATAGCTCCTCCTCGGAACACTGGCTAGATGCCAATCCACCAGACGTGCTTGAGACCTTTGATGCCATGATGGTAGACAATTGAATAGAATGATAATGGATCTAGAAGAGTCCAAACACCTCTAAGGCTCAAAGAAGGGTGAAAAAGTGTTAAATTTTGGGAGAGAGTTCAACAGTCTTCCTAGAAAAATGAATTAATGAACAATAATGACCAACCAGAAGGATTGTGTGAGAATAAATGTGCTCACACCAATAAGTGTATCAAAGAGTAAATCAACCACTGTATAGTTGACAAAACTAGAAAATCTGGAAAAGTTTTGCCAAAGTATCCTCTACAAAATGAGCATATGACTAGTGTCAAAATCTCATAAAACTGCAAGTACTAACATGTTTACCTGCATAGTGAATCATTGACTCCACTACATATAATCAGTTACTTGAAAGAAGCCAACTGGGCTTATTGATCACCTATGAACAACTATCATACATCTCCTATGGCAAGGTTGAGTAAGTCTTCCACCTACATCATCGAAGAGACCCCAACATCTGGGTGTCTCCTAGTTAAGAAAACCTCACTACAACCCTCTTTATCAAACGTAAAAGGCTTTATGCAAAAAACATAACCGCTATATCAATTACCACATGGACGTACATAAGCGGTATCCACAATAGTGTACATAGTGTATATGTGCTCAATATATGCAATAAAATGACACTGAAAGCTGAATACACAGGCCAAAAACTAGCCAACAATACTTGCAAGTGTCTGTCAACTCTATTGTTTAGGTTCAAAAACCTACATAAATTTGCAGTGGCTTCTCCCACCACAAGTGAAAACCTTTCGAGAAACTTGTAGTTTTATGAGTATGGCTGAAAGCACGACCCCAAAGGTGAATACTTATGTTCGGAGAAGTACAAAGAACACTCTTCTTGATGTTCTTGAAACTATGTGAAGAGACCTATGCATGAAAGTACTCTAAAATGCCTCCAAAAATCACCCCAAAAATGCTTCAAAAATAGGCGTTGAAAGCAAAGAATGAAGCTTTGAGGGACCAAAACATGTTCAAGGTGATGTTAACCTTAGTCTTTCCCCTTTTTTAGACACCACAAGAGTGTATCTTAGTGGTAAGGGATTGCCACGATTAAGCGAGCTCCGGGGGGAACAATATTTGGATGGGTGACCTCCTGGGAAGTACCAGAAACCTCTTTCTTCCTTGATTGTTGAGGTCCTCCCTCGCACGCAACCAACATCGCCAACGGTGAATTTGGTGACTCAGACGACAAGGTATGCCAAGGTCTATGCCTTGGTCATCACCTTAGTCGTAAGCCTTGGGTGGGCGGCCGGGTGCTCGCTTCGCTCACACAAAAGGAACAAAGCTTTTGCGTCGAAATGCTCTGATACTTGTGAAGTATTTTGATGGCGATGCACCACAGTGCGCTCTCCTTCTTGAGAGCTCAACGATGATATCTTTGGAGTAGAAAACTGAGCTCGAAGCACCACACACAGTACTCTGCATAGAGGTTGCAGAATATGCAAAAAAGCACAGTACACAGGGATCACAAACGCAAACTTCTTAGGTGTTACAAATGTGGTCAAACTTACAATCTATTAACCATGCCACTATATGTTTTATTAAATAACATATACAAAGAAGTGTCTGATGGCCATTTGGCCTTTCACATGGACACTAACGGTAACAAGAGTTGTTGATATTTCCAATTATGAATGCCTCCCAAATTCTTCTTCAGTAGTGTGGAACTACGTTGTTACCCTACCCTCACTTCCAAGAGAGTTTCTTGTAGACTCGTAAGTCTCTCCTTCTTCAACCACCAAAGTGGTGGTTGGTCCTTCATTGGCTAATTTGTTGGTATATTTCTTTGCTTTTGGTGTGATATAAGGGGTACCCTTATGCAATGCTTTTGATATGGAACTGAAGAGTTTTCTGACAAAGGTGGATTGTGTTCTTCAAACTGGTTTTGATTCTTTATCTCTACGTCTGACTAGCTATGTAAATGTGGTATGATGCAAAGCTTCTTCTTGAACATGATGTATGGGAGCCATGACCTCTATAATAGTCATAACTTGCCTTGTCGTGTATACTTCTATTCATGCTTCCTCATTTCTCTTGTACACCCAATAGTGGTACCATACCAAGTTCAAATCCTTCTTAGCATGCCATTTTTTGCATCTACCATCGTGCACACTTTTAAGAGTGTGAATTAGTTCTAGAGCATAGAAATACAAGTTTCAACACTATGAGAACATTTCCACCACTCATGCTACATTTTACCCCCTTCCAAAATTATCTATGCCTTCTCACTCTTCCACACACCCAATAATGGTATAAGAGCATCAAGCATAGTATATTGAAAAGCTACTTCATCATTTTGGTTCATTATGCAACAAGCAAAGTATACTGATAAACTACTTCAATGTTTTGGTTTTGAGGATCGCAAGCCTATTTCAACACCAATGGAAACAAAATTTAGGTTCCCAATTGAGGACAGAGATGATGCATTTGACGTTTCTCTTTATCAACAAGTTGTGGGATGATCGATATATGCATGTAGCACAAGGCAGGATATACAATATGCAGTTTCCTAATTGATTCAATTTATGCATAGCCTTGGGACTAAGCATTGCAAGTGGTAAAATATGTATTTAGATATCTCAAAGGCACTTTGAATTTGGATCTCTTTTATGTCAGTGATGCTCAACCATGTTTGTGTGCTTTTACAGATAGTGATTGGGCTAGTTCTTATATGTCATTATGATTCATCATCACATTGGATATGTATGATTGTGAATGAGGCTGATTCATATTGGATTTCTGATAGTGGTGTTTCAACGCATATCACTTCATGCAAAAGATTTTTTGCATCTTTGAAAGATTCACCCAAGGAAGAACATGTTGAATGTGCAAACAATGCTTCTTATCCTATTATTGGAGTTGGAGAAATTCAGCTTATGGCTACAAGTATAAGTGTTGTTACTCTCAAGAATGGATTGAATGTACCTCACACACACACACACATATATATATATATATATATATATATATATATATATATATATATATATATATATATATATATATATATATATATATATATATATATATATATATATATATATACACACACACACACACACACACACACACATACACACACACACACATACACACACACATACACACACACACACACACACACACACACACACACATATATATATATATATATATATATATATATATATATATATATATATATATATATATATATATATATATATATATATATATATATATATATATATATATTTACATACATATATATATATATATATGTATATAACTTGATTTCAACTCCCATTATTGCTAATGTGGACTTCATGTACATTTTGTTGATAACATTGATAACAAATGTATGGTTCATGATTTCAACAATGGTGATGTCAAAGACATTATGACATGGTTTGTATTGCTTGGATACATATAAGAGAGTTGCCTCAAATGCCTTGCTTACTCATACTTCTTCTATGGCTAAAATAAAGTTATGGCATGTTCGTTTTGGTCATTTGAAATAGTTTGTTTATTTGCAAAAGAAGGATATGGTTATTGGTTTTCCAATACTTGAGCTCGTTGAAAATCATGTATGTGAAGGTTGTATACTTGGAAAAATGCATTGTGCTTCTTTTCCCAAATATGGTGCTACACATGCTACATGAAAATTGCATCTTGCTCATAGTGATGTATGTGATCCAGTCAAGACTTCATCTTTTGGCAAACATGTATACTTTGTTACCTTCATTGATGATGCAACACACCATACTTGGGTGTATCTTATGAAAGCAAAGAATGAGGTATTCTCTTGCTTTATTTTTTGTAGGTATAGCTAAAAATTTTTGTGGCAATAAGCTCTTAACTCTTTGCACAGATTGTGGCATAGAATACAAGTCAAATGAATTTAATGCTTTTCTTTGTGAAAGAGGTATTGCGCACCAATGTATAGTGCTATATACAAAGAAAAAGAATAGAACACTTCTTGAAATGGCATGATGCTTTGTTAAAATGGTATTGCAAAGAGAAAGAATAGAACATTTCTTGAAATGGCATGATGTTTTGTTAAATGAAAGCATCTTCCATATAAGTTTTGGATGGAAGCGGTCATCTGTGGAAACTATGTATTGAATCATTGTCCTACAAAAGTATCAAGATTCATTGCACCTTATGAGACATGGAATAAGTGGAAGTCAATGGTTAGTCATATGCACATATTTGGTTGTTTGGCATATGCTCTTATGCCAAGATGTGGTATTTGCTGAAAATTCAGTTTGTTCTTTACTTGATATCTATATGACACTTTGCTTCCTCTTTTTAAAGGTGGATAGTCAAGTTTTGGTCCAAATGAGGCAATTTCTTATCCTTGTAATACAAGTTTCACATGATGATGCAAATCATTCCATTTTTTGTGTAGATTTACATGATGCACTTCTTGATGAGAAGGCTGATATAGAGGAGGAAAAAACTATGCCTAAATGGTTGGTACAGACTGTATGAGATAACAAGTTAGATGCAACTCTATCATATTATGCTCATTAAGCTCTTATACTGCTTCTTTTGCATTAGATTCCTATGCAAAAGTTGCCTCTAGTCTTTGTGACGAGGATGAGTTTGTTTCTTGTGATGAAGCACAAAATTCAGAAAATTGGATGATTGCTATGCAATCAGAATATGATGCTATTATGAAGAATGGTACTTGGTCTTTATGTGATTTTCCTCTAGGCAAAAAGTCCATTGAGAATAAATGGGTATATAAGCTGAAGTGTAAGCCTAATGGAATAGTTGACAGGTATAAGGCTAGGCTTGTTGCAAAAGGTTATGCTCAAGAGAGAGTCATTGATTTTGATGAGACCTTTGCACCCACTATTTATAGCATGTGTGCACTTGCAGCTCATCATGGTTGGAATGTACATTAATTGGACATTAAAACTACATTTCTAAATGGTGACTTACATGAAGAAGTGTATGTTTTTCAACCCCGTGGTCTTGTGCAAAAAGGGCATGTGAAACAAAGTGTGCGAGTTTAAAAATGCATTATATGGTTTGAAGCAAGCACCACATGCTTGGTATGAAAAGATAAATAACTACTTGATTACACATGGTTTTGAGAACATTCCAACTAAAAGCACCTTATATGTTAATCGTGAAAATGATGTGCTTTTGATCATTGTTGTCTATGTTGATGACGTGCTTCTCACTGGTCCTAATGAGAAGCATATTGCTGATTTTGAAGTTGATTTGCATGCCTCTTTTGAGATGTCGGATTTGGGGCATTCACATCATTATTTGGGCATTCGTTTTATGCAAGTTGATGACAAAATAGCGTTGCGTCAAAAAAAAATAGACACATTATTGCAACAATAGCTTTGCATCTTTGAAGATTGCAGACCTATTGTCACTCCTATGGAAACAGGTTTAGAGTTGAGTCTTCATGATGCTGGAGATGCATTTGATGTTGTTCTCTATCAACATGCTATGGGATGCTTGATTTACTTATGCATAACTCAACCTGATATTGAGTTTGATGTCTCTTAGATGAGCATATTTATGCATTTCCAAGGTGTCAAGTATTCGTAGGCGGTTAAGCACATCTTTCTCTACTTGAGTGGTGCCCGACCACTTGGATTGTTTTATTCCAAGGAGGGATCACTATCGCCAGATTTACATGCTTTTTCTAACTCTGACTCAGATGATTGCTATGACACTCATGTGTGGAGTAGTGGGTTTTGATTCACGCTTGGTAGCTCATGCATATCTTGGTTGAGCAAGAAGCAACCTACTGTGGCCACTTTTGGTTGTGAGGTTGAGTATAGGGTATCTTTCATAGTGATTATTAAGTGTGTGTGGCTCAAATACCTTTTGGTTGATTTGAGTGTTGTTCACTCTTCTGCCACCACCATCTTCATTAACAGTTAGAGCACACTGATAGTTGTGAGGAACCTTGTGTTCCATGCTTGCACAAAGCACATAGAGGTGCATTATCATTATGCCAGGGATAGGTTCTCTACTAGGGAGATTAGTTTGGCATATGCTCCACATAAGATAACATTGCATATCTTTTCACAAAGGCTTTGCCTCAAGAGAAGTTTGAAGCTTTCAACAAAGCTTTGGGATTACTTCCTTTTGTGGATTGATCTCTTTCCACATAGCTTGGAACTTCCTCATACATGAGTGCCAGCTTCTATACACCACATCACTTCTAGGGGGGATTTGTTGATATATTTTGGTAGTGATGTGTGTGAACACACTTAGGACCATCAGGGCACTTTTTTCCCTCTTTAGGAGTTTTTTTTCCCCTCGGCTTGTATATATGCCTATAGCCCTAACCGGTTACTTATCTTTTGTACAATCACTTGGTAATACATTCAATATTGTGTATTGTGATCCAAGCTTCTTCTTCTTCTATGTGTTGTTTGTGTGCTTCTACAGATCTCAAACTCCAACAATTTTTGGCAATCTCCTTGGTGGATGAAATGTCCTTCTTTGCCTTGGTGGTCTTGCTCCTAGTAGCATTGGTTGATTTGTCTTCTTGATGTCCCTTGCTATTTTTGGATCTTCTAGTATTGGTTTTGCCTTTTTTTGAGATCCATATTTCAATCCTTCCATTAATTATGAGGCATTGTAATCCTCTATTGTGGTATAACTAGGTTGTTTCTTGTTGAAGATAAAAGTACAAGCTCATTTTCACATGAGGTATGCTTGGACAAATATATCAAATATAAAGATAAAGGAAAAGAAGAAAAAAGAAAAAAAGAAAAAAAAGTCTTGTCAAAATTCATGATGAGTAAAATATACAATATCTACCTTGTAGTCAGTGGCATGTAGTGGGCAAAGTGGTGGGTTAAGAAGGAGGCACAAAATTCTTCACATGCTCATTGGTTATAGAAGTGGAGTGGGAGCACATTCTAAACAAGGAGAGAAAGAGACAAGAGCTCCCAATAGTCGGATATGGTCATTTTTTCATTTTGTCTTCCCATAGACTCCTTCCAATAGCACATCATTTTGTATAGAGCTCTGTTGTGAAGCTCATATCTTAGTGTACATGTAACCATTTATTACGTTTGAACACTCATTAGAAAGATTATCTCGTTTACTTTCTCTATCTAAAATATCTCCTTCAAGCCTTATATATTCTTTGAGATATTAGTCAAAGAGTGAAGTCCAATTTTTCAGCATACCTATGTAGATAGGTAGTCTATTTTGTTCAGTTAAATTTCCCAACCAAAATGTATCCAAATTGCTTGGTTTTTAGCTTGTTGGAAATCTCTTTGCATTTACTTTCTCTCTCTTGAATATCTAATTTAAAGGGTTTATATTCTGTGAGATATCTATCAAAGGGTGAAGTCGAGTTTTTTATTATACTTGTGTGCACAGGTGGTCTATTTTGGTCAGTTGAGTTTCTTGACCAAAGCTCATCCAAATTACTTGATTTTTAGATTGTTGGAAAGCTATTTGTCTATAATTTCTCTGGATCAAATATCTTCCTCAAATGATATATATATATTCAAGGAGCTATCAATCCGAGAGTGAAGTTCAATTCTTCAGCATATTTATGTGGACAGGTAGTTCATCTTCGTCAGTTGTGTTTCCTAATCAAAACTTGTCCAAATTAAGTCATTTGTAGCTTTCTAGAAAGCTCTATTTGTCTACTTTGATTGACTAAAGGCACAGGTCCATTTGAGTTTTGTATTGAGAGGAGAAAGCTATCTAAGGTGAAGCTGTTTGTCCAAGTGCTAGACATACAAGGGTTCACTACACGTGGTCGTTGCACATAGGAGAACTCATTCATCCACATTTCTCCTGTTGCACTACTTTCTTCTTTTGTATTTGAGGTTATATAACATATTTTTAAGCATATATCTCTCTCTTCTAGGAATCTAGATACTAGCATGTCCTATACCATGGTTGATAATATGCTTTGAGCAATGTTTCATGTGACTAAGTGTTGATATGAACAATCTGGCCCTAAGATGGTAGCAATCGATCAAGTTTTCATGATTGCATACTAGGAAAGTGGCATCCACAAATACATTTAATGAGTGAATGGTGGTTCTACTTCATTTATTTAATTGGTTTATGTCCCTCCCACTACCAAAATTTAGTCTTTGACCAGCGTTATCTTTCCTTGATACTTCTCTATAATGGACCTCATTATATTATTATGGGTGGCCCCGATATTTATCAGAACTTAGGGTAGAGATAGATTACATATCCCAAGCCTATTGTCAAATATGGTATTCTATTTGGGATTGTGTTTTTGAAGTTGATGTAATTAGCAATAGGAATTGGATCTTGATATTCTTATGGGAGAATTTGTTCATCTATCTATCTTTGCCATAGCGTCTTCTTTTTTATTCTTTCTAAAGGCCTTTTATTTTGCTTCTTCTTGGATCCTTTCTACTTCCTCTTTTCTCTTTTGTGCCATGAGAATTCTCTCTAGGATGTAATCTCTTATTGGCTTGCTATAGAGATTTACCATGCATCACTGATTTAACTAGGTTGTGTATCTCCATCTAGGGTTGGTAAGCTCACTGCACCACTTGTCGATATATGATTGATAATCAATGGTCCGTATCCTCTGGTTTGGAGTTTCTTTGAATGTTGCTTGAGTGTATAGACTAGGAACAAATCTCCTTCCTGAAGGGGTTTGGAGTGCAGAAGAAGAGGAAGGAGGAGATGGAACGAGAGAGAAGAGAGGAGAGACGCGCGGACATGCGTGGGAGCCTCGAAACCCACATAATGATCTCTCTTGAGGCAATGCTCTATATATGATGTATATATATGAATATGGGGGTAAGATCACATGACCCTTACATCCCCAACAATCTCCCACTTAAGGGTCAATGTGACCATAAGTGGTAACATATACAAAGAATGATGTAGGACTATACACTAATGTACAGGAAGAGTCCGGATCTCTACCCATACCAGATCAGCCTACACCAACTGCCTCAAACAAGGTATATCCATGCACCTCAAACTGCTCTAGACTCATATCAACAAGAGCCGAGCTCATATATGACTGACGCAAGAACTGATGAAGTTCCTGCAAAGCTCCCACTCGCTCTATGCCTGTGTCAATCATCGAACGACTGACAACTCCAAGTGCAAATGCTCCAATAGCAACTGCAATGTCTGGTCTCGAGCATAACAACTCGTACATCAGACTCCCGAATGCTGACGAAACATGTGCTATCCTGGCTAACCTAAGCATGTCAGCCATGCCTCTATCCAAGGCATCCAAAGCACCATCGTCAAGACCAACATGTCCTGACATATCTATGTCAACATCTGGCATGAGCGAATCCAAGAATGACTGCATAACTGCTGACTCCTCAGCATCTAAATCAGCCATGCTCACAACCAAGGATGTATCTAGCTGTGCATCATGAGAGCTAATATGCTCTACCATACACTGTGTATCATGAGAGCTATCGTGCTCTACCACACCAAGTGTATCATCATGCTCCACATGAGCTGACTGCACAACATCAACACCAAGATCCATCTGATGATCTAACTCTAAGTGAGTATCATCACAATGCTCTACATGAGCATCCACATCATGCTCTAAAGCATCCAACTGATCATCCAAAGTATGCTCTATGTGAGCATCCATATGATCAAGAAAATCATGCTCTATATAAGCATCATGAGCATCCGAAATATGCTCTACATGTGCATCCATCTGAGCATCTGAATCCTGCCATACATGTGCATCATGAATGTCAATAGACCTATCTATAGGTAGACAAAATGAGACATGACGAGTCTCACATCGCACATAAGGTTGAACTCCCACTGAGACGAGATTGTCTCTCACATGAAGTACCTGCAGTGGATACATGTGCCCAATCCTAGCACCTCTAACAAGCATAAGCTGTCCCAACTGTAACTGAAAATGATGCTCACCAAGGAATGCATAACATCTGCTCTCCTGTAACTGGCTAACTGAAATCAAGCTCATAGGGAATGAAGGCACATAGCATACATGTCTGAGCATAAGTGATGCTCCACTAGGTAGCATAAGACATACATCTCCTGCACCCTCAATATCATATATCGTACCATCACGCAACTGCACACATCCACGACTCTCACCCGAGAATCGATAAAACCACTCACGATGTGGAGTAACATGAAAAGTGGCTAATGCATCAAGCAACCAAGCCATATGTGTGCTATCTAATGAGCAAGAGGAATCCAAAGATGAACCATAGGAGAAAGTGATATCACCATCACTAGCATAATCAACTACCATAGAATCTCCTGAAACCACTACCTGACCTGCATCACGTGCATATCTCTGACGTCGTCGTCGCATCCGCCTGAAGCAACGTCGTTGAGTATGGCCATCACGGCCACAGTGCCAACATCGAAGTCGTCGATGTGATCTATGTCTCACATGAGTCAATGGACTCACATACATATCATGTAGTCTCTGCCATAATGCACTACTCGTCTCCTCATACATAACAGACTCATATATAGAATCCACAAGCTGTAACCGGATAGTGGAGCTGGCCAATGCATCCATATCCATCCATACGTGATCGGGCATGTCACGAGGCCTCTGTGCATCTCTATGCACATACATGTGTAACCCTGCACGAACCAATGTATGCCATATCTGAGCTTTCCATCTCGGAAAGTCAGTACCATCGAATCGAGAAGACACCATGCTGGCAATCCAAGAGACTAGCAATATAACAAGAGACTAGAAACAATACTCTATCCTGAATAGGATCACACCTGCATATCCATATGCATAAGTCATATCACAAATGTCTCGATGGAGAAGGAACTATGTGAACCACCTGTCACATAACCATGCATCTAGCATGCACATAAAACCATGAGCATAAGCCTGCTCACCAAGTCTCCAAAGTGACCAAGTAGATGTGAAAGAATCCTGGGAAAATTTCGACAGAGTATCCCCTAAAAACTGAGCAATCAAACAAGATAACCAATAACCAAAGAACAATGAATAATCTGTCACCACCTGTCACTGATCCAACCAAAGATAATGGCAACTACATGTGCCAAAAAACTAATGGCAATACACGCCAATACAATGGCAATACAACTCCCACTCAAGAATAAATCCTGCAAGATGGTCCAACCTATCACGAACAATGTGTGACCAAGTCCAACTGAATGGAGATAATCAATGATCCAAAGCTATCACACAAGCTTCAAGATCCACTAGAGCTCCTTTCTAGCATAAAAGCCGATGAAATTTCGGCAGCATCTCCTCTGTAACATGGACTCTAGAACCAAAATAACCATGTGGGAATCACCATCCACATATGCCAAGAATCACACTGGCAAATATATATCAATCAATGACCAAATGCTAATAACGGTGACAAACAAACGTGTAACTGAGGCTCCAATCTGGATCATGTACCTGCAAAGAAAACAAAAGATACAAGTACCAAACAAGATCCAAAATCAACTCTCACAAAAGTATGTGCAACCGGCAAGTAAATCCATAACCAAGTGGCATAAGCAAGATGTAGACCACAATGCCACTATACATCCATGATCGAACTCATGATGACATAAACCTCAAAAAGAGTATACCACAATGTCATCTTACATGCCAAACATGTAACAAGATCATGCTCTACTCTCATATGGAGGAGCTAACACAATGATCATACATGTACAATGTCTTGAAGCTCTGAAAATAAGAGCTTGCACACCATAAATTCTCTCTCGAAGAAGTTCCAAAGCAAATTCAACCTCCAAGTGCAATTAGGGTTCGTTTGACAAAAATCTGCTGCTCTGTGTTTTTCTGTTTCAGAGGTGATAACCTCTGAATCTGAACTTTTGGTCTTCAGCAAACTTCAAGATCTAACTCTTGGCTACGTAACGAGATAAAGAACACCTCAATCGGAGGTGCGTAGCTCAAGATATGCTTAAGACAAGCACCTGCTGTCAATTTCACTTTCACTTGCAACAGTACTGCTCTGTATTCTGCAATTTCGGTGACCTTGCATTGGGAATCTGAATCTGAGTTCTTCTACAAAGTTGTAGCTAACTTTTCAAGCTACGAGCAGCAAGTTGAATCATCGCATTCCGAGCTGTAGAACGCAATTTATGACAAAAAAACCGATCTGTTGTCCTACTCAATGTAGATTCGCCTCCTATAATTCTCTGCGTTTTTCGAATTTTCGGCACTTCAGAAGTCCGAACCAGGTTTTGCGCCCTTCTGTGAAGTTGTAGCTCTTTGTGTTAGCTACGCACAGAACTTTAAAACGCGTCAATCCGAGCTTCTTAGCTCGAGTTATGACCGAAATACTGAACAATTGTCAAGAGATGTCGACCTGCACTTCTACCTCTTCTCACCTAAGCTTCCATTGAAGCTTCTTGCACACCAGCCTTCAACATGCTCTGATACCAATGAAGGGGTTTGGAGTGCAGAAGAAGAGGAAGGAGGAGATGGAACGAGAGAGAAGAGAGGAGAGACGCGCGGACATGCGTGGGAGCCTCGAAACCCACATAATGATCTCTCTTGAGGCAATGCTCTATATATGATGTATATATATGAATATGGGGGTAAGATCACATGACCCTTACATCCCCAACACTTCCTTGATTCCTTTGTCCTTAATGTGTGCGACCGTTGGATTAATGTAGGCATCAATTCGGATAAGATGAGCTACTATTTTTGGAAGAACTTTGCATTTCTATCTTCTCTTGGTAGCATATATTCTTGCTATGGTTGTCTGAATCAGACCTTCCATTGTTTACTAATTTTCTAAGCACCGTATATAGGAATTTTTTAGTACTTTTTGCTTGACCATTGTATTGAAGGTGATATGGGCCGAACTTCTTGAGGGTGATGAGGAACTCATTTATCAATGATTCAATCACCTTCTTGAGGAAGTGGATTCCATGATCACTAAAAATCTCTATGACAAACCAAATCTTGTAAATGTATTTTCAAACAAAAGCTTAGAAATGGTTTCTACATCGTTCCATTGCATAGCTTTTGATTCTATCCATTTGGTCAAGTAATCAATGACCACTATAATATATTTTGCCTGTGATCCCCTATTCAATGGGTTAATGGATCCAATGAAATCAATACCCCATTTGGCAAATGATCAACTCCCTATCATTGGCCTAAGAGGCATAAAATATTTTTTAAAAGGGTACTTAATATCTTGACATACTCAACATCATTTGACAAATTCCTCCATGTCCATGTGGAGTGTTGGCCACCATGGTCCAATCAATGGTATTGTTAGGCCATTGTCAAAACATTGCCAAAATCTATAAAAACAAATTGTTAGTTGTATATTTGATACTTGTTTTTTGTAAACCAAAATTGTTTGGTAAAATTTTGTAGAATATTTCTCAATAAGACATATTGACTTATGTTCAAGTACTTAGCAGTACTAATAGTTACCTTAGACATAAATTGGAATAGTGCATCATTGTTGTTGACAAAAGCATTATTGAGGTCAATTGTAGGGCTCCCTACAGATCCACCTAGACTCGGCGATAAGAAGACATGTCATACAAGAAGAAAAAGTAGAGAGAAGCAGGGATCAAGAGCATCATGGAGCTTCAAGAGAGAGGATTGAGGATTGAGAGGAGAATGAGTAGATAGATAGAGAAGAGATAATTCTGTATGTAATCTTGTTGCCATAAAATTGAATCTTTTGTATCCATTAATCTTAATCTAATACTACATTCTAGAGTCATTAATTCATTCTGTGTCATGTATCTCTTTACGTTTTACTTTTGTGTAATGATTGAATAGTGAATATTGAGTGGATCAGGCTAGGGATTAGTAGTTTTGATCAGAATGATTAAGCCATGCTTCTTAATTGTGTTAAAAAAGTAGATAACAAAGTGAGTAAGTGCATTAGTGTGAAAGGTTATGAACAAAAGAATAAGTATTCCATAGTTGCATTTGTAGTCGTAAGTTTCCACTTGATAATGAGAAGATTGAGGATTCTAGGAAATGGTGAATGCTTGATAGCAGATAGCTATTCAGAATGTACAGGGGAGTTGAATAGTTAGTGAGAAAACATAGATGCTTCAAATGCAAGTAAAAGATGAGGGCATGGAATGATAAAATTTATGAGTTCAAGTAGCAGTTGAAGGTACTGATAAAGAGAAGCTATTCAAGGAATCGAGGTAGCAACTGAAGGTTCCTTGCTAAGCGTTAACTATTCCTGATACATAAAGGTGAAGTCCTTGTTAGCATAATAATTCTTGAGACCAGATGGGGATGTAATTTCTTTTGCAAACAAATATCTTATCATCAATGGTGTTTTTAGTAGGATATAACTCATATATTTGAATTTTGCTAAGCTTCCCAAACAAGCTTCATCGTCCATCTCTAGGAGGTCAATAGTTGCTACTTGGAGGTGAAAAAGTCATTCCTATGGAATGTCCACTTCCTTAAAAGGTGTCCTACTCTTGGACCCACCCTACATATAAAAGTCCAATGGCGTCATGATTAGATAGAAATACTAATGGTTTTGACTACCAAACATTGATTGGGAAGACAACTTCCCTTGAGTGTTGATGAGAAGTCCCATTTAAATGTTTTGCAAATACCCAATAAACAAATAAATTGTGACCATGATGGGATCGAGGTTGTTAAAAGGTTAGAAAGGAGTAGTAGCTAGAAGCAAATAGGAAGGCACCTAACAAGAACCAAGCGGGACACTAGGATAGGGAGAATTCAATGGAGGTTGCGACATGACCACAATGCATTCTAGCCTAATGTATTCGTTGTAGATGGAAGAATGACTAGCTATTACAAAAGAATGTACAAAAAAAAGTAGATAAGAAATGTATTGCATCAACACTTCGAGAAGGCAGTCCATGCTTGTTTTTAAATTCATGGTAGAAACTAAAGATAGAAGTAGTAGTTCTTAGCTTAACAAACAAGTTTCAAAGAGTGTCACACTAAAGACCATTGATATTCCACACCAAACTTCCCCACATTCATCCTATCATTTCCCTGAACAACCTTGAACTTCCCTGCACTTGCTCCATCATTTCCCTGAACCACCTTGATTTTCACTATGTTTGCCTCATTATTTCTATGAACAACCCTAAACTTCCCTACATTCTACCCATCATTCCCCAAACAACCTTCAACTTTTTTGCACTTGACTCATCATTTTTCCCAGCAAGCCTCAACTTCCCCCCAACTCTCCCCTTTTATTTCCTTGAAAAAAACAAAAAAACCCCAAACTTCCCTACAATCACCCTGCCATTTCCGCGAACAACCTCTAACTTTCTCGTAGTTGCCTCATCCTTTCTTTGATCTTCCCCAAATTTTTCCATACTCATTCTTTGGTAACCTAGACTAGGAATTGCCTAATTCTTCCATAGATCCTCTTGATGTTCCCCTCAGAGATAGTCCAACTTCTTTAGATACCAACTTAGTTGAGTGGGATTTTGTGTACGATCATTATGCATTTTGGTCTATTGCATGAAGCACCAAATATTTTCTATTGACCGGATCTTGCAGACACATGTAGGAAGAGGAAAGGATAGTACAAAAATGTGATCTAACAAATGCATAAACAGAATAGAAAGAGACAAGAGACGAGATTGGGTAGAATCTCCCCCCACATACTCTGGTGGAAGAGTCTATCAAAGCATGTGTAGCTATAGGTATTTTTCATTAAATCATGTATAGAAGATACATGAGGGTGATGCATCAAAAAGTGTGCATTTACAAAAATCCACTTTATTTACAAAATCATTGCTTTCTAAGTGATCTAATAATTTTACAAAAATGTCACTTTCTAAAGCGATCTATTATTTTTACAAAAAATATCTAAAATAGTATCTTTTAATTATCTTCAGAAATACCTGAATAAGTCCATGCACGTTCACACCCACATGAGTCTTCACATGTTGAATCAAAACACAAATCACATTAAAAACCTCAAGACATTAAATTCCATATAACATTCCATTGTTCCATAAAGTATAACATGCCTCTCAGTTAACAAGCAAGTGGCCTCAATTGATGATAATAAAATAGAAATGGATGGGCAGTCACATGTCTCATCACTGAACAATCATAAGCATGTTCCATGTAAAAACACATGCATGGAAATGGAAAACTAGAATTTAATGTGACTATGAATGATATGTAGAAATCAAGTGATCATTATGTGGAGTTAGCAATGTCTTATTAATCCATTGAGATTCTGCAAGTGAGTGTTTTTTATGTTTAACTAAATATCTATGATATTGCTTACCAATGCGTGTAGTAGTAACATCATAATCAATTATTTTCTCTAGAATTAGAATTTCAACATCCTCTTCAAGTCAAGGAGGATAATCTAAGATAGGAGTGAGTGGTAAAGTTCCTTTAAATGATTTCAATGACCTAATATGAAAAGAATCATGTATATTCCAATGAGAAGGCATGTCTAGTCTAAAAGCATTCTCATTATTTTTTTGAATAATACGGAAAGGTCCATAATAACATGGTGCAAGTTCAGCTTTAGGATGTTGTGAAATATTTTTCAAATGTCTTTTAATTATTCATAACCATACCAAGTCATTTTTATTAAACTGTTTAGCTACTCGTTTCTTATTAACATTACGCATATAACGTTCTTGACTCTTCTTAATGTGCTCATGAACCTCATGAAGTGTAGAAATATGATCTTGTGCAAAAGAATCAGCCATAGGTATATCAGTTTGAGTGAGAGTCATGGGAGTGGGAAGCTTTTTACCATAAACAATTTCATATGGTGCACGTCCAGTAGTGGTAGATGTAGTGCTATTATATGCAAATTGTAGTAAAGGAAAGTTTCTCATCCCAATTACTTGGATTATCTAAAGAATAACAATGTAATAAATCTAAAATAGTACTATTTTTAGATTCACTTTGCTCATTACTTTCAAGATGAAATGCAGAGCTAAAGTCTATTTAAGAACCTAAATTTTGAAATAATGCAACCCAAAAGTGATTACAAAAATGAACATCTCAATTTGAAAGAATAACTTTTGGAAAACCATGATGTGGAAAAATACATTTAATAAATAATTTAGTAGCTTCAGGTCCAAAAAGAGTCTTTTTACAAGGAATGAAATACACTTGTTTACTAAACCTACCAAGAATTGTCCAAATCATATCATTATGAGATGAAGTTGTAGAAAGACCAGTAATAAAATCCATCAATATTTGTTCCCATGGTCCATTAGGTATGGAAAGTGGCAGTAATAATCCAAATGCTTTTCTATGATGTAGTTTCATGGCTAAGGGATCCCCTAGAAGGTGGTAGTATAGATCCCCTAGAAGAGATCCCCTAGAAGGTGGTAGTATAGAAGGAAAATCAGCCTATTCTATGGCCAATGTTGGAGTTAGACGTCTGTGGAAGTACACGAACAACACAAGGAAGAAGAAGAAGCTTGGAGCACAACACACAATACTGAATGTATTAATAGAGAATGTACAAAGATAAGTAGCCCATTAGAGCAATAGGCGTATATACAAGCCGGGGGAAAAAAACCTCCTAAAGAGGGAAAAAAGTGCCTCGGTGGTCCTAGTGTGTTCACACATATAACTACCTAAATATATCAACAAATCCCCCCTAGGAGTGATGCGGTGAACAAGGAGCTGGCACTCATGTATAAGGAAGTGCCAATCTATGTGGAAATCATTCCAAAAAAGGAAGTAAGCCCAAAGCTTTACAGAAAGCTTCAAACTTCTCCGTAGGCAGAGCCTTCATGAAAAGGTCTGGAATGTTCTCCTACATGTGCACATATGCCAAGATGAGCTCCCCAGCAGAGAACCTCTCCCTGACATAGTGATAATGCACCTCAATGTGCTTAGTGCGAGCATGGAACACAGGGTTCCTTGCAACTGCCAATGCGCTCTGATTGTCAAGTGAAGATGGTGGTGGCAGAATTCTGACCAATACCCAAATCAGCCATAAGGCGTCTGAGCCACACACACTCAACAATTGCTGTGAAAGCTGCCCTATACTCAACCTCACAATTGGAAGTGGCCACAGTAGGCTTCTTGCTCAACCAAGATATACATGAGCTACCAAGCATGAAGCAAAAGCCACTAGTGGACACACGAGTGTCATAACAACCAGCCCAATCAGATTCAGAGAAAGCATGCAAATCTGGCGGTAGTGATCCCCCTTGGGATAAAACAACCCAAGTAGCCGAGTACCACTCAAATAGCAAAAGATGAGCTTAACTGCCTGCCAATGCTTGACTCCTGGGCAATGCATAAACCTGCTCATATGTGAGACAACAAACTGAATATTTGGCCGAGTAATGCATAAGTAAATCAAGCATCCAACAGGCTGCTGATAGAGAACAGCATCAAATGCATCTCTAGCATCATGAAGACTCAATTGTAAACCTGTCTCCATAGGAGTGGCAATAGGCTTAGAGTCTTCAAGTCCAAAACACTGCAATAATGTGCCAATATATTTCATTTGACACAAAGCCATTCCACCATCAACTTGCATAAACTGAATGCCCAAATAGTGATGCAAATGCCCCAAATCAGACATCTCAAATGAGGCATGCAAATCAGCCTTAAAATCAGCAATATGCTTCTCAATAGGACCAGTGAGCAGCATGTCATCAACATAGACAAGATGATCAGAAGCACATCATTAGCATGCTTAACATATAAGGTGCTTTCAGTTGGTTTGTTCCCAAAACCATGTGCAATCAGATAGGCATGTATCTTCTCATACCAAGCACATGGTGCTTGCTTTAAACCATATAATGCCTTCTTTAACCTGCAGACTTGGTTTTCATGCCCTTTTTGCACAAAGCCACGGGGCTGAAAAACATACACTTCTTCATGCTAGTCACCATTCAGAAATGCTGTTTTAATGTCCAACTGATGTACATTCCAACCATGATGAGCTGCAAGTGCACAAATGCTCCGAACAATAGTCATAAGTCATGTAGGTGCAAAGCTCTCATCAAAATCAATGCCTCTTTCCTGTGCATAACCCTTTGCAACAAGCCTAGCCTTATACCTGTCAATTGTACCATCCGGTTTATGCTTCAACTTGTATACCCACTTAGTGCCAATGGCCTTCTTGCCAGGAGGCAAGTCACATAAAGACCAAGTACCATTCTTCATTATTGCATCATATTCAGATTGCATAGCAACCATCCAATTTTTTGAATTTTGTGCTTCATCAAACGAAACAGGCTCATTCTCATCACAGAGACTAGATGCAGCCATATCATAGCAATATGATGCAAAAGAGGCACTATGAGAGCCTGAATGAGTACAATACGACAGAGGTGCATCTAATTTGCTATCATGCAAGGTCTGCACCATCCATTTTGGCATAGTTCTTGCATGCTCAATATCATCTCTCTCATCAATAAGTGCATCATGTACATCTTCATCAGAAATGGAATTATCTACATCATCACATGAAACCTACAAAGGCTGAGAAGTTGTCTCATTAGGACCAACACTAGACTGTCCACCTGTAAAAAGAGGCAGCAAAGTATCATACATGTCTTTGGAGCTAACAGATGTCTCCTTAGTACATGAGAGCAATGGCTAAATAGCATCTTCCACAAAAACAACATCACGGCTAACAAGAATGCGTTTAGTTTTTGGATGATACAGACGATAGCCTTTACTTTCAGAACCGTACCCAACAAAAATACATTTTACTCCTTTATCATCCAATGTTCTACGATGTTGTTCAGGCACTAATGCATATGCCAAACAACCAAAAACATGCAGATGAGCAACAGATGGCTCGTGGTCATGCCAAGCCTCATATGGCGTGATAGACTACAACGCTTTAGTGGGACACTTGTTCAGTACATATGCTGCACACATGACACCCTCAAGCCAGAAACTATGTGGTAAAGCCTAACTCTTGACCATACACCTTGCCATCTCCATGAGTGACATGTTCTTTCATTCAGCAACTCCATTCTATTGAGGTGTATACGACACTGTACACTAGTGTTTTATCCCACGTTCAACCAGAAATGCATTAAAATTAGAAGACATATATTCCCCCCCTCGATCAGAACAGAGGGTGCCCATTTTACATGCTGACAAATTTTCAGCCAAAACCGAAAACTGTTTGAAGCACATGAACACTTCAGACTTTGCCTTCAATGCATATATCCATGCATGCCTGAAAAAATCATCGATGAAATTCACGAAGTAAAGATAATTCCCAAAAGAAGGTGTCTGCATAGGACCACAAACATCACTATGTACAAGCTGCAATTTCTGAGTAGCCCGAACTGAACCATCTTTTGGAAAGGAGGAACGCTGCATTTTGCCCAAAATACAGCCTTCGCAAACATGTTTTCCAGGTGCCTCAAGTTTGGGCAAAGAGGACACCATTTTAGATTTTTGCAGGCATAGCAAACTAGCAAAATTCAGATGACCAAAGCGTGCATGCCAAAGCTTTGCATCTGACATAGCCTGAGAATCATTTACTGCACATGCCAAATCATTTACATATCTTTCATAGTCTATGAGCTTATACATTCCACGACATAAAATGCCAGAAGTAATAATCACATCGCCATTCGATAGATCATGAACTGTACACATGTCATCAACGAATTTCACAACCAAGCCAATCTTGGCTAATGTAGAAACTGATAACAGGTTCTTCTTGATCCCTGGCATAAATAAAGCATCTGACAAAGTGAAAGAACTACCATCAACAATAGTCAAAATGATCTTACCAACTCCCATAACAGGATAAGAGGAGTTTTTGGCACATGTAACAGTATTCCTTGTAGGGGAAGGCTCGAGTGAAGACAAGAAACTGCACTGCGAGGTTATATGTTTGGTCGCCCCACTATCAAAATACCAAACATCTGAGTCTAATGCAGACATGCACTGCTCATCAGAAGATGGGTCAAAACTGTAAATAGTAGTAAATGCCCATTCTTCTTCCTACACAAGATTAACAGACTCTATTTTTGGTGTTGAGGCCTCTGCAACAACCATTCCAGCCTCTTTCTTCTTTGCCCCTTTAGCAGCCAGTTTTGGACCGTTCTTTATGATATGATCATTCCCTTTACAGTACTTACAAAACAATTTTTGCTTTTTTTATTTCTTCTCATCTTTATCTTCCTTCTTCGAATATGCAGAACTGGCAGATTTCTGCTTACTAATTGAAGAGCTCCATTTTCCTTTGCCCTTCTGACTGCCTCAAATGATAAGGCATTCGGATTGCCTTTCATCATCAACCGAAGAGTAGAAGCAAAACTCTGATATGATTCAGGAAGACCATTAAGAACGGTCTGCACAAGTGAGCTATCTGGTATAACCTCATCAATAGAAATCAACTGCTCCTTCAAGTCTTTGATCTTCATTAGGAAACTGTCCATAGAATCACCTTCATTCATGTGCTCACTCTCCAACTATTTTCGGAGGTAAGCAACACGAGCCTCATTCCTAGCTTGGTATAATGTGGTAAGTGTATCCCAAGCATCCTTAGCTGTTTTGCAAGAGAGAATGTGAGGAATAATGGCACGTTTGACAGACAAAGCTATCAATGCATGTGCCTCGGCATCTCTGCCATCCTAGTGAATCTGCTCTCCAATAGGTGTTTGTGTTCTACATCAGCTTCAGTACCTGCAATTATAACGGTTGTAGGTGTGATAGGATGTTTTTCGATACCCTGTACAATGTTCCACAGTCCTTTGCAACCAACACATGTCGCATCATATAAGCCCATAATGGGTAGTTGGTACCATCCAACTTATCCTCAACAGCCAACATACGGAATACATCACTACATTTGACTAAAATACCTTGATGCAAAAAATTGACTGTATCTCAAAAAGTTGAGCAGAACTGCCCAACGAATTCCGCTAGACCTGTAGCAGACTTCGAGACGCTTATACTGACGAACAGAAACTGGTATATACCTTTGGCACAAAAAAAAAAATAGCCTGCACACCAAAATTCATGTGATTTTGAGACTGCAACCGGAGGAGTGTCGACGGCGCCCTAGATGAAGCGACGACCTGCTCTGATACCAATTGTTGGAGTTAGACGTCTGCGGAAGTACACGAACAACACAAGGAAGAAGAAGAAGCTTGGAGCACAACACACAATACTGAATGTATTACTAGAGAATGTACAAAGATAAGTAGCCCATTAGGGCAATAGGCATATATACAAGCCGAGGGAAAAAAACCTCCTAAAGAGGGAAAAAAGTGCCCTGGAGGTCCTAGTTTGTTCACACACATCACTACCTAAATATATCAAAAGCCAAGAGATCCGCTAGAAGGTGGTAGATTGAGGTTGAGAACAAGGGCTCGAGACACCAAGGTTGCGAACAAGAAGGTTCAAGACACCAAGGTTGAGAGCAAGGGTTCAAGAGACCAAGATTGCGAACAAGGTTCAAGAAACTGTGCGAGGTTGAGGAACATCAATTCAAGGGCACCTAGGGAGTTCAAGGGACTAATCACCGAGGCTAGAGGGATACAAGAGTAGATCATTGAGGACAATGATCGACCAAGGGGGGAAGAATGTAACATAATCTTGGTAGGAGATGGTTGAACCACACCCTAAGAGAGAGGATTAGGAAGTAATCCTCAACCATGGCTTTTGGGGCAAGTGGTTAGCCCATCACATTCCTAACCAAGAGGTTGTGAGTTCAACTCCTTACAGGTATCTTCAGGAATTGTTTCAAGCAAACTAATAAGTAGTAGTCGTTGCCAAAAGCATTCAGTATAGGTAGATGCAATATCTCCTTATTTCCATCCAAAAGTTGTCCATGATCGATGAGCATGTAAGTGGAATTGAGGAGGAAGGAATGAATCCTTGATCTTTTCTTGAAATGCAACCCATGTGGTGGGGCGGTCCGTGCTATGCCACAAAACATTCCACCATAAATCGACATTATCCACCAAATAATTAGTAATAAATTTCACTTTTTCAATTTCAGAATATGATTTGTCATAATAAAAGTCACCAAATTGGGATAGCCATGAAAGAACAAATTGGCCATCCTTTTGCCCATTGAATCCCAAAAATTGGAGATTTTTGGCACCAATCTTAGACTGCATGCCTTGTTCTTGAGCGGTGATAATGGCCTTCACCACCCTAACTAAATTGTTGTCATCACTCTGCATTTGTTAGAGTGCAACATCACGTTATTCTATCTCGTTTTGAGCATGTTGGAGTTTGTTTCACAAAAGCTCCAATTGTTGCTCAATCAATACCTCGGGTAGGGGTAATGTACCAAAATCCTTGGTATTATAGGTAGGGTCCATGGCCTTATATAGAACCAAAACCTAGAACTAGATCGGATGATCGAGACAGATGTCGAATTGCAAACGAATGCTGGGAATCACAACCGGATGTTGAGAAACCACCGGTGCAAATGTGCATTGGCTCTGATACCACTGGTGACTGGATCTTGTAGACATACGTACACAAAGGATAGTATAGAAATGAGATCTCAAAGAGACAAGAGATTGGACACTAGATTGGGTACAATCTCCCCCCACATACTCTGATGGAAGAGTCTATCAGAGCATGTGTATTTATAGGTATTTTTCATTATGTCTTGAATAGAAGATACATGAGGGTGGTCTTTGAAAATCATGCATTTATGAAGATATGCTTTATTTACAAGATCATCATTTTTTGAGCGATCTACTATTTTACAAAAATGCCGGTTTCTAAAGCGATCTATTATTTTTATAAAAAATATCTAAAATACTATCTTTGAACTATCTTCAAAAATATTTGAATAAGTCCATGCATGTTCACACCCTCATGAGTCATCATCTTCTAAATAAAAACACAAATCACATTAAAAACCTCAAGACATTAAAATCCATATAACATTTCATTATTCCATAAAGTATAACATTTTCAAAATCCACCCAGTTGAGTGGTAGGTGAAATTAAAATGGTAGCTTGAGGAGGAAAAAAAATTGTTGATGGTAATGAGGAGAACCTTCATCCCAAGGAAGCTCCACCTCCATATTGTAGGATTGCACTATGCTAAGTTTGCAAGCCATTATAATGATTATCCAAATGCACATATACACATGTTTGAAGACCATTACAATATTTTAGAAAAAAATAGGAATACCATTCAAAAGTGTAGAGTCTTCCAAAACACACTCACAAATGTAGGGATGAAGTGGTTAAGTGAATTTGACCCCATCCATCTCCGAGATTATTAAGTTCTAACGTGCAAATTTTTAAATCAGTTTAGACACACTAAGTCAATCTCCTTGTTGTATGATATTCCACATATTCTTAGACAACAACCACGTCAACATGTATATACCTACACTATGGAATTCAAAAGTACTTATCAACAATTTTGGATAGACAGTCGACCTTCACTCTATGTAGTCACTAGCTAGTTCATCAATGGTATTTCTCCTCAAGTACACAATATTATGTGGATCTATGGAGTTGGGAAAATATCAGTAGATGATATCATCCCCATTGCTTTAAAATTGGGGAGAAAATTAGGATTGACGATAGCTATGGGGGAAACTGGTGAATTAACAAAATACCTAGATCCTATGGAAAGATAGTTGGCTAATGTTAGGATAGAATCCACAAAACCATTAAAAAGTGCACACTGCACAAATACACATCATACAACTAGTTTTTGTGCTTGAATCAGATATATTGTGCTATTTGTGATGTTATGACCATGTTATTACCAAGTATATCTATAATGGAAGATCATAAACTCGAACCTCAACCATGCATTAGGTAAGTACAAATTTCTATGCTCGACCCTACCCACCTAGTGCCCCCTTCCCACCACCCCTTCATCTTGGAATACCACAATACCCCTTAAGGATCCTTCAAATAGTACCTTTATACTCCGATCTCAAATCCTCCATATCACCCCCAACCATATATTCATCCACCACTTGAGCAACCATACCCACCCATCCAAGACAACTTTTCCCCTCTTTGATATGCTCCCCAACCTTTTTATCGATCCCCACAAGTGCAATGGAACTAGTAACCCCCACCAAGGGAAAGACCTAATTTTTCCAATCGTTACTAGTAAAATCAAAGAAATCAAGACTTTTAGTATAGGGAGGAACTAGAAATAAAAAATAGCTATGTAGGTGGCTTCCACAATGCAATTTCTTCCTTAAAAAGGGCATGTCTATACCGAATTTCAATATGCTCAATAATTTGATCAAAGTATACAACAATAGCCCCATGCTGCTAATATGGTCAAGGTAAACTATCTAGAACTAGATGTCACAGTGGTGAAGACGCAATCACATAAAATTGAACAACCTATCAAAGAAAGACTTTGGCCTTCACTACAGAAGCAAGAAGATTTTAGGATTAAGGATGCAAAATGGTTATAGAATGAAACCTCACAATTAGCTCGAAAGACACTAGAGCCCAAAGAAACATCTATCACAAGGCCTACAAATAGCGAAAAAGCAACTTATGAAACTCTAGAATTGGTTAACATCAAACCCTATTGCAAAAAACACTGAAGTCCCATCATCCGCTATTTCATACTATACCAAAGGCTCCTCAAAGTCTATTCTGGAGGTTACTAAAGTTCAATTAAAGACTATAAGGGACTATATTGAAGCCCCCATACTAAACAAGAATTGGCTTCAAAGATTATTCATACTACATTATGGCTACCTATCTAGATTCTTTTAGGTGAATTATTGTCTCTATGTCTTGTTTTCAATTGAGGACTATTGTGACAACTAGAAGAAAGGCTTTCCTTGAAACCAATAAATAATTTAATGCACATAAAAAGGGGCTTCATAGATCATGAAGTCCATTAATCATAATCTAGTATTGAAAAAAATTAATTAACAAAGTACTCATTGATGGTGGATCAGATGCAATCTTTCTACCTTTAATATATGTAACCTATTAAGCTAGAAAATGTGGAACATGTGCCTTTCTTTTTCTGAATGGTTGAGAAATCTAGAGTGTAGCCTTTAGGGATCATTAGAGATGTTCCATTGACTATGCAAGGAGTGACTTTCAAGTTAACTTATGCGGCCTTGAATCTCATGGGATTAGCAGTTGACTATAATTTACTTATTATGGTTAAAACAAGCTATAGTGATATAGAATTGGCCTAGTAATTAGATCTCATTCTTGCAAGCTAACCTTAAGCATACAATTACTTTTGATGAATTCAATAAATGTCACCAATGCCACACTCTAGAATTCACAATCGAATCCCTATTAAATGTCTGCAACCAAAAACAGACCGCACAAACATTAATGCCACATAAGTAGTCTTAGCCCAGAATGCTAGGAGTCAAGGAGATGCTCCCATTGTACTATCTAATCAAATAAGTATTAGGGAAGATCAAATAGAAATCCACAATGTAGGGACATTAGCAAATCCCTCGCCTATTTGGATCTTTGCAAGACCACTAGAGCCTTTCCAAACTCATCTGATAAAGCTCCTCATAGATTTCTAAAATGTTTTTGCCTATGATCATACAAATATGAGAGGAATTGGTCCTAGATTTTATAAAAAAGACATTTTGCTAAAACTCAAGGCTGTCTTTTTACTTCAAAAAAGGTATATGATAAATCCCAATTATGCTAAAATGATTAAATAAGAAATCGATAGATTATCAAAGGTCGGATTCATAGTTCCTATTGAGAATCTGGAATGGTTATCACCAATCCTCATTGTCCCTAAGAAGAACATGCAATTGATCCACGTGGACTATTGAAAACTTAATGCTTCTAGTATTTCCAACCCTTTTTGTTTTGTAGTGTAGGCCACAATCACACACTTCTATCTCATCAATTTGCAAAGAGTAGACCTCAACCTATCTCATCAATTTGCAAAGAGTAGACCTCAACCTAGTTGCAATCATGTGAATCCACGATGCATGAGAGTAATTACAAGTGAAGTCACCCTCCACTAGCAATTGAGATGATCATGTAGATGGGAACTTGACCACAGTAATGTCGTTCTCCTGAGCTCAAGGTCATATATACTTGATGGAGTTGGGTGCGCACATATCATATGTTTCTAAGCCCCTTGCTATCCAATGCATTCAAGGATGCATTGCTTTCCAATGCTTCCAAAAATACATTGTTGTTGGATGCTTTAAATAGGACCAAATCACCAAATGCTTGTAACTCCCTCAGTATTGACCCATTTTGATGCGTGCCTTAGTTCGTTTTAAAGCTCTCAATGATTGCTACAAATTAGTCAAAATGTAGAGAAACTGGTTTAAAGCCCTATATAGAGCTCACAAACCTAAGGAATTCCTTCTCCTCAAGCGTTAATCACTTGAAACAAGAGTTTAATTGCATTTAGTCACTTGAAAATTATGCAAGAAAGATAGATGATACTTCCATAAGTCATAAACAAGTGTCACATACCCATAGTCAATCAATAGATTCACTCAAAGTGCACAAAGAAGCACAAGTACGAGTTTGCAAGAATAAAGTTCACAATTTCATTCAACCAAAAAGTCTCTCTCCGCGTGAGGTCTTGACCTTTATATAGGCTTCTCTCAAGACCCTTACCTTTTTTATTTGAAAAAGGTCCTAAAAAATAAAAGGAAAATGCTTATACTCTTCTTTCTTGTGGGATTTTTTAGGGAAGAATCTTCCCTAAATTTATAAAGAAATGATAACAAAGCCTTGAATATATACAACTCTTCTTTGCTACAAAATTTAAAGAGCTTTTTAAAATGGTAGCATTATGAATGATTTCTCCCAAGAAATAACAAGTCTAACTCATTGACTTGTTTTATGCTATAAGATCTCTCTGTGCTCCATTTCCATCTAGATTGCATATCCTATTAAGCTCTCACTAATTTCAATGGGTGTGGCAAAAATGCATGTGTGTTATGCTCAAAGAACCCAATGATAAAAGCATCTTTGAATGTTCGGATGTAGTGGGAAGGCAGGAATAAAAGAAATGAGTAGTATGCCCATAAGAATTCTTTATTGGGTGCTATGGATAAGTCAAATAATAAGCATTCATTATTTTGAAAACCAAAGGCTTCAATATCCACTAACCTCAAATGCTCAGAGGCAGTGAGACATACTTCTAACATGTTCAAGATTTTGTGTGTCATTCAGACTGACATGTTTGGTACGTGCTCCATCTTATATGTGTACTTGATTACTTTGAGCATGCAATCATGGGTGAGCTTGTTCTTTGTAGGGGCTAGGAGTTGAGATAGTTCAACCACTACTTCCTGATTGTTTGATTTTGATGCTACCTTAGGAACTTGTATACTATTTCGCATGTGGAATTGGATAATAACCTAGATGCTTTTGTAAGAAGGGTGGCAATAGAGAGAAGTGTTCATAAAAAATAGGATTATTTGCCAAGAATGCCTTCTTCCAAGAGGCTCCATACACCTACCTAATATTCCATATTGCAATGTCTTCTCCGTCATAGAGAAGCTTATCATCTGATGTCTTGCCCACTCTATGTAACAAATACTACCTCATTTGCTCTCTCATGAGGATTAAATGTGCTGGTATTGGGTATAAGAGATGAATAGCTTTCCTAGGTGTAGTTACCTTCGCCAAACTACTAGATAAAATTTCCTTCTCAGGCTTTATGAAACTTTCCTCCATACCTTGAATGCAAAGTTCTCTACTCCATGTTTGCAAGTTCTCAAAAGGTGTTTCCTTTCTAAATTCTAATTCTGCAGGAAACATGGGGTTGTCAACCTTTATTCCTTCCTCAAGATTTGATAAAGTTGGTGAAGCATGCTCATACCGAGGAGATGGAGGTGTTTATGGTACTTGTACAACTTCATTTGTGGGGAATATTGAAGGTTGAGGATCTTGTGCTCTTTGAAAATACTCCAATTGAATGCATAAACACTCGTTGCCATCTCTGTATAGGTCAAAATTGTGTTTGAGTTCATCAATAGTGTCTTGAACCTATCGTGCCTCTTTGTGATTCCACTGGTAGCTTGAAGGAAATCAATATCATAAGGGCTCCTTGCCTCATTTAGCAATCTGCTCAGTTCTTTCTCTTTAAATTGGAACTCTCTTTGTTCCAAGCACATTTTCTTTTCTAGCTGCAAGCATATGGTAAACACTTGAAAAGTGATGATGGGAGCAATATTTGGTGGAGACTATAAGAATTCTAGGCATTGTGTGTCCAGGAATTACTCTAGCATGTTATCTGGTCTTTTTGACCCTTCTCCACCTCATCTATTTTCATTTACAGATGTATATTTAGTAAGGCTTCTCTAGCAAAGAGAGTACTTATTTGTGACGTTAACTTGACAATGTCTTCCTGTGCGGCCCCATGTTCCAATAGTTCTTCATGGATTTCCTATTGTAACCTTGCAAGCTCATTTGTTTCTTGAACTTTTGTCTCTGCATGCTCAACTCTAATCTTGGCCTTCTCAGAATCAATATGATACTCCTTCAAAGGATTCCATATCATTTGCATTTTTAACATCTAATGAAGAAGATGAGGTGTTGATGGTGTGGAATAATGGCAATATGTAAATGGGGATGTGTTGATGTTGTAGCATCATAACTCATATTCATCAACCAAGGAGCATATTACAAGACCCAAATGTGCATGGAAGTGTTTAGAAGACATGAGTGGTGCTTCATTAGCATGTGATTAACAAAAAAGTACATGCAAAGATAAGATGAAATCATCATTAAAGATACACACAAGCTTAATTACACACATAATAATGTTGTTAACTACAAAATAAAGTTTCACAAGCATTAAGCGAGAAAGTAGCAAGCACTCCAAGCATGTCATGAAGATGATAAGAGTACTCTAAAAGTTACACAAACTAGCATGGTCTTATTCTTTACCAAGAATGCTCTTTTTTTCTAAGAGGAGTGGCCTCTTTATATAAAATGAAAAAATCCCATTGTTGCTCTAGCACAATGGTAAGAACCATGTTAAGAAGCTCCACCTCCTTAATCTCAATCCCCAGAAGAGATAGGAGTGATATGAAGATCGTGAACACGAGATGTAGTGAGAGTGAAGGTGAGAAGCATGGAGATGCACACACACATACACACACACACATGTAAGAGACAAGCAAGACACAATGGAAGGTTGAAAGTAAACTCTATTGCTAATAAACACTCTTACAAGCTCAAGATCACACTAACTCATACAAGTCTACACTAGCTAACCTCAAAAATGAGGTCTCTCTACCTCTATTTATAGTTTTTAGACTAGCTTTGACGGGTTTCACATCTAATGTCTAGCATTGCTAAAAAATAGGTTCTAGGCACTATTCGGAGGTCTAAATGAGATCTAAAAATAGCCAAAATTGGTATGCTTAATCTATGTAAGCTCTCAAGCTTGAGGACTCTCCGATTTCCACAAAAGGGAGCTTATAAATACAAAAGTGGGTGTTTCTATGATATGTATGGTACAAGAATGATGAAAACCACTGTTTGGGGTTTTGAAAGAGTATTATCAAATATGTTGCTTTGGGAAAAAATGACTGCATGGCTCCCCACGACCCTTTGTAGTCCACCTTCACATGCTTCCTCTTTGTCTGTGCCTTTGGCTACCGCCAATACCCCCCTCCCTCTCGCGTCTATCGTCCCCAACAGATCCTTGTTGCGGGGTTTGCGTGATATAATTTTATAGGAGGTCATGAGCGAGGGTGTGCTCCATGATGCGAATACCTCGTGCAAGATCAACTTCAAGTTTTTCCCAGTCTATGGGCTGAGGTTCATCGAGAGGTGGAAGCCAATAGTGTGTGGAGTACAGAAGTTGTTTGCAAGAAAATAATTGAAGTAGATGTGTGGGCCTGCTTATCAAAAGCTCAAAGTGGTACTCCCAGAAACCGGTGGTGAACATCTTCAAATGTCATCTTATAACATGCGGGTAAGTGAGTGGAGTACACAAGTTGTTTGCAAGAAAATAATTGAAGTAGATGTGTGGGCCTGCTTATAAAAACCTTAGAGTGGTACTCCCAAAAACCGGTGGTGAATATCTCTTCAATGTCATCTTATAACATGCGGGTAAGTACTTTATATGGCAGTGCCAAGCATAACACACCTGGAGCGATGGCGTAGTGCTCATATCATATGCCAAGTCCTGGTTACCATGGTCAAGTTCCGAGGTGTTGACATGAGGTGCCTTGACGTGGCGAAAGATCTTGAAAACAATTTGCATCATGTCAAATATCTTGATAGTCATGTGTGCTGCAACATCATCCATGCGCTATAAGCAGGGGAGCCAATGGCGAATTGTGCCCATCATATATCCAACTATAGGGGTCCGTAGGGTGGAGGGAAATAAGGATAAGTAAGCCTGTCTTGGCATTGCTTATTATTTTGAACCTTGATAGTGAATGCTTTTCAGGAGCGACATCGAGGCATAGGTCCCCAACATGGGTTGTCTTCAAATGCAATGGTGCCTTGAACCATGTGTGCATCATCTCCAGATATTCCTATAGTAACTCTTGGCGCCAATTCGATTGAAAAATTTTACCTTTCTGTGCTTTCAGTGGTAGGTCGTCAAGCTCGGACTGAGTTGCATGGGTTGGTTTCTTGCTTGTCTCTTTTTCGATTGCCAATTGATATTCTGCCATCAACATGAAGTAGGGTTTATATTGAAGCTCGTGGCTGGAGATGGACCTTCGAGGAGCCAAGTGAGCGAAATAAGACAATTGTAATATGTGTTCCTTGATCATAGTCATGGCATGCATCGACCCGTGCATAGTGCGTCGTACCAAGTTCCTCCACGGACTTAAGCCATGCAAGTGTAGGAAGTTCAAAAGTGTCTTGGCCTTCTGGCGTGACACGCCCACCTGGTATGGGTTGTCGTTCATATGCCTCTTCATATGTTTCATCCACCGGTATAGAAACGGTTTCTTCTTTGATCAGAATGTTTGGTGGGGAATCTGGCGTGGGAGGCTTGGAATGAGGAGCAATCTGTGCTTGAAGATTAAGTACATGCACGCGTAAAATATTGAGTTCCTTTATAATCTCTGGAGGGATGACTTCAAGAACTCGTTGTGGTTGTTGAGTAGGTGTTCACAATAGTAGAAGTTTATGATCATTCCATAGCTTCTGATAGGCTTCATTCATGTTGTCATAATCCTCTAATACTCGTGCATGATCTTCGAACAGTATTTGCATAGATTCCAAGGGTACTACTTTAAAGCAATTGGGGCTAAGGGGTTCATTCGGTCTATCCAAGGTTGCTTTGAGATTCTCTGGGTTCTGTTCCTGTAGTCGCTGATTCTCTTCCTTAGCCATTGCCCATATTTCTAGTGAGAGGTCCCATATTTCAACTGTTTTAAAGAGATTGGGGGTCCATATTTCTAGTGAGAGGTGCCATATTCCGAGGGTACTGCTTTAAAGCGATTGGGGCTAAGGGGTTCATTCGGTCTATCCAAGGATGCTTCAAGATTCTCTCAGTTCTGTTCCTGTAGTCGCTGATTCTCTTCCTTAGCCATTGCCCATATTTCTAGTAAGAGGTCGCTGATGGTTAAAGAGTTCAACTGCGCCTATAACTGTGTAGTGGTTTGCTGCTGTGCTTGGTAGCTAGTCCCGAGAGATGTAAATTCATCTCTAACTTCTCTCATACAAAAAAATATGTCGAAAAGCAGTGTCGATCGTGGGCGACAATATTAATGGTGCAATGAGTGAAGATGCTATGGGTGTGGGTGTTGATGCAAGGGGAAGGGTAAAGGGGGATGGGAAGGTGGATGTAGTGATGACCGTGGAGAAGTGAAATATGCCTAAATGGGGTGGTGAAATCGATGAGGTGAGTGGTGGTGCGGTGGGTGGTGAAATGTCCATGTCATTGGACGTGGTGTCGAGTGCAGTGATGGTGAATAGTGGTGTGATGGTAGGTGCATGAGTGGGTGTGAACACATGATTTACAAAAGTGGACGAATAGATTACATAGTGAACTTCATGGATTTCTTGGTGAAGAGGGGAGGATGAAGGGAATATAGTTGGGCAGGGAGGTGAGACCGGTCAGAAGGCCATTGGAGGGGGAAATGGGAACATAGGCCTTGGAGGGATGGGAAATGGAGGAAAGGATGGTGTGAGGAATGGGTTGGATTGAATGGTAGTAGCTATTGGGGGGAGGTTAGGTGGAGTGGTTGCAGGAAGGGTTGGGGGAGTTGAGGTGACTATTTTCTCTACGACAGTACTTACAAGGAATGACGATAGAGAAGGGGAGGTGAGATGAACTGGGGAAACTGGATGTATGGGAGGTGAAGGAGGAACAGATGATATGGTGGGGATTTCGACTGTGGTTGTGGATATTTGAGTGGAAGGGTGAGGCAGGGAGTCGATGATGATGGTCTCTTCTTCTGGCTAGGTTTCAGTGGTGGTTTTGGGGATGAATCGAGCATATTTTGCTTGCTGTGAAGATTGGGCATCGCTGGGTACATGGATGTACTGACCTGGCCTGGACATTAAACAGATCCATCATGGGTCAAACTTTGGTAGTGGTTTTTCCTCTTCAAATAATGTAGTGCCTCAATGGTTCCAACTGATTTAACTAATTTCTTGAAGCCTTGAATTAAAGATTCTTCAAAACCTCCACTAGCAAGTTCTTGCTCTAGAATTGCTTGACTCTCTGCTTCGGATAGCTTTCTGCATGCCCAGACTACCTACATAGTGCAATATAATTTTTGGATTGCCAAAGTGTAGCCGACAGCTTCAAACGTGTCATCTTCATGAGTTCTCCTTACCTTGAGCCTCAGTTTGTTGCTCTTGCACATCATTCCGCACATCCTCTTGAGATTTATGGCTATCTAGACTGGCTTCATCATCGCCATCATCATCATCGGTCTCTGTTCTCTCTTCTGCCTCTGAGCTTGAGATGACTTGTTCTTGTGGTTGATCAGGCGGGGTAGTAGGATAGCTGGGACATTCATACTCCTGCGAGAAAAACTGCCCTTCTAAAAATTGGAATTCACTGGAGAACGCATCATGCATTTCGAAATTGAAGGTGGTGTTAGTGGATTTTGCTTCCAAGTTTGGGATGGGGAAAGTAAAGGCTTCTGCACCTATTGTGGTGGGAATTTCTCCTGCTGCAGTAGTAGTTTCTTGAGTGGTGGTTGCTTGGGGAGTTACTACACTGGTAGTGCCTTCTATGAAAATGGGTCGCAAGAGGCGGATACGTATTGACTGTACAAGTGCGGGGGGTTCCGTTGGAGATTGTTGAGGAGATGGTTGTGGTGATGGGGACTCTGGAACCTGCAAGCATGGGATAGAGCCTCACATGCGCTTGCCTGCCCGTCCTTTGCTAGCTTTTCTGGCCTTTTTGGGGGTTCCCTTGAATGCTTTTAATTCTTCACTGGTCATGGCGTGTTCAATGGGCAAATCATATGCCAAGCACATATAGATGATTCTAGTAAGAGCACAACAACCGTGGATGATGTGTTTTTGTTCCCATCTCTACTGAGCTAAATACAACTGCTTGATAATCCAACTGGCAAGATCTATGGCTTGGGACCCGATGCATGCAAGATATAAGCCAAATCAGATATGTTTCTGAGGGATGGTAAAGCGATCGTGGGCTGGAAATGCAAAATATTGCATACATATGCGCAACGGCTTAGAGAGTTCATGTGTAATGGCATAAATATCAGCCCACTACAAAACCTTGCCACATTTCATAGGCTCTAGAATAAGCCTTTCGTGCTGTGTTGGCGTTGTCAGGATGAAACCCGCAGGGAGTGTGCATTGATTTTTTTCAAAGTTCATTGATTTTATGACTTTTGTGTGATGTTTCGATGGAGAAAAGGGATGTAGTTTGCACGTGTTTTGACCGATTTGATTTATTGTGCAATGTAAAACCATGTTAGAGATGTACATTAGACTTGTGTGTGTAAATAGCTAATGTTTGACCCATAAACCCCTAGGTTTGACCCTTGAAAACCCTAGGAAATGCGAGTTTATCCCATGAAAACCGAGCCTTAACCCTTGGAAAACCCTAGGATTTTTGCCCATAACTGTAAATAAACCCTTGAATTGACGTGGTTGACTTAATTGTGATCAAAATCCTAATCTCCCCGACCAAAAAATCTAGCTTGGATCCTCCAAATTGGCATTTATCCTAGATCAAACCCTTAAAAACAAATAATTTGTGTGTATAGAGTGTGAAACCAAAACCTTAGTCTAGGAAAAATAAAAAGGAGAAAAATCAAAAATAGAAATAAGAGATGTGATTTTCCCAAAATAGTAAATGCTCATGCAAGGTGATCTAGAATTAGAAAGTTAAGTAGCGAGGTTAGAAGTTTCTAGAAGAAAGTACAAGGGAGGGGAGGAGCCTATAAATAGGTGCCTAAACTCATTTGTTCCTCCCCGTGGATCTTGCTTGTGGAACTTCTTTCCAAGTATGCTTCTTGTCCATTTCAGTTCATTCATGTTTTTCATGTTCTTGCTCACACACTCTATTACCATGCCCAAAGAAAGAGACTTGATATAAGTTTCCTTAGTAGTTGAGAAATAAAGCTCATTAGTTGATCATGGAAGAACATAGATTCCCTTTTGATTAAACTGGTTTTTCTCCACTTTAGTTTTGACAGAGAAGGTTAGATGTTAATATAATTTTGATATGCATGCGCATGAGTGTTTTCACGAGTTACGGATGTAGAGAGATAGCTAGGCAGAGGCAGCGCTGCTCTGTCTGCTGACGTGGAGGTGGATAGAGAGAGACACACAAGGAGAGATTCCAGATGCCGTTGTTGATGGTTGTATGCACCGACAGGAGAGAGAGCTTGAGGGATTGCCTATTTGCGTGGCCGGCTATGTGGCACAGTAGGTGCAGAGAGGGATAGAGTCATAGAGATATGGCAGATGAGGCAGCTTTGCGCGCATCTTCAGAGAAACTTGGCTGCTTGTACGCTATAGGCGTGAGAGAGAGGATGTTGGAGAGATGTCGGCGGCAGCGCACAGAGATCAGACGAAGGAGAGAGAGAGTGTGGATAGAGTGATGCTGAGAAGTCGATTGTTGCATGTCATAGAAGGAGTGGAGAGAGAGGGTATCTGGCTGTCGCACCCAGACTAGAGAGATAGAGGTTGCGCCTCCTACTGACACATCAGATAGAGACTCAAAAGAGAGAGGTACAGGTGGTGCTAGAATCTGGAGGATGATGGACCCGAAGATATCGGTGGAGAGAGAAGCGCTTGCACGCTGTGGAGTGCTAGAGGACGGAAGACAGAGAGAGATACGGCATCTAGCTGCACACTGTACGGCCTAGATGCCGAGAGAGAGAGAGAGCATATTTTCTTCTCGGATGGATCGTTGCTGGAATAAGTCCTTGAAGGCGGGCTTGTAGTTTCCTGTCGGTCGTATAGCACGGTGCTCATCTATTCACATGTTGCCACCTGTAGCCTTTGAATAAAGAAATATTTAGATTCGAAGCATTTTGGAATAAGCGGAAGCTTTCGGAGCACGCACATTTTCAGGCAGCTCTACGTCTTACAAAGGAGATCCAACACACCGTGAAGAGAAAGAGAGAGAAAGAGGAATGAGCACAAATATATATATATATATATATAGAGAGAGAGAACACCACTATTATTTTGAGTTTCCATGAAACTATGACCAGTGTTCATCTTTGATGGCCATATTGCCTGTTTTAGGTGTTTTTGAATGGAAAATAAAGTTAATAATTTTTATTAACCGTCAAAAAATGAACTAAAATTGTAATACACAGGTATGAAATTGTATTAACCTGCAAAAATGAAGGGCAAGGCTGCCCGTCAAAATACAATACTGACTATGACGAACTGAATTTATGTTCGTGTGCTTTTTATCGCATTTGTACTCAGATCCAAGGTTTTAGAATAACTAAGATATTACATATTGATGGAGTACGAAAAAAAATTGGAATACAAAATGATGAGCTTGAAGGGTGTTCAAATTAGAGACTAAACCAATTACATCATATCTAATGATAAGCTGATAAAATTAAAGGCAAGGATTTAAAGCTTTAATTAAATTAAATGGGAACGATTGAAAGTAACCTATGTGTAAATTTGCGATAAAAAGGGTTTGAACAATGTTAGCATTATGTATATCTTTGTTGTTATTATCGTGTCCTACTTTGCAAACACTTCCATTGCATAACTATGGTGAGTTCGAGATGATGGGGTATTATGAGCATACATGGACCATCTTTTCATGGAGATGTAGCAAATCCATTAAAGCTTGAATTCATTCTAGAAAATATGATTGTCACACTAGTATACATGCAAATTTAACATGGGAAAACCATCATCAGAGTTGTTGCAAACTTATAAATGCTTAGAGACAAAGAGATTCTATTTCTTTTTCTTTTTGAGTACTATTGTTTTGTTAATCAATTACATAAGAAGAACATTAAAATGATTAGGGAGACGATTTTGTTTTCCGAATATGTTCTAAGGTACTAACATGATTTTACCCCCAACCCCCCCGTGGATCTTGCTTGTGGAACTTCTTTCCAGGTTGATGATTTCAGAGATTATATGAAGTGAAGAAAGTGTTTGAAGAGTTCCCTGTGGATTTTCCTTGCAGATCTTTCCTCCAGGTTGCGATTGATGATTTCAGAGGATTATATGAAGTAAAGAGTTGAAGTTTTTGAAGACCGAAGAAAAGATATGCCCCATGGGACTTGCTTGTGGATCTTCTTACCAGGTTGCAATTGATGGTTTCAGAGTTGATATGAAGTGATTGCAAACTATTGAAGTAAAGAGAAGAAAAGCTATTGTCGAGAAGACTTGAAGAGAAGCTTGGACTGAAGACCGAAGAAAAGAAAAGTTATGAAGACTGCTGAGACTCGAGGGCGCTTTCCGCACTGTAGCAGGAGGTCTACGTCATATTCGGTTGACCCGCACTATAGTGGCGGCATATTTGTATTCGCCCATCCGTACTATAGCGGATTTCTATATCACTGACCCGCACTGTAGCGGGCTTCATTGTATCGCTGAGATTTTATTGGAGGAATTTGGTGGCATTTACATGGTATCATTGAGCTTTATTTACACACCGATCCTGTGACCTCCATTTTTTAGCATGATATCTAGATTCTTTCGCTCCCGATGCCTACGGTCTTATGCACACATGACCATTCACTCGTCTCTTCCGATAGGGTAGGGGCCTTACGACAATCGCCACACCAGAGAGAGGACGAGGCGCCCAATGTGCAGACACCGCTCGGACATAGGAACGACGCACACCAGGGGCCTGATCCAACCCCGTGCCGGCTCTTCCCATTCACCCGCTTCCTTCTCCGACACCTGAACCCGACGTGAAGCGAGGCAGTTGCCCGGTGATCCTCGATGCATCACCCACTCCTTGAGAAGACAAATAGAAACCTCGATGTCAAACAGAAATTCCAAGTACTAGCATTTCAAGTTCTGTGATTTTTTGCATTGCTTTACACACACTTTGAGAAGAAAGATTGTTCGGTTGCCTGATTTTGAGCATTCACGATCTACGTTAGCTTAGTCCATATGCCTGTGCACAAGAAACTAAAATGAATAAGATGATTGAAGAAAAGTTTAGGAAATACGAAGAGCGATTTAGGGAAATGGAAATTAATGTGAGTGAATCTATAAAATCAAAATTTAGTATTGTGATGACTCTAATGCAAAGAATAAATGCAATTTTTCACACTATCCAGCTAATGGGCATAAGTATTAAAGATATAAAAAATGAAATGGATTTTGGGATTTCTGAATTGAAACATAAGGTTGACCTATTATCTAACCAAGTTAAAGACCTACAAGCATTGAAATGTGACCATGAACATGTGGTAAAGGTCCAAGGAATATCTGCACAAAAAGAGTCATTAGGTCTTAGAAGAACCATGCCTAGAGTGATACCTAGGAAATTAAGTTGGGCTGAGAAGAGACCTATAGATGTTTTTGGTGTGACCAGTATGGACATATGTTTTGGGATTGTCTGGCATATGAAAGTGCATATAAACATAAACTAGTAAATGAACATGACCATAAAATTTGTAAATTTCAAGAGAAAACACCTTTGCATTTGAATGTGGGAAAAGGTGGGATAAAAGAATATTTTGAAGAGACTAAAACTAGATCGAAATCAATTCAAAGAGTGTGGAAACCAAAAAGACTGGAGAACAGTAAATCTGATGAACGAACAAGAATGACATCTATTGAGAGTCAAGAGAAGCCAGCTGAAGAAACCAAAAGTATACAGATAAAGGTTGAAAAACATAATATTGAACAAATATTGAGAGAACAAATGAAAATTGATCAGAAAAGAGAATCTGATAGAGAAATTCAAGAAAATTAAAGAAAGATCAGGAGGTATATGTTTTATTTGATCCAAAAATTTTAACTAATGAGAATCTATTTGATCAAGAGAAAGTTACAAAATTACAATCTCAATTAAACTTTGATAAACAGATTGAACAAGAAAAGAGTAAAGAAGAAACTCATGAATATATAAAATCTAGCAAGCGAGTTAACGAAGTAGAGAAACAATTGCTTTATGATATTATTGCGCAAATTGAGGGGAGTGTAAAGATGACTTCAAAGACTTCTAAGAGTTTGAAGAAGAATAAGAGAAGTAGAAATCTAACCTTTCAAGACATATTTGCAAATCTTGAGTGATGACTGAAGAAAAATCATAATGAAAATATATGAGAACGATCAAGAGTTATTGAATGATAAAGATTAAATGATGATGATGGATGATGATAAAGATGATTAGTGATTGATGATGATTGATGGTTTAGGATGATTGATGATTATTGATGAAAGATGATGATGACGACGATGATTGATTGATGATTTAAAATGATTGATGATTGATGATTGGTGAAAGATAATGATTGATGTTGAAAATAATTGATGATGATGAATGACATTGATGATTGATGATGATGATTATGATGATTATGATACTGGAGGATGCTGATACTGAGGATGATGCTGATGAAGAACAATAGATCAAGAAATTGAAGAAAAACTAGAACAATCAATGATGAAGATGAAGCAAAATGACCAGGTGAAATATTTCTGATTCGGAATCTGTTTTCTTTCTGATATAGCATATGCATTGCATTTGAGTGTTTGATAAAGATATGTATGAATTTAAGAAAATCAAGTAGGAATGAAGATATCAAATATCTATTATGGGTTTGCATAAAGCATGAGTAACTAGAAATTATATGAATCAAATTAGTTAGTGGACTAGAGACTTTTGGGAGTGAAAGCTTGGGAATGTGATGGCATGCTTAGACTGAGTGCATGTATATGCTGATTGATTTGAACACTTAGTAAGTGGGATCATTTGGGTCCTACTATTTGCTTCCTATGAGATATTACCTCCATGTGTATCATGATTTATGAAGAGCCTTCATACTCAAGCCAGCTTATATGTGTGTGTATGTTGTTAGCGCGCTGGGATGGGTTAGTAGGCAGGTGGAACCACCTTGGTCGGGCGATCAAGGCCATGAGCTGTAGCTAGTTTCATCGTAGGCCTAACCTATTTATTGTCATGCACCTACATGGGTCGGTAGGCGGGTGGAGTCACTCTGGTCGAGTGGTCAGAGCCACGAGCTGACATCGTTTCATGTAGGGTTGATGTTGTGTATATCGTGCGCTATGTCGGGTCCGTAGACACGTGGGGTAAACTTGGCCAGGTGGACAAGTTCATGAGTCGCACCCAATTTCGACATAGGTCGATTTGTGAAATAAAGATGAAAAGAAAAATGCTGAGCTAAGATGGAGCGAAAGGTAAAAGAAAAGAAAAAGAAAGAGAAAAAGGAAAAAGAAAAAGAAAAAGAAAAGAGATCTAATGGAGAGTTGGACAATAGGAGATAAATAGAAGGAATCGAGGTATATTCTACAAACTAAGTTAGTAGAAACTTAGTATATGCTAGTACTTAGAATGAGCAGTTGGATATGAATCAGTTGAACAAACAAAAGATCTAGAAAGCCAACGGTTTATTCATATGGTTACTTGTCCGATTACAGAAGCGAAAACATACTATGATGTTTGTAAAGATTGAATCTACTTAATTTTCTAAAATTTGTACTAATCTTTATAGAAGCTGCATGGAGTGCATGAGATCACGCTTTGATTTTTGAGGAGAAAAACATAAAAATTATAAAGATTTTTCAAAAGAATCCTGATACGCTTCTGTTGGATTTTGCAGGTTGACCCATCGAGACGATGTGCAGGTTTAGTGGGGGTGAATGTTGGGATGAAATCCCGCAGGGAGTGTGCATTGATTTTATTCAAAGTTCATTGATTTTATGACTTTTCTGTGATGTTTCGATGGAGAAAAGGGATGTAATTTGCACGTGTTTTGATCGATTTGATTGATTGTGCGACGTAAAACCATGTTAGAGATGTACATTAGACCTGTGTGTGTAAATAGCTAATGTTTGACCCATAAACCCCTAGGTTTGATCCTTGAAAACCCCTGGAAATGCGAGTTTACCCCATGAAAACCGAGCCTTAACCCTTGGAAAACCCTAGGATTTTTGCCCATAACTGTAAATAAACCCTTGAATTGACGTGTCTCACTTAATTGTGATCAAAATCCTAATCTGCCTGACCAAAAATCCTAGCTTGGACCCTCCAAATTGGCTTTTATCCTAGATCAAACCCTTAAAAATAAATAATTTGTGTTTATAGAGTGTGAAACCAAAACCTTAGTCTAGGAAAAATAAAAAGGAGAAAAATCAAAAATAGAAATAAGAGGTGTGATTTTTCCAAAATAGTAAATGTTCATGCAAGGTTATCTGGGATTAGAAAGTTGAGTAGGGAGGTTAGAAGTTTCTAGAAGAAAGTCCAAGGGGGGGAGGAGCCTATAAATAGGTGCCTAAACTCATTTATTCCTCCCCGTGGATCTTGCTTGTGGAACTTCTTTCCAGGTATGCTCCTTGTCCATTTCAGTTCATTCATGTTTTTCATGTTCTTGCTCACACACTCTATTACCATGCCCAAAGAAAGAGACTTGATACAAGTTTCCTTAGTAATTGAGAAATAAAGCTCATTCGTTGATCATGGAAGAACATAGATTCCCTTTTGATTAAATTGGTTTTTCTCCACTTTAGTTTTGAGACAAAAGGTTAGATGTTATTATAATTTTGATATGCATGCGCATGAGTGTTTTCACGAGTTACGGATGTAGAGAGACAGCTAGGCAGAGGCGGCCCTGCTCTATCTACTGACAAGGAGGCGGACAGAGAGAGATGCACAGGGAGAGATTCCGGGTTCCGTTGTTGATGGTTGTATGCACCGACAGGAGAGAGAGCTTGAGGGATTGCCTATTTGCATGGCCGGCTATGTGGCACAGTAGGCGTAGAGAGGGATAGAGTCATAGAGATATGGCATATGAGGCAGCTTTGCACGCATCTTCAGAGAAACTTGGCTGCTTGTACGCTATAGGCATGAGAGAGAGGATGCTGGAGAGATTTCGAAGACAACGCATGGAGATCGAACGGAGGAGAGAGAGAGAGTGTGGACAGAGTGATGCTGAGAAGTCGATTGCTACGTATCACAGAAGGAGTGGAGAGAGAGAGGGTATCTGGCTCTCGCACCCAGACTAGAGAGACAGAGGTTGCGCCTGCTACTGACACATCAGATAGAGACTCAAAAGAGAGAGGTACATGGGGTGCTAGAATCTAGAGGATGATGGACCCCTTGCATGCTGTGGAGTGCCAGAGGACGGAAGACAAAGAGAGATACAGGCATGTGGCTACGCATCGTAGATGCCGAGAGAGAGAGAGAGAGAGAGAGAGAGAGAGAGAGAGAGAGAGAGAGAGAGAGAGAGAGAGAGAGAGAGAGAGAGAGAGAGAGAGAGAGAGAGAGAGAGAGAATATTTTCTTCTTGGATGGATCATTGTTGGAATAAGTCCTTGAAGGCGGACTTGTAGTTTCCTGTCAGTCGTATAGCACGGTGCTCATCTATTCACATGTTGCAAGCTGTAGCCTCTGAATAAGGAAACATTTGGATTCGAAGCATTTTGGAATAAGCAGAAGCTTTCGGAGCAAGCACATTTTTAGGCAGCTCTACATCTTGCAGAGGAGATCCAGCACACTCTGAAGAGAGAGAGAGAGAAAGAAGTCAAAGATTACAAAGATACCCATGGCAACGGTGATGGCGGTAATCACGTAAGAGAGATGGATAAGGCTGTTGACACGCATAAGCGGAGAGAGAATCTGATGCCTCATAGAGAGAAAGAGCGAGGAATGAGCACAAATGGAGGGAGAGAGAGAGAGAGAGAGAGAGAGAGAGAGAGAGAGAGAGAGAGAGAGAGAGAGAGAGAGAGAGAGAGAGAGAGAGAGAGAGAGAGAGAGAGAGAGAGAACACCACCATTATTTTGAGTTTCCATGAAACTATGACGAGCTGGATTTATGTTCGTGTGCTTTTTATCGCATTTGTACTCAGATCCAAGGTTTTGGAATAACTAAGATATGAAATATTAATGGGGTAAAAAAAAAAAATCGAATACAAAATGATGAGCTTGAAGGGTGTTCAAAATAGAGACTAAACCAATTACATCATATCTAATGATAAGCTGATAGAATTAAAGGCAAGGATTTAAAGCTTTAATTAAATGGGAACGATTGAAAGTAACCTATGCGTAAATTTGCGATGAAAAGGGTTTGAACAATGTTAGCATTATGTATACCTTTGTTGTTATTATCGTGTCCTACTTTGGAAACACTTCCATTGCATAACTATGGTGAGTTCGAGATGATGGGGTATTATGAGCATATATGGAGGGTTTCACATTATATCATGATTACCATCTTTTCATGGAGATGTAGCAATTCCATTAAAGCTTGAATTCATTCTAGTAAATATGATTGTCACACTAGTATACATGCAAATTTAACATGGGAAAATCATCATCCGAGTTGTTGCAAACTTATAAATGCTCAGAGACAAAGAGATTCTATTTTTTTTCTTTTTGAGTACTATTGTTTTGTTAATCAATTACATAAGAAGAACATTAAAATGATTAGGGAGATGATTTTGTTTTCCGAATATGTTCTAAGGTACTAACATGGTTTTACACCCAACACCCCCCCCCCTGTGGATCTTGCTTGTGGAACTTCTTTCCAGGTTGATGATTTCAGAGATTATATGAAGTGAAGAAAGTGTTTGAAGAGTGTCCCGTGGATTTTCCTTGGGGATCTTTTCTTTAGGTTGCGATTGATGATTTCAGAGGATTATATGAAGTAAAGAGTTGAAGTTTTTGAAGACTGAAGAAAAGATATGCTGCATTTGATGATTTCAAAATTTATATGAAGTGATTGCAAACTATTGAAGTAAAGAGAACAAAAGCTATTGTCGAGAAGACTTGAAGAGAAGCTTGGACTAAAGACCGAAGAAAAGAAAAGTTCTGAAGACTGCTGAGACTCGAGGGCGAGTTCCCGCACTGTAGCAGGAGGTCTATGTCATATTCGACTGACCCACATTGTAGTAGCGGCATATTTGTATTCACCCATCCATACTGTAGCGGATTTCTATATCACCGACCTGCACTGTAGCGGGCTTTATTGTATCACTCAGATTTTATTCGAGGAATTTGGTGGCATTTATTTGATATCATTGAGCCGTGTCTACACACCAATCTCGTAACCTCTGTGTTTTAGCGTGGTATCTAGATTCTTTTGCTCCCGACGCCTACGGTCTTATGCACACGCAACCATTCACTCGTCTCTTCCGAGAGGGTAGGGGCCTTACGACAATCGCCACACCAGAGAGAGGGCGAGGTGCCCAGAGCATAGACGTTGCTCATCGGACGTGGGAACAGCACACACCAGGGGCCTCATCCAACCCCCCGTCGGCTCTTCCCATTCAACCGCTTCCTTCTCCGACAGCGTGTGAGTCTCATGAATCTTAAGTGCTTCCCGAATGAGATTTTTCAAAAGATAAAACTTCTTGTATGGAGGATCATTAACCAATGCTGGAAGAATGAATGTTCTTGGCAAGTCCTTGTTCTCGGAGGCTAAAGGAGGATGGGTTTCTTTCTCTCTTCTCGATTTCTCTTCTTGGATTTCTCTTAAAAACTATTGGGAGTACTTGTGTATGGAGGACAGGTTGTCTTTAGCTTTGGTATTTAGCACATGAGATAGGGATGGTGCACTCCTTTCTTGTGTCTTAGAGATAATAGGGTTCCTGTGTAGATTCTTCTTCTTGTTGCTATTGATAAAGTATTCTAACCTCTCCAGTAGTCCTTGAAAGTGTAATTTGGGTTTTGCTATGTTTTTTCAATTAATATAACGAGAGGCTTCAAACATCGCGATTAGATTCTTGCAAAGTCAATTTTAGGATTTTGGCTCTAGATTCCTTTAGACTTCCTTCCAACTCAGTTACTCCATATAGCTTGAATAGGAACATATGTAGGGTTGGATCCATCTGAGTTATATACAATACCTATCACATTAATGGGTGTCACTTTTGAGGCATTACAGGGTTCTCTATGATGACATGCCCTTTCTAGCACAAAAACCTTGAATTTTATAGTATTGTGATTGTCTTGCTATCGGAGGATGTGGGAAATCCTTTATGAAATGATCTCCTTGGCACCTAAAGCATGGTCCTTGAAGGCTTTGTGGTATCAGCTATCTTAACTCGGGCCATGGGTTAGGGTTCATATACATGACATTGGCATAGCGGGGCTCCCAACTAGGTTCCAATGGTGGACTATCATCGTATTGATATGTTTCAATATGTTATGGTGACTCTGTGTAGTATGCGGGTGGACTATCTACATGGGTAGAGTCGAAAATATTAGAATTAGGATCACTGTCAGTGATCAGGGATGAAGAAGGCACTAAAGCCCTATTGAGGTTCTCTTCTGCACCAGCATACTTGACTCAGATTACATTAGCTAGGGGTGGTGGCTATTGAGCTAAAACGGGTTGTGGTCTCTCTTGAGCCTAATAAGGATAGTTCTATGGAGGCCTATAGTAATGAGGTTGAGCATTGTATTGACCTTAATACCTACCTGGTTGGGGGTATGCTTGTGGGTAGTTCTATCGCACTACTTGTTTGTTATATGGGCAATCTTGTGCTGTGTGTTTTGTGTATCATCTCTCAATTGTACAATATTGGCCACTAGGGTTGGCTTGCAGTTGTGTTACATTGGGACACACATTTTCCATATGATCACCACCATAGGTGTAACAACGTTTGTTTGTTGTTAACCTAGGCATCTGTTTGCTAGATACTCCTAGTTTTTGGGCCATGTTTTCTGCTAGGTCTTCAATCGAGCTAGAGAGTTTTGAGGATGATTGAGATGATCTATCTGAGTCTTTATAGACCTTTGAAAGTTCCAATTCATCTCCTAGGTTATCCTCAATGTCTATACAAATTCTTACACATTGCTCTAGTGTTTTGGGTTCCTTCAAGTATACATATGAGTGTAGTTTAGAGCTCAAGAGGCCATCTAAAAACAAAGACACTTGCTTGGCTTGTTAGGGTAGTTCTTGCATTGGGCATCTCTCGATGTATTGTCTAAACCTACGTCCTACAAGTCTGACTGTTTCCTGTGGGGTCTATTTGAAGCTATGAATCAACGAAGAAGTATCATGTCTGATTCCACTTTTAGAGAATTATGTGATTAATGACTCTAACAAGTGATGACTATCCCTAAATTGCCTTTGTTGCAATGGTTGGAACCAAGTTACAGCCGTGTTCTTTAGCGTGAGTCCAAACGCATTGTACGACATAAACATGTCTTCTACTTGCTCTGCTTGCAATACCTGCTTAAATTCGACAACATGGTCATAGGGATCTCTTGTCCCCTCAAAGTAATTTTTCATTGACTTTACTAATTGAGTGGGTCTTAAGATTTTGGGGTGTTCATGTGGTCCAGGTAGAGGAAAATCATCTCTACCACCTAGTATTCTTTGTTCCCTTTGTCGTTCCAATCTCTCGATGTCCATGATTGGTCTATCCCTCCCTATGAGATGTGTGAAACTTACTTCTGGTCTTTCTTTGTTCTTCTCTCTTTGAGTACCATGTGCTGAGGATGTCCCAGCACCTGATGGCTCGTGTTTACATTTGTTCGTGATGGGGGGAATACTATCTCACCTCTGCATGTGTAGGCATGTCTTGTATGGTCGTGTACTTCAAATATTATTGTTGAGGTATTATCCAAGTATACAACCTTTCCAGGTGTATCTGGGTCCTTGAATTCATAAATTGTAATGGAGCCTTCCTCACTAGATTGTTCCATTCTGTACCTCCAAAATGCTTAATCCGTGTCCTTATTCAGGAACAATTCAATGCTTCTATTGTCTTGAGGGATCCATTCTGATTTTAGTACTCTTGTCAGTACAGATTTCTCTCGAGGTGTCCTAGGTTCATCTCCTAATGGTTCTTTTCCTTGGGTTCTTGCTTCCACCTCGGGACTAACTACACCAAACTCATTGGTATGATTAGGTTGATTACTTATGATGTACATTGTTCCTTCCTTGTCTATGTAAGCATCTTTCTCGAATTTCACCACTAGACATTCCAATCCAATGGGTTGGTCAGGGTTATGCAGCTTCACTACTGATCTTTGCAAACCATCCTCATAGATGCGAGCACCTAGGTGGTTGGTTCAGACGTATTCTAATTGGGTTCTCTAGGGTCCTTCGAGTCTTTCCAAATATGCTACGCGTAACCCTCCCTCTGGTCTTTCCATGCTAAAAGCCATTTCTCAATCACTAGTATCTGAGCCCAACTCATAAAGGTAACTATTCAATTGCTATGCCCACAAACGTGCAGTAGTTCCTACACTTGCTTCTGATGATATATGGATTCGTCAGTCTGAATTACCTATATACTTGCCTGATCTAAGGTTCATGAAATTGTCTTCCTTGACCTCTCGGTACACTTTTTAATCGCCAATGCTTCTTTGTTCTCAGTCACTTGTTTTATTTTTAATTCCTTTAGATTCTTGTCTTGTTTCAATGTATGCATCAGGAATCGACTTTTCAATGTACTTTCGAGTTCTCGTTCCGTCAGACTTAAGTTCTTTCCTTTAGGTTTGTCATATAGCACACTTCTATCTTGCTCTTGGACTTGAAAAAAAAATTAAGTCTCTTGGACTTGATGCGTTCCTATTGTCATCCTAATTCAATCCACAATGCTATACGTTTAGCCTAAGCTAATAATTGACTGAGGGGGTTGAGTATTCTCCCAACCTTGAGTCAGCTTCTTTGATAGTTCTACTGCCTAAGAAGCCGTGCTTCCCAAACCCTACATGCTTCACCTGCCCCACTTTGATTGCCCTTGGATGACTCTTGCTAGACCTTTCAAAATCCAATGTTTAAACCAATTCTTAAATCAATGATCAAGCACTTTGATATATACACCTTTAAGGGGCCCTTTTCCTTTGGCTAACTTTCTCAAATGCCCCTTGCTTTCCGTGTCCCACAAATGGGTCAACCTCAAATTGTCCTATCTAAATATCAACGCATTATTCTTGAAACAAAATAGTTGAGCTCGAAATGAGCTTTCTAACGATCCCTAGCGCTCAAAAAACAGACTTTGAAGGAAAAAGTTATGGATGTTCAAGCTCTTGGGGGTAAAAATTGGTAGATAGGTTTTTCTCCAAATATGAGCTAAGGGGTCTCCAATATGCACTAATGACTCAAAATTCACTCAAAATAGCCCAAAAAATCAAACCCTAAATTTGGCATTTTAACTGGAAAATTGCGATAGTCTGAGATAATCGCGATGGTCTGGGACCATCGCGATGGTCCAATTGAACTATTGTGATGGTCCGAGGGTGTGAGGCATCGCAATGGTCTAACTAACGAGCAATTGCAATGGCATGAGCCCATCGCGATGGTCAACGATCAACACAACCGTCATGATGGCATGAGCCTGTCGCGATGGTCACAAGGCACGATGGCTTGAGCCAATTACGATGGTCTAAAATTGAAGTGTCGTGATGGCATACCTAGTATCATCGTGATGGTCTGGAGGGCACGTGGCAAGTGGGTCGTCGCGATGAAGTGTGCCAATCGTGATGGCATGGACCCGACGAGATCATCGTGATGGTCAGTGACCGTTGCGATGGTTCAAGTGAACAGTCATGATGGTGTGAGACCGTGGGGATGGTCCGATTGAGCCGTCACGATGTCGTGAGCCAATCGTGATGGTGTGACACAATCACGATGGCATGAGCCCATCGTGATGGTCCACAAAAATGAAAATTTTCAAGATGCGTCTATGGATTCCTATGTGCATAAGTGTGCTCTATGCCGTGGTGTACACACTTACCAAAAAAGTCGACTTTGTCAGACCATCGCGATGGTCTGACACCTATGATAGATCTGACCAAAACTTTTATTTCTCACCTTTTGGAAGCTCTCTTGCTATTTTGGAGCACTCTACCTACAAGAAAACTCAGAAACATGCATAACACAACAAGCACAAAAGCTCTCTCTCTCTCTCTCGCATGCACAAATGAGGGAAATGAGGAGGATGGGTGGATATGGTGAAATTTTTGATTTTTTTGGAGTGGAAGAAGATGATGTGGTGGTGAAGGAGAAGTGTAGAGGAGATGAAAAACACCAAAAAATACTCAAAAACAACAACAAAAACTGATTTTTTTGCCTTCCAACACGAATTCTTGCCAAACTCTTACGATCACGCATTCGTCCTAGACTCGATCCCTGACAACGATGCCAAATTTGGTGTTGCTCTAGCACAATGGTAAGCACCACGTTAAGAAGCTCCACCTCCTTAATGTCAAATCCCGAAAGAGATAGGAGTGATATGAAGATCATGAACACGAGATGTGGTGAGAGTGAAGGTGAGAACCATGGAGATGCACACACACATACAGAAACACATGTAAGAGACAAGCAAGACACAATGAAAGGTTGAAAGTAAACTCTATTGCTAAAAAACACTCTTACAAGCTCAAGCTCACACTAACTCATACAAGTCTACACTAGCTAACCTCAAAAATGAGCTCTCTAGCTCTATTTATAGTTTTTAGACGAGCTTTGACCGGTTCACATCTAATCTCCGGCATAGTTAAAAAATAGTTTCTAGGCATTATTTGAGGTCTAAACGAGATCAAAAAATCACCAAGATTGGTATGTTTAATCTACCTAAGCTCCTCAAGCTCGAGGACTCCTTGGCTTGCACAAAAGGGAGCTTATAAATACAAAAGTGGGTGTTTTTATGATACATATGGTACAAGAGTGATGAAAATCACCGTTTGGGGTTTTGAAAGAGTATTATCAAATATGTTGCTTTGAGAAAAAATGACTTCATGGCTCCCCACGACTCTTTGTAGTCCGTCTTCACATGCTTCCTCTTTGTCTGTGCCTTTGGCTACTGCCAACACCCATGCTTTGTGGGATTTCTCATACTTGAAGGAGAATAAATCTCACTTTATTCACTTGTGTGGCACTCACATATACCTATACAAGAGTGCACATGAATAACAAATGATAAATATAAGGTAATCTAAAGTAGAAAAAGGTAACTCCACATATAAATTGTGATAGGAATTGTGTTGTACCACGTTTTTTATCCAACACTCCCCCTCCTTGACTTTGTCATCCTCGACAAAGCATTTGCAAATGTTGGCACTTTTAGGAAGAGCATCTTGAGGTCCTTTGGGTCCTTGATCCTTTTATGATTGGAGTACTTCACTTTGTTCCATGACTTCTCTTGTTATCTCCACTGATTTGTCTTGGGGATGGCCACCTCTATCTTTGTTTTTGTTTCCTTTTGGTATTTTGGAGAGAAAATACATAAGACAAGTGCTCTAGGATTTTTTTAATAATAATCATAATAATGAGAATTTGATGGAAGATATGATGATATATACAATAGATGAAATGAATTAATATCTTCTTACTCCATGTGAACAAGAGGGACTAGGGGTGCATGGGTGATAAAAGAAAAGGGCCTATGCATGGTCTTAAAGTGAGATCCTAAATACATGCATGCTTAAAAATACATACCACAAGAATGGTGCAAAAAAGAATTGGTCTTGAGCAAGGTGCTCAAGGGTGAGATGATGATGAAGCTTTCTCCTAAACGAAACTCCAAAGTCTTCTTTTTTGCATCATCCATTGTGATGGATGATACCCTTGTCCACCAACCAAAATAAAAAGAAGTTTTTACAACATACATGCATGTGACCTCTTTGTGCATGGGTTTTTAAACTTGGAATTCCTAATACATGGCCTTTCGATGAGGCCCTATCTTATGCATACTCGAAGTGCAATACAAATCTATCTTGTGCATTGGTCAAGGTTGGGTTTGGAACCCATGGATGCTACACAAAGATTTTTTTGTAGTTGATTCTTTAGGATTGGAAATATTTTGAGATTCCAATTCAAGTAATCTTGGAGCTTTATGCCTCCATATCATTTGTTCCTTATTACAATTGGGCCCAAAATTCTTATGATGATTCTTCTTTTGTTTTGTAAGCCGCTGGATTGGCATATTGTAATTCCCTATTTTTCATATACCGCATGAACCGAAAGGTCGTTGCGAAGTGATGTATCTGTTTATCAATCAATGAAAAGACATTACGGTGACTCTCCGGTGACGACGAGTAGTATCGCCAGACTGTCTGTCTGGGCGATTGCGGTTTGCAAAGTCACCGTAATGCAGCATTCATGAATTCTGAGTATTGTTGTTCTTATCACTGTGTAATTACATTTAATTTGTGATTGATACAGTAAGATTAAGTGTGGATAATAAGTCTGCATAATGGAAAGGAATAACTCCTGCGTTATCTACGATGAAAACAGTATTAACCGAAGTATGAACAATAAATCTATGAGAGGACTAACCAGAGTCTTGACAGTAATTCGTATGAAACAGAGTTTGGAACATTAACGTATTGCGACTTGGATAAACTAATTGGGAAAATCAAGTTACAGGGCCTCTGATTTATCAGACCCCTACCACTCCCAAGAACCCAAAAGAACTTAAAATGCCTGTAGTGTAACTGCGCATTTTAACACTAGTGCCGTCTGTGGAAAGGTGGCCACATATCTTGAATCAACAGTAAGGTGGAGCAGTACACAATTGGTGCAAAGGTGATATATACCGGTTACTCGGTCCGGCGAGTCGTATCCGAAGTACAGAAGGCACCAGCAACCTTGGGAGGTACCAAATTTGTTAGGGACACCCCCAGGAGGCAGAAGTATAGACCGGTTGAGTCCAGTCATCGAAGGAGCAGAGCCAGTTAGCAGTGATTCTGGTACCATTTCGGTGACCCGTGCTGCAATTTCGGTAGATTCCGGTGTAATTTCGGAATAGTTTGCAGAAGGTACAGTAACTTTGGAGTGTACAGGGACGCAGTGCGCAGTTGACCTGACACCGTCTGGTCAGGATTCGACCCTTTCCAAGGATAAAGTTGTGTTACCCAGAGAGATCATTGTCGGTGAAAGAATACCCTGTTTTGGGGAAAGTTCGACAAATTCCGGTGACACTTCGGTCCCAGTTGCAGGGAATTTACAGTTTTCCAGTGACAGTGTGATACTTCCTGGTGAATCTTCATTTCGGACACCACTGTTCGGGGCAAATTTGCCTACCTGGGATATCCAAGCTGAGGATAGGTTCTTCGATTTGGAGATCTGTAAGAGACTGAACGCTATTTTCAAACCGAAAGGTGAGCAGTCTGACCATACAGACTATGAAGGTCAAGAAATGCCACCTCAGAACTCAAGAGATAGCAACGGTACCACGGCTAGCACTATGAGTGGTCAATAGCAACAGCAGTAGCAGCAACAACAACAACAGCAGCAACACCAACGGCCCCTTCCACTTCGACCAGTTCCAACAGGGGTAACTTACACAAAGTTCGGTGGATTTCCAGGTGACGATCCTGATGCCCATGTATGCACCTTTGAAATAAGTTATGCAGTCCTAAACCATCCACCCGACCCGGCATACAAGGCCATCGTGTTTCAGTCAACATTAGTCAATGAAGCAGCGTGATGGTTAACAGAGTATGATTTCAATAATTTTGTTACCTATGAGGCGAAAAGGGATGCGTTTTTGCAGAGGTTTCAATTGAAGAAAAATCCTACCGAAATCTTCGATTACTTGTAGAACAATAGACAGAAGCCGCACCAGACTGTTCAGGAATATGCCACATTATTTAGAACTCATTTAAGGCAATTGCCTCCGGCACATGCTAATTTACCGGATGATGTTATAACCCAGTGGTTTATTAATGGTTTGACCCCACAGCTAAGACAAATTATGATCATCCGCTGTGTGGGAGCTATGACACTAGATGCTATTATCGCGATGGCCCTACAACTCGAGCATAAGGTTGGAGGATTCACTGAAGACTTGGAATGGCTGAAAGCTAGTAAGCATGGTATAGATGATCAGGCTAAACAGATGTATTGCACTAAGTGCAAAAATCCAGGGCATACGAGCGCTACCTGTGCCCTTAATCAGATGTATTGCGCCATCTGCAATATCACTGGACACTCCACCGAAAATTGTGCGTATAATGCCAAAGTGCAGGGTCGAGCAGCTGTAAATGCCATTATACAAGAACCAGGACAGCCAGCAACTCACTACGTGCCACCGCAGATGCGAAACAATCAGTCGCAAGGATACAGGAATTACCGGGGACAACGGAGTACTAACCTCAATACAAATCGATGGCAGATAGGTACATCACTGGAAGGTACTTCTCTACCACCACCTTGATGTCATTTTTGTGGTGAGCTTGGCCACATCTGGAGATTCTGCAAGGATGCACCGAATATGATAAAAGAAAGAAAGAGCGTCAAAACCCGATTACCAACATGGTCTATATCTCACCAGTGGAATCGCAAGAAGTAGTGGTCCAGACAAGATCTGGTAAGCAGTTGCAACCCGCAGCTGAGGTGTTTGAACCTGGCATCCGTGAATAGCATCGAATGTATACCAAAGCTAGCCAATGGACCACCACAGAGCCTATCGTGTTCCCCGATCCAATTTCGGTGACACAGGTTCCCATGCCAAAGGAGAGAGTGCATGAACAAGACTGTACTCTAGTAATAGGAGAATCATCATCAGAATCGGTGAAGAGTACAATTCATACAGATAAGGTATGAGATATTCTCTCTAAGGCTACAATTACACTCCCCTTGGGGCAGCTACTCGCCTTGGTGCCCGGAGTTAGGCAGCAGTTTCAGCAACAGGTTAGTCCCGGATCTCCTGGTACTCCGGCGACCGCAACAATACAACCAGAAACTGATTCCATGGTGGATCATTCTGTCCCCTTAATCATTGTCTGGCATAAAAATCACAAGATTATGCAAGTGCTAATTGATGGTGGTTCCGATGTGAACATAGCAATTGCAGCTCTTTGTAAGAAGTTAGGGTGGACCCAAATCGAGCCCGTTCAATTCTTTGTCAGAATGGCAGATCAATCCCGAGTTCATCCGGTGGGACTCGTAAGGAATATCTCGATTACTCTGTAGGGTACCACGTTTAAAATGACTTTTGTAGTCTTAGAAATACCAGAATCCAGCCTCGATTACAATCTTCTTTTCGGTCGACCATGGTTGAAACAGGCCAAAGTTATACAGGATTGGTCAGCGCAGGAACTGACTTTTAAAGACAATCACTGTAAATATGTTATCAAACTCGATGCCATTCAGCCCTGCGAACTTCATGCCAGACCATATGTAGCAGAACCGCTCCACATGTTGGACGGCTTATCTGACGACGAAGAAGAAGCGTTTCTAAAGAAAAATAAAGATCTGATTTCCTTAGGTATTGTAGATCTGCAATCTATCGTAGATAACTGGAGTCCAGCAGCCTGTACGGTTGTTCCCGTGACTGGAGACACAGATGTAGATGATAATGTTGCTATGGATGAAGCTACTCTGCAATAACTTTTACAGTCAGGTGACGATCAACCTCGTCAATTCTATGTCCCGGAAGACCAATTAGTAACCTATAATTTGGGTGATGAAAGCAACCCGCGTCCTGTTAAGATTAAGGCGGGGTTGTTCGAGGCATTTCAAGAAGATTTGATTCGACTCCTGCGTGAGTTTTCTGATGTCTTTGCGTGGGACTATCGAGATATCAAAGGTCTGGACCCGCGGATCTATCAACATCGGGTCGTGCTCAAACCAGAGGCAAAGCCAATCAAACAATCCAGCTACCGAATGAACCCCAATTATGCAGCACAAGTCAAAGCAAAACTCGATCGGTTGTTGAAGGTGGGATTCATTGTACCAATCGAACATGCTGAATGGATCTCTCGGATCGTGATTGTTCCAAAGAAAAATAAACAGCTCCGAATCTGTGTGGATTACCGGAAATTGAATGCGGCTATGGTACGTGATCCATTCCCTCTCCCCTTTCTCGACACAATGCTAGACAGAGTGTTTGGGCATGAAATGTATTCATTTCTCGATGGTTATAGTGGTTATAACCAGGTACGCATGGTAGAGTAGGACATACCTAAAACAACCTTCATTATGAATTGGGGAGTGTATGCTTGTACAGTCATGTGGTTTGGCTTAAGGAATGCTCCAAGCACATTTCAACGATGTATGCAAGAAATTTTTTCACCCTATCTGACTACTTTTATGCAAGTATACTTGGACGAATTTTCTTTATTCGGCAAGATTGCGGCGCACCTGTATCATTTACGGTGCTGCTTTGAGAAATGCCATGACTACCAGTTATGCTTGAATCCGATAAAATCTGTGTTTGCGGTTTCTTGTGGCAAACTCCTTGGCCACATTATCTCTGCGCAAGGCATACAAGTTGATCCAGACAAAGTTGCAGCCGTGTTGCAGGCACCAGTAGCCACCACACCAAAAGAAGTTATGCGATTCTTGGGACAGATTCGGTGGCATGGTCGCCATTTACAGTGGTTAGCCCATTTGGCAACCCCACTTAATCGGCTAATGATGAGTACTCCACGCTAGTTTGAATGGACTCCAGAATGCCAAACTGCCTTTGATCGTTTAAAAGGATTATTGACTCAGGCCCCTATTTTGCAACCCCCGGATTGGGAACGCCCGTTCCATGTCTTTGTCGATGCCTCGGATATAGCCATTGGAAGTGTTTTAATGCAGCAAACTGATAAGTGGTTCCGGCCTGTCTATTACGCTAGTCGTCGACTAGCTTCGGCTGAAAAGAATTATTCAGTGACCGAAAGAGAATGTCTCGGATTGGTGTACTCTGTGAAGAAATTCCAGCATTATTTGCTAGGCCGAAAATTCACCTTTCACGTGGATCATGCCGCACTTGTATATCTGGTCCGGCAGCAACATTTAGGAGGTCGCTTGGCTCGTTGGATTTTATTACTACAGGAGTTCGATTATGAAGTGATTCATCGACCCGGCACCGCACATGCATTAGCAGATTTTCTCTCTCGGTTGGATTCCGGTGAAGCTCCGGTGGGTGTTGATGACACCACACCCGCACTTTACGTTACTGAAATGGCTCCTGACGAATCTGCAGACCCTCCTGGGCCACCTACCTACTATGATCAGTTATTAACGTTCCTTACTGATGGATGTCTTCCCCCTCACACTCCTCCTGCTATGCGGCAGAAAATTGCAGTTTACAATCGTAGATTCCGGTTGATTGTCGGATAGTTGTACTACATAGATCATACTGGTGTCTTACTTCATTGTATTCCACCCCATGAAGTACACTCGGTTATGGCTATGGCACATTCAATACCCTCCGGTGGACATTTTGCAGCAGATCTTACTCACTGGAAAATTCTGCAAAGTGGTCTTTGGTGGCCCACCATGTACAAAGACATAGTTTAGTTTGTGTAGCAGTGTGACACTTGTCAGCGATCTGCACAGCCATTACAGTGCCACTTCTTTCCTCTGCAACCTGTCTTACCTTTGGAACCTTTTCAGAAGTGGGGTCTTGATTTTATTGGACCAATCACACCACTAGCGACCCTTAGCAACAATCGCTACATCCTGACCTCCACAAATTACGCTACCAGGTGGGTAGAAGCTTGGGCCTTACGGTCCGCTACAACGGTTTTGGTAGCAAAATGCCTGATGAAGGACGTCTTCCCGCGTTATGGATTACCTCTGGAACTTGTGACAGATCAAGAATGTAGTAATCTTTTCCTAAGAACGTTGTGCAGAAGTAGTGCTGATCTCGATCTGCACTTGTACGATGAATATTACCTATAGTTCAAGGTAATTCCAATGTGTGTTAGTCTCCAGAACTGTAGGTTGAAATCGTAGGTACCTTCTGTGATCCGGTTGCTTGACTGTGAACGCTATCTTGGTGAAGGTTGGACTACTGTACTATTACAGTAGCATATTAGTCTAAAGTAATTCGGTACCAAGGTACAGATAAGTCTGGTACAGTCTAGTTGTTACTGGTAGCTGAGCTAAGACTGGGATGACACTGTCTAAGGACAATAGATTCAGATAGAACTGTCAATAGCATTTTATTGCTGCAACTGAATCAGTTACTTTGGGAACTAAGTACAGGGCCTCTGTCTAACAGACCCCTACCACTCCCAAGAACCCACGACTCGAGTAGACACGTTCTGACAGTTAGAATAGCGCATTAATTCAACAGTGGCCTTAACATTGGCCGTTTTGTCCGCCCCAGTTTAACACTTGGCGCCGTCTGTGGGAAGGTGGCATCAAGATCGTTATTCGTCTGTCGAAATTGAACATCAAGATTACCGTTTGTTTGTCGAAAGTAGCAACAGAACCAGATTGTTGCAAACTTGTTGTGGAAACGTGATTATAAAATTTTAATCGATAGTGATACTACGCGATTAGTACAAAAGATGATACATGCCGGTTACTCGATCTGGTGAAACGTATCCTAAGAATCATCAGTCTGGAGTACTTAATGTACTAAAGACAACCCCGGGAGGTAGAAGTACAACTAGGTCTGACCCAGTTGTCAAGAAAGTCAAGAATGTTAGAAGTGATTCCGGTTATATTCCGGTGGAACGTGTTACACCTCTGGTAAATTCCGGTACTATTTCGGCACAGTCTGTCGAAGATATAGTAACTCCAGAATCTACCAGGCCGCAGTCTGAAGTTAGTTTAACAATCTTGGATAAAGATTCAAATTTGTTTACGATTAGAAACACTTTAGCCAAAGTGGCGAAGGCGAAAAAAACACCTCATTTTGGCAAAAATTCGGCACCTTCCGGTGATATTTTGGTAACAAAATCACAGTTTTTCGGCGATGGTTTATCCTTTTTTGGTGAATCTTCAGCCCAACCACTGCTTTTTGGAGTAAGTTTCCCTACATTTGACATCAGAAAGGAAGGTAGCCTGTTGGAAACCGAGATTCAAAGCATACTGAACAGGATTATCGAACCGAAAAGTGCACCGTTCGACGATACAGATTCCGATAGTTTAGATATTCAGCCCCGAGACATAGAAGATAGTCACAATACACTCGCCATGAACGGGCAACAACAACAATAGCAGCAGCAACAAGTATGCCCACCAAGGCCGACTCCGACAGGAGTGACGTACACTAAATTTGGTGGATTCCCAGGAGATGATTCGGATGCTCACGTACGCACATTCGAGATAAGCTACGTAGTTCTCAACCATCCACCTGATCCGGCATAGTGTTATTCTGTGCTATCTGCAACACTGTCAGACACACCACCGAAAACTGCGCATACAACGCCAAAGTGTAGGGAACCGCAACTGTCACTGCTATTATACAGGAACCAGGACAACCAGCCAATCATTATGTACCTCTGCAAATGAGGAACAATCAACAACAAGGATATCGAAATTACAGAGGACAGAGAAACAACAACTACAACGCAAACCGCTGGCAGGCCGGACCAGCCCCAGAAAATCCCAATCTGCCACCACCGCGCTGTCATTTCTGTGGTGAATTTGGTCACATTAGAAGATTCTGTAAGGATGCAGCTGAGTATGATCAGAGGAAGAAGGAACGACAAAACCCAATGGCTAATATGGTACAAATTACACCAGTGGAAACACAAGCTGCAGTAATTCAGACCCGCTCCGGTAAATAACTGCAGCTTGCAGCAGAATTATTTGAACCAGGTATACGCGAACAACAAAGGATGTACAACAAGGCTAGTCAATGGACCACTACAAAACCTCCAGTCTTCCCAGATCCTATTCCGGTAACCCAGACTCCGTTAACCGGAGAAGGAACACAACAACAGGATTCCAATTCAGCAGCAGACACATCATCAGCAGCAGTTACATCATCAGCAGCAGGCACATCGTCAGCAACAGACACATCATCTTTAGCGGGCGCATCATCTTCAGAATCTGTGGAAACAATCCAATCACAAAAGGCCTAGGAAATTTTATCTAAAGCATCCATCACTCTTCCTTTGGGCCAATTACTTGCACTAGTACCAGGAGTTCGACAACAATTTCAACAACAATTCAGTCCTGCGCCTCCTTGCATTCCTGTGACAGCAACGGTGCAACCGGAACCTGATTCTACGGTCGATCATTCAGTTCCTTTGATTACGGTATGGTATAAGAATCATAAAATCACACAGGTACTAATTGATGGAGGATCTGGAGTCAACATTGCTACTGCTGCACTATGTAAAAGGTTAGGGTGGACCGAAATCGAACTAGTTCAGTTTTTTGTCAGAATGGCCGACCAATCAAGAGTCCATCCCATAGGACTTGTACGAAATGTACCGATCACTTTACAAGGTACAACATTTAAAATGACCTTTGTCATACTAGATTTACCAGAATCCACTCTTGATTACAACCTCCTTTTCGGCCGACCTTGGCTGAAGCACGCTAAGGTGATACAGGATTGGTCTGCACAAGAGCTCACTTTCAAGGATAAAAATCGTAAGTACGTTGTAAAATTAGATGCTATACAACCTTGCGAGTTGCATGATAGACCGTATTTGGCAGAACCAGTCCATATGCTAGATGGATTGTCAGATGATGAAGAAGAAGAGTTTTTAAAGAACAATATTGATTTGATCTCTTTAGGAACTGTTGATCTACAATCTGTTGTAGACAATTGGAATCCCGCAGTTTGTACGGTAATGACTGTAACAGAAGAAGATAAGAAGGAAGATACTGCTGCTATAGATGACGCTCAACTGCAACAACTTTTTAAGCCAGCTGACGATACAGAGAAGCCTCGACAATTTTATGTCCCAGAAGATTAGTTGATCACTTATAATTTAGGCGATGAAGATCATCCGCGTCCTGTGAAGATAAAGCAAAACTTACCGGAAACATTTCAAGTAGGCTTAATCCAGCTACTCCGAGAATTCTTCGACGTCTTTGCATGGGATTACAAAGATATGAAAGGATTGGACCCGCGCATCTATCAGCACAGAGTCATGCTGAAGCCGGAAACCAAATCGAACAAACAACCCAACTACCGGATGAATCCAAACTATGCATCATAGGTAAAGGCAGAACTTGATAGGCTACTTAAAGTCCGATTTATTGTACTAATAGAACATGCTGAATGGATCTCACCAATTGTTATTGTCCCCAAAAACAACAAGCAGTTACGAATATGTGTGGATTGCCGAAAACTGAACGCAGCAACAGTGCCTGATCCATTTCCGCTCCCTTTTCTTGAGACAATGCTTGACAGAGTAGCAGGACATGAAATGTATTCATTTTTAGATGGGTACAGTGGATATAATCAAGTTAGAATGGCTGAACAGGATATACCAAAGACTGCCTTCATTACCAATTGGGGTGTATTTGCTTGTACTGTTATGTGGTTTGGATTAAGGAATGCCCCAAGTACATTCCAAAGGTGTATGCAGGAAGTATTTTCTCCTTACCTTACCTCTTTTATGCAAGTATATCTTGATGATTTTTCAATTTTCGGTAAGATGATAGCACACCTATTCCATTTACGGTGCTGCTTTCAGAAATGCAGAGAATACAGACTCTGTTTAAACCCAAACAAATCCGTGTTTGCAGTTTCATGTGGCAAGCTACTTGGCCACATCGTATCTGCACAAGGTATACGAGTAGATCCAGACAAGATCACGGCAGTATTAGAAGCTCCGGTGCCCAATACACCGAAAGAAGTAATGCGCTTCATGGGCCAAGTAAGATGGCATGGACGACACCTACGATGGCTTGCTCACTTGGCAATACCTCTGAACAGATTAATCACCAAGACTCCTCGACAGTTTGAGTGGACTCAGGAATGTCAGATAGCATTTGATCGTTTAAAGAGTTTATTAACACAAGTTCCCATCTTACAGCCTCCGGACTGGGATCGCCCATTTCATGTATTTGTTGATGCTTCAGATATAGCAATAGGAAGCGTTTTGATGCAACAAATTGATAAGTGGTTCAGACCAGTGTACTATGCAAGTCGCAGATTAGCCCCTGCTGAAAAGAATTACTCTGTAACAAAAAGAGAATGTCCAGGGCTAGTATATTCTGTCAAGAAATTCAGACATTATTTGCTGGGCCGTAAATTTACTTTTCATGTAGATCATGCTGCACTTGTCTATATAGTTCGGCAACAGCATCTAGGTGGTCGATTAGCACGTTGGGTTCTGCTTTTACAAGAATTTGACTACAAAGTCCTTCATCGGCCAGGCAATTCACATGCCTTAGCAGATTTTCTTTCTCGCTTAGATTTCGGTGAAGCTCCGGTAGGTATAGATGACACGACTCCAGCGATTTATATTTCTGAACCAACAAATGATGAAATTACAGACCCACCTATACCATCTACATATTATGATTAGATCCTGACCTTTCTCACTGATGGATGCCTTCCATCTCAGACTTCTACGGCAATACGCAGGAAAATTGGAGTCTTTAGTCGCCGATTTCGGTTAATTGCTGGAGAATTATACTATGTGGATCATACCGGAATTTTACTTCGATGTATTCCACCACATGAACTTAACTCAGTTATTACTTTGGCTCACTCAATTCCTTTCGGTGGCCATTTTGCTGCAGCCTTAACACACTTGAAAATTCTGCAAAGTGGTCTCTGGTGGCCAACTATGTACCGAGATGTATCACAGTTTGTCAAACAATGTGATACTTGTCAAAGATCTGGACAGCCCCTGCAACGTCATCTTTTCCCTCTACAACCCATCTTACCATTAGAACCTTTCCAGAAGTGGGGTCTAGATTTTATCGGTTCGAATACACCTCCAACAGTCCTCAGTAACAATCGTTACATACTGACCTATACAGACTATGCAACCAGATGGGCAGAAGCCTGGGCTTTACGGTCTGCTACAGCTGTTGCGGTAGCAAAGTGTCTGCTAACCGATGTCTTTCCATGTTTTGGTTTACCACTGGAACTTGTTTCAGATCAAGGCACTCATTTTGTAAACAATTTAATGAAGGCACTTACACAGTCGTTCCAGGTCACGCATAAGTTTAGTTCTCCTTATTATCCTCGTGCCAATGGTTTGGCCGAAAGTACAAACAAATCTTTGCTGAGTATGCTTCGGAAATTGATTATGGAAGCACCGGCAAGATGGGATCAATTGCTACCTGCAGTATTATGGGCATACCGGACTACATACAAGGTAACAATAGGATTAACACCTTTCAAACTAGCTTATGGATTAGAAGCAATAGCACCAATGGAGATAGTTATACCAAGTTTACGAGTAGTAATCACTCAGAAACTGCTACCGGAAGACTCACTGTCATTTCGGTTGGATACACTCAGAGAGTTAGACGAGCAACGATGGCACAGTTTTTTAACTATGCAGTAAGTACAACTAAGACAGGCTCGGATGCATGATCGACACTTGAAAACTCTAGTTTTTATGGTGGGACAACTTGTCCTTTTTTATAATGCAAAGTCCAATCGGTCTGCTGGTAAATTCAAATTACGATGGTTTGGTCCCTATCAGATTTCTGCACAAGTAGGCCCAACAACTTTTCGGTTGACTACGTTGATCGGAAACCCTCTTCCGAAAGTCATCAATGGTTCAAAGCTACGGCCGTATCAACACACAGCGAACCCGCACTGAAACATTTTGCGATTGGCTGCGTTTTTTGGAGTTCACTTTTCTTTTCTTTTCTTTTCTTTTTGTGCGTGTTTAAGAATACAAGTCTGTAAATATCCGCGTTTTGAAATCTATTTATGTCCACAGCTGCCCTGCCCTTGCCAGCTACTCACGCATGCACATCGCAGTTAAAAATTATCATTTCAATACCCCGTGACGATTAATCATCCTTCATTGCGCTCCCCGGCAAAGCATCTACTTAACCTTCTCCAGTTCGCCAAAAAACGCTATTGTGCTTGTGTTTACCTTGTGCTCTGTGTTTATCCTGTGATCTGTGTGCCTGTGTTCTGTGACTTCGTGTGCGCCATGGAAGCCTTGGCTAATTACGCCGTTTTCCGTGACGGGCTCCCTACCGACGTAGGAGAGTACTTGTGCATACGTGGGTTGGCAAACTTCGCTGAACTGCCTTGGCATTGAGTGGAGTCCTACCCATTCTTCGCCCAAATCATCTCCGCCATCGCCAACACTTCTGCCACCGATCAAAGATGGCCGATCACCTCCCTTCCATCCCGAACCGTAATCACCTTCCAAACTTTCGCTGAGTCGTATCGACTCCCTTCGCAAGGCCGAGAGAATGGCCCGAATTTGCCATTAGCCACCATGAACCATTTATTCCCTAGATACTCATCCAACAAATACGCAATCCTATGTCGACCAGAACCAGAAAGATCCGCCCTTCAATTCCTAGTAGCCATCCTTAACCTCCAAAAGCGGACTTACAACATTTCCCGTCCATTCTACTCAGCCATAAACCTAGCAACCCGAGAGCCAGTAAACTTCGTGTCATATTTCTTCCACAGAATCCACAAAGAATGCGTAGCTATCATGAAACAAGTAAACAAAGGAGGCACGCCGAGATCCAGACTACCACACATCATTTCATTCCTCTTTCCGGCCATCCTTGCAGCACAACCTCCACCGCAAGGACCAGTTCTGCGACATGAAGAGTCAGTGCAGCTGTGGGACGACGAAGAAGAAGACGAAGAGGAATTAAACCAACTATTCCGAAGAAAAAGAATAAGGATTAGCTCTTCTGAAAGCGAAGCACAAGGATCTGTAGGAGGGAACAATGAGGGCGACAAAGAAGAGGATAAGCAACAAGAAGAAACGTTCCACGACACGACAACATCCATGCAAAACGAATCATCTGCACACTCGTCCCAAGAACAACAACAGGAAAAACATACAAAAGCCGACACATCATCGACCGAAGAAGAATCACAGCAGGAGTCTCAAGAAGAACAACAAATAGATGAAGAACAAGCTGCTAAGGAAGCACTGGACAGACTGCTAAAGGTAGTGGAATCCACAATCGTAGAGCAGGAACAACAAGCCGCCAATCAGGTAACAAATCAAACCATCCTTCCCACTCCCCCATCGGAACCACCCACCATCCCCATCCAGCCCATTCACCCTGCCGAAACCGCCGAGTCCTCATCCTCATCCCTCAACTACTCTCCACCAAACTCCCAACAGCTCCTCAAGGCATCCTCTTCCCAACCACGACCCCAGTTACCCCTCTCTTCCATTCCAATACTGTCCGAACTGGCCAATATGGGCCAAGTTCTTATCAATTTATCTCAGCAACTGCCTATTCACATGAAAGCAGCCACAGACAGTATCCCCAACGAGCTACAACATAAAGTTGATATTCTAGAAGCAGACATCAGCCCCCTACAGGAAGAAGTACTACTTGCCAAATCCGAAAATCAATCCCTGCAAGAGCAATTGAAGGAATTACAGGCAAAACTCACCAAACAAGAGTTGCTAATCAATCAGAGAGATGCGACAATGGCAGCACTTACAGAAAAAGAAGAACTACTGCAAATTGCCAATGAAGAAATCAACCAAATGAAGCAGGACATACAAGACAAAGAAGACGCCCGAATTGCATTGGGCAATCTACTAGAAGAAACCAGAAAGCAATTACAAGAACTGGTGCAGCAGAGTCAAGAACAGCAGTTGCAGCAGAAAAGAACAGAAGAAGAACTGCACAGAACCAACGCAAATTTGGCAGACGTAAATAATATGCTCAAGCACTACCTAACAAAGGAAGGGCAGAATCAGAAGCTCATTGCCAATCTCAAACACGAGAAGGATTCATACATCAGGACTGTAGATTTTCAAGTTCAGGAGATCGAGAGGTGCGAAAACCAACTGGCAAACATAAAAGAAAGAGTACAGAAGATGGAGCAACAACTCGAGGAAATGAAGACGTCCAAAGATGCTGCATTGGCCAATGACTTTTATCTGCAAGAGGCCTTTTTGCAAACACAAGCAAAAATTTTGTTAACCGAAGCTATAGCCATAAGTTCTGTTAGAGTAGATGCCCAGGTACTAGAACCCGAGACATTAAAACAATTATTAGAAACCCTTAAGAAAAAAATCGCCCGTACATTTAGATTAGCCCGAAACATGTACTTAGAAGGAATAGTCGATGAGCAATAATTTTGTAAAAAACTTGCGGGTTCGAGTCCACCGTGCATGCCAGTGTTAGTCGGCCGACGGATTGGGACAGGTGTAATGGAAATCTTTGTAAAACACGCGCGAAAGGTAGTTACGCGCATATTTGTAAATCTTATATAAAGCAATGAAAAGAAGTGCTCAAGAGCGCGGGGATTTGGTCTATTTTCGTGTTATCACCAGACTGTTCATCTGGTTGTCTGTCTGAGTGTTGCTGTAGTGTGTCTTGTCTGCGTACTCTGTTGTGCTCTGTGTTGTCCTCTATCAATCTCGGTTACACTGTGAATCTAGTTCCATTCAGTAAGTCATTGGATCGTTGTCTGAAAGAGTTATTGTGGATCGTTGTGACGAATTGTTCTATTAGGATGTACGACGTAGTGCTCTTCTCCTTGTTGAACTGCTAAGTACTGATAAGTCTGTGTGAATGTAGTAATCTTTTCCTAAGAACGTTGTGCAGAAGTAGTGTTGATCTCGATCTGCACTTGTACGGTGAGAATTACCTATAGTTCAAGGTAATTCCAGTGTGTGTTAGTCTCCAGAACTGTAGGTTGAAACCGTAGGTACCTTCTGTGATCCGGTTGCTTGACTGTGAGCGCTGTCTTGGTGAAGGTTGGACTACTGTACTATTACAGTAGCATATTAGTCTGAAGTAATTCGGTACCAAGGTACAGATAAGTCTGGTACAGTCTAGTTGTTACTGGTAGCTGAGCTAAGACTGGGATGACACTGTCTAAGGACAGTAGATTCAGATAGAACTGTCAATAGCATTTTATTGCTGCAACTGAATCAATTACTTTGGGAACTAAGTAAAGGGCCTCTGTCTAACAGACCCCTACCACTCCCAAGAACCCACGACTCGAGTAGACACGTTCTGACAGTTAGAACAGCGCATTAATTCAACACTGGCCTTAACATTGGCCGTTTTGTCCGTAGTTTAACAAATGATACTGAATTTCCATGTGCTTTGTTCTTGCATGAAATACTGGATTTGCTGCAAGATACAACGAGCTCATATTATCTCCATGTATGATAGGTATACCTTGATCAATACCCATGCTTTTGAACAAGGTCTGCATCCATATCACTTCTTTAGCTGCTTCTACAAGTCCTTTATATTCTGCTTCTGTTGAGGATAAGGCCACTGTGTGTTGTTTCTTCGAACACCAGCTTACTAGCTTATCTCCTAGGTTTATCATATACCCATGTGTTGATCTTCTGTCATCTTGACTTCTTGCCCAGTCTGAGTCACTGAATGCTCTCAGCTTTATATCTGACGTAAAAGGATAATATAATCCTTCCTTTATAGTTCTTTTGATATATCTAAGAACTCTTTGTCCTGCAACCCAATGTTGATCCTTCGGACAATGCATGAACTGTGAGAGAAATCCCATTGCATAACTAAGATCCGGTCTTGTTAGCGTAGCATAAATTAGGCTTCCCACTAACGATTGATACTTTCTCATATCTTTGAACTCTGCTCCACTATATTTGCTGAGTTTATGATTTACTTCATGCGGTGTTGAAGCTTCTCTGCAATTCTCCATATTAAACTTCTTCAGTAAGTTTAGGAGATACCTTTCTTGCGAAACATATACACCATGATCTGTGTATGTGATTTCCATTCCAAGAAAGTATGATAACTTTCCTAGATCACTGATCTTAAACTCCTTTTCGAGCAATCTCTTTACTTCTTTAATTCCTTCCTCTGAGGTACCTGTGATTATAATGTCATCTACATAAATACAAATGTAGATCATACCTTCTTCTGTTCTCTTCATGAGTAGACTTGCATGTGCCTTCGAACTTTGGTATCCAAGTTCATTGAGATATTTCACAAGTCTGTAATTCCAAGCTCTTGGAGCTTGCTTCAGTCCATAAAGTGCTTTTCTTAATCTGCAAACAAAATTTGGGTATCTGGGACTTACAAACCCTTCAGGTTGTTCCATATAGACTTCATTTGATATATATCTATTTAGAAATGCATTCTTTATATCTAGCTGACTTAGCTTCCATCCTTTTGATGCTGCTATAGCAATTACTGTCCTTATGGTTGACATCTTTGCCACCGGACTAAACGTCTCATCATAATCTATGCCATGCATCTGAGCATAGCCCTTGATAACCAGTCTAGCTTTGTGTCTGGCTATCCTCCCATCTGCAAGTTTCTTGACTTTGAAAACCCATTTATTTCCAATCACTTTCTTACCATTTGGTTTTGGAACAAGTTCCCATGTCTTGTTCTCCTCCAGTGCGCTGGATTCTTCTTCCATTGCTTCTTCCCATTGCTTCTTGCCTTTAGCTTCATCATAGTTCTGAGGTTCTTCACCATCTTTGACCATATATGCATAATTTTTCTGAGTTATGTACGAAGTATCATAAGAATACCTTGTTGGTTGTTTCCTTACCCTGTTTGATCTTCTTGGTTCAAACTCTTCATGTGTATCTGAATACACATCTTCATCAAATCCCTGTTCATCTTCATTTCTCATACCTGATCCGATCCTGGACGTACTTGCCTGTATATGATCTTCATCTCTATTCACCTGCACAATTGATTTTCCTTTCTCTTTCCTTCTTATCTCTTCTTCAAATTCTTCCGTTGTATGAATTTGATCTGCATACCAGCTTTTCTGTTCATCAAATGTAACATCTCTGGAAACAGTAAACTGTTTTGTTAGAGGACTCCATAACCTGTAACCCATCTGCTTTTCATCATATCCGACGAAGACATATTTCTCTGCTTTTGTTTCAAGTTTATGTCTGAGTTGTGATGGTACATAAGCATAAGCTACTGATCCGAACACTTTGCAATGATCAAGTGTTGGCTTCTTTCCCCACCAAGCTTCATAAGGGGTCATTCCATCTAAAGCTGTACACGGTAATTTGTTTACCAAGTATGTAGCTATATTTACAGCTTCAGCCCAAAGATAATTTGGACAATCTTTTTCCTTTAGCATAGCTCGTGCAAACTCAACTAGAGTTCGGTTCCTTCTTTCTGCTACACCATTTTGTTGTGGTGTATACCTGCAAGTTATTTCTCTTTTAATACCTGCATTCCAAAGATAGTCATTGAACTCTCGGGAGAAGTATTCTCCCCCTCCATTAGACCTCAGTCTCTTAAGCTTTTGACCTGTGAGTCTTTCAGCATATGCATGAAAATGCTTGAAAGTTTCAAATACTTCTGATCTTTCCTTCAAAACATATAACGTTATCCATCTTGTAGCGTCATCAATGAATAAAACATAATACCTTGAGCCACTGATTGATCCTTCTTTTGTTGGACCCCATACATCTGTATGAATGCGTTCTAGTACTCCATCATGTTTGAATCCTTTCTTCTGGAAAGGTAACCTGTGGGCTTTTCCCATTTTACATGCTTCGCACTTGTGAATCATATGTTGGTTCTGTACATTCGGTAATCCCAGTACTGATTGATTTGCAATCATAGCTTTTATCCCTCTTTCATTAAAATGACCTAATCTCTTATGCCAGAGATCAAGTTCTGTAATCAGCTTTTCACCATGTGTGAGCAATGCTTGACCAATGTTCCCTTGTACTCTTAAAGTAAAGAGTCTACCTTCTTTCTTACCAGAGACGATCTGATGATATCCATTCTCGGGATCTTCTACAAATACTCCTTCATTTGTAAATCTGACCTGAAAACCTTTCTCATTTATCTGTCCCACACTAATCAAATTTTTAGGTATTGTCAAAACATACAAAACATTGGTTAGCAAATCTGCTCCACTCTTACATTTCACTTTTCCAATTGAATGTACACTATGTCTCGTATTGTCACTTGTTTGAACAGTATGATTGGAACTACCTTTTTCCAATTCTGACATCAGTTCTATATTTCGTGACAAATGATTAGAACATCCAGAATCAATGTAAAATACCTTTAGGTCTTCGTTATCTGATGTGCTGATTGAGTTCATCATCAATGATGTATGACTTTCATTCTGTGTGTCATTTGCGTAGTTGTTGTAGGTGGTGTTGTAGGATTGATTCTGTCCCCAACTTCTTGCTCCACCTCTACCATAGCCTCCTCTTTGATTTTGTCTACCTGTTTGAAAATTACTCTGATATCTTTCGCTTCTGCCTCTGCTATTACTATTCTGATTTTGATTTGATCCTTGTTGATTGTGCCAACAATCATGAGCCAGATGATTACTTAATCCACAAATCCAGCAAGCCTTCTTGTTGATATTCTGACTACCTCTTCCTCTTCCAAAACCTCTTGCTCGTCCTCTGTTAGTGCCTTTACCTCTTGCATAATAAGCCTGAGAACTCGACTCTTCTTCGTCTTTTGACTTACCTTTATCTTTCTTCTTGTTCTTCATGTACATTGCAGAACTTTGTCCTTTTTCTCCATCTCCTTTCAGGTCTTGCTCATATGTGAGCATCAAACCAAGCAACTGATTTAAATCTGGTACAAAATGATTTAAAGAAAGTTCAGTTGAGAGTACGAAAGGTTTCCACCTTTCATCTCCTTTCAACCTTGTGAGCACTTGCGCTATCAATCTGTGATCTTCGACATCTTCATTTATGGATCCAAGACTATCTGCTAGATCCTTCATCTTAGTAACATAGTCACTAATGCTTTGATTCGACTTCTTTTTGAACGTTGTGAATTTGGACCATAAGCTAGCCTTCCTAGCTTTCGTAGTATTTTGGAAATGATCTTCCAACACACTCCATATGTCCTCCGCTTTCTCCAGACCTCTAATGTGCGGTAGTAGATGATCTCTAATGGTATTATAAAATATAGGCTCTTGCCGTTGCATCCTTTTTCTGCCACAGCTTCAGGGCTTCTAATTCTTCTTTTTCCGGTTGACTATCATCTTCGAATGTCGGCTTCTTTTCTTCTCCGGTCACATACATCATTAAGTCCTTACTCATAAGTAAGGCTTCCTTGCGCATTACCCATGCGGGATAATTATCTCTGTCCAATTTATCAATTTGGACATGATCTACCATGATCTTCTTGTTTCTGTTACTTCCGGTGAGTGTGACGTTAAAAGGTTTTACCTTTGTAAATCTTTACCTTGAAAATGACTTCGGAACACTTCTTGATGCCGTTTGCTATCGATCTCTTCAACTTCACCTTTCTTTATGAAAGTTTTTCGAATTCTCTTGTATCTTTACTTCCGGTTGCCTTTTGAGAATCTTTCTGCTCTTCAGAATCTTTCTCACTCTGAAACCACTTCTTGGAGTTCACTGCTCTACGATACCACTTTCGGTATGGTGGCTCTGATACCACTGATGTGGTTACTCGGCTCTGATACCACTTGTTATGGTCGATGCGACAGAGACTCGAACCTTGTCAAGCCTGCAGAAATCGCTGTGCCACCGAGGAGAGCTAAGCTAGAGTGATATTAGAACACCTCTATAATCAGCAGTAGCTTAGCAAGGCTTCTGTCGCTCAAACATATAAGACTATGTTTCAAATTCGCTGAAAATTCCACCAGAACTTCACCTGACTGTCACCAGACTATCACCGTAATTATACCGGAATCTTACCGGAATCAATTGCGATTCTATTTCTAATCACTTCAAGTGAGTATACAAGAAGTATGGAAGTGATGCGTGAACTTCCTTCACTGAATGAACTCTTTCTGAAGTTTAAGAAAAAACTTCACCAGTTCAGAATGCCTCTTTCCGGTTAGGCTTTGTACTGTGTGTACATATTCATTTCATCGAAATCTTTGATGAACTGATAGTAGAGATGTCTAGCTACAAGATAAGCTACCTCTCATACAAAACTTTAATCTACTTTGCAAAATATACTTCGTTGTTCTACCGAAAAACACGTTTACTGAGGAAAACTGTAACTGACCGAAAAATACGTTTACAGAGAAAGTACCGGAAACACGTTTACTGAACGAACTGTAACTGTTAACTGACTTTATACAGTAACATGAAAATACTTTGATTTCTTCACATACGAATAGTGCGCGCAAACTTCCACATGAACATGTGTTTTCTATTAGAGAAGATGTGTACAAAACTAGCTTGGCCTCTTCTTGCTCAAGCTATAGAAACTCTCCTACACTGAGTAGTTTCTTCTTACCATCTCTCTCAGATGAATACCTGACATTTCAGGTTTCTGTTATTCATCTTTACATACGCGATCTCTGGTGTCTTCTAAACCTATTCTTGATCTCTATATGCGCTCTATTCAAACTGCGCGCTCTTCTTACGCACGTTCTTGCTCGCATGCTTACTCGCACTCGCACTCTTTTTCTGTTTCTTGTCTCTCTCTTTATATACAATTTTGATCCGGTGTAACGAACTCTAACAAACTCTGATTCTGGAAGATTCTACGCTGTACATAACGGTCATGAATTTGTCCCTTCACTAAGGCTTTTGATTTTCTGAATACTTTGATTCCGCTTCTCTTTATCTTTCTTTTATGTCTGTCTGTATGTCAAATTCGTGAGTGATTCTTCAACAATTCATAATCTCTAAGGCATGCGAGTGGAGGAGAACTTGATACCAGTCTAGAAGGGTGAAGGTTAGCAATCCATGTTCTTCTAAAAAAGTACTAACTTCTAAATGAAAAATGTTATGCAACACACATCTATACAAGTGTTGATATGTTTAGGTAGTGAAGTGTGTGAACACACTAGGACTATCTGGGCACTTTCTTCCCTCTTTAGGATGTTTTTTCCCCGACTTGTATATATGCCTATAACCCTAAGGGGTCTTTTATCTTTGTACATTCTCTTGGTAATATATTCAATATTGTGTGTAATGCTCCAAGCTTCTTCTTCTTCTTCCTTGTGTTGTTTGCATGCTTCCACAGACCTCAAACTCCAACAATTTGTATCAAAATAGGTCTTTGGTTCATCTAGGGCATCGTGACACCTTTCCGGTCACAGTCTTATAATCACACAAACATTACTGAGCATACTCAAAACAACTTCACTATGTGGTGTCGAAATCACGATCTGAGCTCGTTTTGGCCTGTGAATGCACTATTGAAATGTTGTGCATGGAATTTCATCTTTTTTAGCAAAAATAATATAGGTTTTGGTTTGCCAATATAAGTGCTTCGAGGTCTGCTACAAGTTTAGCAGAACTCGAAAAGGTAATTCTATTCAACTTTTTGACATACACTCAGTTTTTTGCATCAGGGTATTTTAGTGAGTGGCGATGGCTGAAAGCAATGATGTATTCTTTATGTTTGATGTTTACGATAAGGTGGATGGTATTAGTGATCCCAATTTTCAATCGAATTTTTTTCAGTTTGATATTTCATGTATTTGTTGCAAAAGAATTGTGGAATATTGTGTAGGTTGTTGAAAAACATCCTACTACACCTGCAAATACAGTTACTAAAGCTGATGCAGATGGCGTTGAAGATGATGATGTTCTTTAGGTTCGTGTTCATGCTTCAATTTTTGTTGCACCTATTGTAGAGCAACTTCATTGGGATAGTAGAGATGCTTAGGCACATGCATTGATATCCTTGTCTTTCAAACATGCCATTATTCCTAACATTCGCTTTTGCAAAATAGCAAGGGATGCTTGGGATACACTTACCACTCTATACTATGCAAGGAATGAGGCTCATGTTGCTTATCTCAGAAAAAAGTTGGAGAGTGAGCACATGAATGAAGAAGATTACATGGACAATTTTTTGACAAAGATCAAAGATTTGAAGGAGTAGTTGATTTTTGTTGATGAAGTCTTGCATGACAGTTCACTTGTGCAGACTGTTTTGAATGGCCTTCTAGATTCATATCAGAGTTTTTATTCTACTCTTCAATTGATGATGAAAGGCAATCCAAATGCCTTAACATTTGAGGAGTTAGTCTCTATTTTGTTGCAGGAAGATCAGTCTAGGCAGAATGGGTCCATTATGTGTGTTGCAGATCAAGCTTTCCTAGCTAGTTAGAAAGGCAAAGGTAAATGAAGCTCTTCTACTAGTATGCAAAAATCTGCTAATTTTGCAAAATAAAAAAAGGATGATAGAGACGAGAAGAAAAGAAAAAGACAAAAGCTTTTTTGCAAATATTCTAAAGGAAATGATCATGTCATAAAGAGTTTTTTAAAACTGGATGCAAAAGAGACAAAGAAGAAAAAGGTTGGAATGGTTGTTGTAGAGGCCTCTACACCCAAAATAGACTCTGCTAATCTTGTGCAGAATGAAGAATAGGCATTTACTACTGTTTGCAGTTATGACCCATCTTCTCATGAACAATGTATGTATGTAGTAGACTTACTGTCACATGCACCAACAACTTCTCTTATCCTGTCATGGGAGTTGGTAAGATCACTCTGTCTACTGCTAATAGTAGTTTTTTACATTATTAGATGTTTTATTTGTGCCATGGATCAAGAAAAATTTGTTATCAATTTTAGTAGTGGCCAAAATCATCTTGCTTGTGAAATTTGTTGATGAGAGATGAACAGTTCATCGTCTATCAAATGGCAATGTCATTACTTCTTTTGGCATTTCATGTCATGGGTTGTATAAGCTCATAGACTATGAAAAATCTATGGATGATTCAGCATGTGCAATACGTGATTATTAGGCTATGTCAGATGCAAAGCTTTGGAATGCACACTTTGGTCATCTAAATTTTGCTAGTTTGCTATGCTTGTAGAAATCTAAAATGGTGTCCTCTTTGTCCAAACTTGAGGCACTTGGTAAACATGTTTATGAAGGTTATATTTGTTGATATATTTAGGTATTGATGTGTATGAACACACTAGGACCGTCGGTGCACTTTTTCCCTTAGGAGGTTTTTTTCCCCCGGCTTGTATATACGCCTATAACCCTAACAGGTAACTTATCATTGTACATTCTAGTGGTAATACATTCTGTACTGTGTGTTGTGTTCCAAGCTTCTTCTTCTTCTTCCTTGTGCTATTCCTGTGCTTTCATAGACCTAAATCTCCAGGTATCAGAACAGGTCACCGCTTCATCTAGGGTGTCATCAGCACCTCTCTGGTCACAGTGTCAGAATCACACAAAATTTGGTGTGCATACTTAAGGTGATCAGGAGATCAAAACATCTGCGCTCTGTTTTGCTGAAATCATGATCTAAGCTCGTTTTGGCCTCCGAACGCACTATCACCATGCTTGTGCAGACTATTTCATCTTTTTGTGCCAAAGATATATATAGGTTTTTGTTCGCCAATATAATCATCTCAAAGTCTGCTATAGGTTTAGCAGAACTTGATAGGGTAGTTCTATTCAACTCTTTCAGATACACTCATTTTTCTGCATCAGGGTATTTTAGTCAGTGGCCATCACTGAAAGCAGTGATGTATTTCGTATGTTGGCTGTTGAGGATAAGTTGGATGGTATGAATTACCCATTGTGAGCTTATATGATGTGTCATGTATTGGTCACAAAAGGACTGTGGAATATTGTGCGAGGTGTTGAAAAACATTATATTACACCTGCAAGTACAGGTACTAAAGCGGATGCAAATGGTGTCGATGATGGTGATATTCTATAGATTCTTGTTCGTGTTGCGGTTCTTGTTGCACCTACTATAGAGCAAATTCTTTGGGATGGTAGAGATGCTCACACACATGCATTGATAACCTTGTCTGTCAAATGTGCCATTATTCCTCACATTCACTCTTGCAGAGCAGCTAAGGATGCTTGGGATACACTTACCACATTGTATCAGGCTAGGAATGAGGCTTGTGTTGCTTACCTCTGAAAACAGTTGGAGAGTGAGCATATGAATGAAGGTGATTCTATGGAAAGCTTTCTAACAAAGATCAAAGATTTGAAGGAACGACTAATTTCTACTGATGAAGTCTTGCTTGACAGTTCATTTGTGTAGACTGTTCTCAATTGTCTTCCTGATTCATATCAGAGTTTTGCTTCTAATCTTTGTTTGATGATGAAAGGCAATCCAAATGCCTTAACATTTGAGGAGTTAGTCGAGGTTCTGTTGCACAAAGATCATTCTAGGTAGAACAGGTCCATTATGTGTGTTGCAGATCAAGCTTTCCTCACTAGTCAAAAGGGTAAAGGTAAATGGAACTCTTCTACTAGTAAGCAGAAATCTACTAATTATACACAATCAAAGAAGGAAGACAGAGACAAGAAAAAAAAAGGAAAGCAAAAATTGTTTTGCAAATACTATAAAGGAAATGATCATGTCATTAAGAGTTATCCAAAACTGACTGCTAAAGTGACAAAGAAGAAAGAGGCTGGAATGATTGTTGCAGAGGCCGCTACGCCGAAAACAAAGTCTGCTAATCTTACACAGAATGAATGGGTGTTTACTACTGTTTGTAGTTTTGATCCATCTTCTCTTGAACAGTGTATGTTTGCAGTAGACTCGGATTTTTGGTACTTTGATACTGGGGCAACCAAACATATTACCTCGCAATGCAGTTTCTTCACCTCACTCGAGTCTACACCTACGGGGAATACTCACATGCACCAACAACTCTTCTTATCCTATCATGGGAGTTGGTAAGATCATTCTGACTACTGATGATGGTAGTTGTTTTACATTGTCAGATGCTTTATTTGTGCGAGAATCTATTATCAGTTTCAACTTTAGACAGAAGAAGAGGAGTATGAGTTGATAGCTTTGCTAAGAGAATACAGAGATGTATACACTTGGAGTTACAAGGACTTGAAGGGTGTTGACCTAGACATATGCTCACACACAATTCCCATGACCTCAGACGCGAAACCCTCTAAGCAAAAGCCATACACCTATAACGATAACTACGCTGCTAAGATCAATGAGGAGATAGATAGACTGGTGGAAGCTAGATTTATCTATGAAATTGAGCACACTGAGTGGGTATCCCCCATTGTAGTTGTGCCCAAGAATAATGGAAAGTTACGTGTGTGCATTAACTTGAAGAAGGTTAATGCATCCACTATTAGAGATAACTATCCGCTTCCTATCATTGAACACCTCTTAGAAAGAGTAGCAGGAAAGGAAGTATACAGTTTCCTTGATGGATTTTCTGGTTACAATCAGGTAGCCATTGCTCCAGAAGATAAGCATAAGACGGCTTTTGCCACAGAGTGGGGCATATTTGCCTTTAGAGTAATGCCATTTGAGCTTACTAATGCCCCTGCAACCTTCCAAAGATTGATGTGTCATGTATTTAAAGAATTCCTGAGGAAGAATTTAGAGGTCTATGTTGATGATCTTTGTGCTCATTCCAACATTAGACAAACACATATACCTGAACTCAGGCAAATCTTTGACAAATGTAGAGAATATCAAGTCTGCTTGAACCCAAAAAAGTGTGTTTTCATGGTCAGGCAAGGCAAGATTCTAAGACACATAGTGCCAAAGAATGGCATATCTACAGACGAGGAGAAAGTGAGAGCTATTGCAGAGCTAGCTAGGCCAAAGAATGTCAATGAAGTACAAGCTTTCATGGGGCATTGTGGTTATTATCAACGCTTCATACACATGTACGCCTACTAGCTCATTACATTTGGCTGCTAATCTTGTATATCATGCGAGGACTAAGCACATTGAAGTGCATTATCATTATGTGAGAGAGAAGCTACTTAGAAAGGGCATACAATTGTCCTATGTGTCTACAAACCTACAATATGCAGATATGCTAACTAAATCTTTGGATGGAACTAAATTGAGTAGGCTCAAGATGATGATTGGATTGCAGGAGATTAAAGAGAATTAAAGCCCAAGCATATTAGGCTTGAGGGGGAGCTATTGGTGCAATTACTTCAAGCCTCAATGCTTGATCACTTATCCTAAAAGTTCATGTATTAGCACATGAATGGTCTCTTGTAAAAGATTGATTTTTACTTCTTGTAAAAGTGCATATGTGGAATCACTTCCAATTATGAGCTTTTAGGAGACTCTTTCCACGAATAATTTGGTGAGGAATTATGGAAAAATCAAGTCCTAAAACTTTTGAACACTTTTAGGTAAAGATTCAAATTCAAACTTGAATCTTGGCTCCAATAAAAAGGCTATAAAAGAGGACTATCTAGTCACGTGAATGATCAGCCTGAGAGAGCCCGATTTCGAGAGTTACTCAGAGGGATTTCTAGTGGATATTGAGCTCACATTATAGCTCTTCCATTGCCCTCACATTATGCAATCATTCATTGCCAATGTCAATGTAATTTATGTGCATTAATACATATAGTTTTCTCATATTCCATCTCTTCTACTCTATCATGTATTATTTAAAATAGTGAACTTCTCTTATCCATTTCTTAGCGTGCACTTGATCATTTTCTATGATTTAAGTTCATATAGATTTGTTGACCCCTATTTTTTTAATACAAAGTTTCACTTCAATTGATTTGGCCATTCTCAAGATATGTTCAAAACATTGCTCTTTGGTCTGCATACTTTTAACTCCCTAAAATGTCGGGATGCATCTTTGATTTGCTAAGCATCATTCTATGAGCATAGTGTATCATTTCAAGTGAAATAACTTGCAAAAGCTAAATTAGATATAAGGATTTTTTTTTCAATTGTTAGCACAGAAGGAGTATTGTTCATTTCTTTGAACAGGTGTAGTGACCAAAATAGCAAGTTTTTAGCTCATAGTGAAACTCCAAGTTCTCTATTTTGATCCAATGATTTTAGGATCATCTTCCAAAGTACTTGGGTGATTATTTGTGCTTCCTAGAAAGCTCAAGAGGTCTAATTTGCACTCCTCAACTCATTTTTGGTTGGTGTGAAGCAAGAATTTGCAGCACCATCTCATCTGTGGAAGGTATGCACCATCTCATCTGTGGAAGGTATGCACCATCTCCTCAAATAGATATTCCATTTTTAGAAACAATATGACATAAGATCTTACCTTGACGTACCATGAACACACACTTTTGGGTTCAAATAGACTCAATATTCTCTACAGAGTTGTTGAAGATCTATCTAAATTCAGGGATGTGGTATCTTCGTTATTGGGAATGGACACATAAATCATCCACATATATTTTTAAGCTCTTTCAACATGGCCGTCAGTCATTTGCAGCTTCATCCTCGTTGGTGTTAATGTGGGTTTGCCCCATTGCTTCCATAAGGAGGTGGTCGCAATCGCTACACCAACACCTAAATCCAAGATAGCTTTGGTTGTGTAACATTGGTAGGTGATTGGAAAATAAGTATTACCTTCTTCACCTTCAATCATGTCTCCTATTTTTTCTAGAGGTATCTCTTGGACTCTTTGCTTAGAGCCTAGTTTTGACACATTAGAATCAAGTTTTAGAACTTGATTGGCCACATGTTTCCACAACTCAAGTTTTACTTTGAGTAGCTCTTCTAGGGTGAGATGACATTGTACCTTATGTTCTTCATGACTTCAGTGTTTCCTGGAACAATTGAGTTTTCATTTCTTATCAATATTATGGGAGCTCTGATATGAAAAGATTCGAATTCCCATGGGCTTGTGAATTGTGGAAAATCTTGTAAAGAATTATATTCAAAGTCTAATCTTTCATCTTCTTGTTGCTCTGCTTGGTCTCCATAAATAGATGGAATGTCTTGGGGAAATTGATCATGAAGGTCATCAATTTCAGGAATAGGAGGGGAATTATCCTTCTCCTTGGCCCATTTCTCTTCTTGTATTTCATACAAGAACTCTTGAGAGTACTATTGAATTGAAAGAGTTGTTCCGACATTCATGGAATCAGGGACATACCATTGGTGGTGGGATTTCTCTTTCAACAACTAGTTGAGCCTGCAGAGGTAAAGAAAGCTGTGACTTGTTTATAAACTACTCTAATCTTTCTAGTAAGCCCTATAAATGCAAAACCAGTTTTATAGAATTTGTTTGATTGAACAATTGATTGGCCTGAAGCATAGCCTGAGCTAATATTACCATTTTTACGCACAATTTTGTCCATTCAATCTCTAAGTCTACTCTAAGGTAACTCTCATCTAGGTTTGCAACTATTGGCCCTTCTTGAAGTCGATCCTGGTAGGCTTTGAACGTCATGTCTAAGTCTTTGGGAGTTGGATCTGCCAAGAGTGATCCTGTTCGAGGTGGTGATGGGGTTACATGAGGTTGATTAGATGGTGAAAGTGGTGGTGGTGGTGGTGGTGGTGGTGATGCATGAGAGTCTGTTTGAGATGCATTTTTTGTAATTTTAGCTTTGGTCTCTCTTAAGATTTCTTCAAGTTTGCTTATCTTCTTTGTCCATTGTATTTTCATTCGTTCATGACTATCCTTCCAAGTTCTTGTTCTTTTCTTAGCTAGGCTCTCAGTTTTGCTGACCTTTGAACTTTGTTCTTGACCTAAGCCTTGGTTTTGTTGTAATGCTTGAGCTCTGGTGGCTACTTGCAGTGGCGTAGTGGAAGTCACACTTCCATTAGAATCCACCACTAACCCAATGACGTTAATAGGAGTGATCTTTGGCACATTGTTTGAGTTCTTAGGACAGTCTCGGAAGAGGTGCTTCTTGCCACAGTCTAGACAAAAACCTTGAGTTATCACTGATGGGGGTTGCATCGGTGCAGGTATAAGGCAATCACGAATGAAGTGATCTCCCTGGCATTTGTAGCATGGTCCTCTAGGTGTTGGGGTTCTTTTCTATCTAGGTTGAGGCCTAGGGTTTGGATTCCTATACATAACATTAGAGTATTCTGGCTCCCAATTGGATTCCGTAGGTGGTGCCTCACATTGATATGGATAAGTCTCACTGTGCTCAGGTGACTTTGTGTAATAAGCTTGTGGACTATCATCATGGGTGTAGTCAGAACTTTGAGCATGAGGGTCATTTTTTGAGACTAAAGGAGTCATCGACACAAGTTGGTTTCCTATGACAAGTTGTGGCCTATATTGATGTAGCTCAGTGATGAGTAGCACCTCCTTTAATGTCAATCCGGGAAGACGTGAGGATGGTATGAAGACCTCGAACAAGTGATGGCACAAGTGCGTGAGTGAGAAGCACACTAACATGCACACACATACACACACACGCACACACGGCAAGAACAAAGAGAAGGACAATGGAGTTCTTTTAGATTACTTCAAAAATGCTCATACAAGCTCAATTCTATTACAAGCTAACCCCAAAAATGAGCTCTCTAACCCTATTTATAGTTTTTGACTAGCTTTGGCCCTGTCTAGACCTAGTGTCCGGCCTAGTTAAAAATTAGGTTCTAGGGCCTATTTGAGGGCTCAAACGGAGTCTAAAAAATATGAAAATTGATAGGTAGATACTTCTAATGCTCCTCAAGCTCAAGGACTCCTTGGCTTGCACAAAATAGAGCTACAAAAAGGTGAAATGGTATTTACAATGATGTAGAGTGACTAAATTCACTATTTAGGAAGTATTAGTTCATGGAAAAATTTCGACGGCCTACTTGCCAGATCTTCGTTGACTATGAATATCTCTGAATGATATTTCCAGAACCCAGTGATAAACATTTCCTCAAACGTTTGCTTGAAGCAGGCTGGTAGATACTTGATACGAGCATGCCATGCATAGACTACATTGATAGATGATGTGGTGCTCATATCATAAACAAGGTCTTGATTTTCTTCATTAAATCTGAGAGCCGAAAGATGAGGTTCCTTGACATTCTTAAAGATCTTGAATGTAACCAACATTCGCTCAAAGATTTTGAGGCACATCTGTGCCATGACATTTGGTATATTCTTGAATCTAACTGCCCAGTGTCGGATGGTTGAAATCATGTAGTTGACCGTGGGTTGGCCATGAGGGGGTGCTAAGTACACATAATTTAGCCACTTTTCACATCCTTTAACCGTCAAAACTGTTTTGGTATACTCTGGCCAAGACCTTCTTCGAAAGACAGGGCAGTAGCATGGGTTATACTTGATGTATAATGGCATGTTATTCCAAGTGCGTACCATCTCAGGGTATGTTTCAAGCAGACGGATCCTCCAGGTAGGTTGAAATATATTCCCATGCGTGGCACTTGCAAGGATGTCTTCTAGTGCAAACTGTGTCGCCGAGGTTGGTTCTTTTGTTGTGCGCTGCTTTATTTCAGCATTATAATCTGCCATTAAGACACAGAAGGGAACATACAAATCATCGGACATTCCAGTCCACCTACGATGGGAGAGGTTTCTGAAGTAATCGGATTTGATGATGATTTCTTCCAATCGGGACATCGACTGTATTTGTACTGCCACCCTCTCATCGTGGGTTGTAGCCACCTTCTCTAACCTTTGCATCCATTCAAGAGCTTCGATCTCAATTGTGTCCATTCCTTCTTCTGTTTGCTTACCCCCTGGTGCAGGCATCGGTACGTATGGGTCTTCAAAGATCTCCTCAACTTCAATTGGAACTAAGTCTTCAAGTTCCGGTTCCACGAGGGGAGAGGGTTGACGCTCATATTGAAGAACTTTATTTTGTAGTTCTGCCAGTTGTGCTCTGAGTTCTGCGACTTCTTCAGATGTGTCTGCTGCGACAGTAACTTCTTTTGGTGAATCTTGCTGAGCTACGAGTTGCTTTAGTAGGTCATCCCGCTCTCTTTCTAAGGCAACGTGCGCTTCCAAGAGATCTGCGTGTGTTTCCAATACAATTTGTATATTTGCCGATGGGATGGCCCTGAAATTCTCTGGGTCGATTTCTTGCGGTGAACCCTCGATTGCTGCTCATTAGGGGAAAAAATGAGCCATGCATGGACCTTGTAAGGATTCCTAATTTTTAGGGATTAAAAAGCTAATTCAGTGAGATTAAGGGGGCATAGGAAACCACTAGTGGTTTCCTCAAATAAAATAATATTTGATACTCTTATCAATTTGAATTCTTAAATCGGATAATTTATAGCCTTCGGATGCTTGAAATCAATGGTCTACATTCAAAATCGATGGAAAGCAAGAGAGAGAGTCTCTGACAATACGTGCGAGTAGGGACAACGTCATGGATGGATGAGCAGAGTTCTGCAAACTTTTGGGCCATTGGATGAGGCTCAATCCAATGGATCCCCGCATTTGGGGCTGATTCACATTTTCGTGGGTCTTTCGAGCCGTTGGATCCGCTTGATATCTAAGGGACGCCCGCGTTTGGGGCTGATTTCATAGCCGGATGCACTCCAAGTCGTTGGATCTATGCCAGATCCAAGGGGGGAGGTGAAAAGGCGCCTTGTAATGATGGCAACCATTGTCAACCCTTAGATCAACTGGAGATCTAATGGTCCAGATCGTATGCGCATTTCAAAATTATCCTTATCATATCAACCATTAGATCCTGGACACATCCAAGGGCCCAAAAACAAAGGCGCATTTTTGAGGATGTATTCAATCTCATCCATTGGATATCAAGGTGATCCAAGGGTCTAAATCCAAAGGCGCCTTGACTTTTGCAATCAATCCTCAAGCGTTGGATCTTCTAGCCACTCCAAGGGCCCAAAGTCATTTTCGAGGCTTTCAAAACCATCCAAATGGGTAAAACCACCAACTCTAGGTGGTTTTTTCTTCTTTGACTACAAAAAAACAAGGGAAGCCTATGCCTACGCTATGTGATTTAGGGACTAGACTGTGGCCACCACCCTCGTCTGATTGGTCCATCACTAATCACCTCTTAATCTAAAAGGCCCATTCAGGGTTCATTTTTTCCCCTAATGTTCCAGGTTCTCTTCGTTCTGTTTTTGTAGTCGTTTATTTTCTTCGAGTGCTGCAGACATGTGTTTGCGTAGTAAGGCGAGGTTACATCAAAGCTTGAGATTGTTTGTTATCTGAGCGTGTAACAGATCATCAAGTTGTTGTTTTTCTTCAGTATCTATCTGGGGTGGATTGGCAATTAACTAATCATGTTGTGCTTGCAATGTACTATACTGTTGTTGTAACTGCCTCTTCTCCTTCTCTAAATTAATGAATCTCTCTTGTAGCATTTCATGATTTCTGAACAAGCTCGTATGCTGGGCATTTAGATGCTGGTAATGCTATTGTAGTTGAGTCATACATTGGTACATATTATTAAATACATTATTAACAGGAGTGGATGCGGGAAAGGTGTTGAATGTAGAGGGGTAGGGAAAAGGGAACAGAAGTGTGTATGCTATGCTTGAAAAGGGTGAAGTGGGTGGTGGGGGAATGGGAGATTGTGGAAATATAGGGGGAGGGAGAGGTGTGGAAGTAGGTGATATGTCCATGATGTCATATGTGGATGCAGTCGTGGGAGTGATTGTGAACATGGGAATTGTCGGTGTAGTGATGGTTGTGAAGGTGTAAAGTGGTGTGTGTAGCTGTGAATATGGACCGCCAGGGAGCGTGATCGGGGGAATGGGGATTTCAGCGGCTATAGTTAGAATTACCGTGTCAGTGGTAGTATTTACAATAGGGGTGGTGAGAGGTTGTGCAGATTGTGAGGGTTGACTCACAGTCTGTGTTTCGGTATGGGAAGTGGACTTTGGGGCAGTGACGGTGGTGGTGACACTGGTAGTGGGAGGTGAAGGTGGTGGAGTTGGAGGTAGGGGTGGTAAAGGGGGGTGATGGGGGTGCACTTGAGGTATGGGCTTCCTCATTGTCATGAATGGTTTGAGCCGTGCCCATGGTCGTGGATGTGGTGCCCTATGGTTTTGATACCAATACATTCATTTGTTTCCCTGATCGAGGGGGACGTCCACCATATCTTCACTCAGACCTTCGCGAGTGTGCGAGGGCGGTATGTATTGTCTCAGGTACCCCTAATGCATCAGCGATCATGTCAAGGGTTGCTCTGTATTGCTCATCCACACCTTCCTCTTCAAGGATTTGGTTCATGAGGGCTTTTCCTGCTGCTAAGGACAATTTGTGTTGTTCTTGAACTCGGTTGATGGTATCATACAACTTTTTCAATTGCTTCGTATAAGCAGGGGCACCTTCAAGTTCCTGTATAATTTCTTGCTCATATTCATGCTCTTCTTCCTCAGACAGTCCTTCTTGTTCATCCTCTTGCTCGTCTTCTGCGCTCTCCTCCTCATCATCATCCACTTTGACTACTTCTAGTTGGACTGGATGGGGTTGATCTGTGACTGTCTGTTTCTCGCTTGCCTGTTCTACCTCAACTTCTAAATTAGTAGCATTAATTATTCTGGCTACCTCCTCATCAGTTAGATCTTCCAGTGTAAAGCCATGAGGGAACTCTAGGTCGGTGGGTATAGGTGGAAACACCAGATTCGGTCCTTCTGTGCTATGCCTTGGTAATCTGATAGTGAAGGGTTACACCCGCCTGTGAAGTCGGGGAGTTGTCTTTGGTGTCAATGTAGCACCGCGGGCCTGTGCACAAGGCATCTGAACCACTCCCCTCATTTTCTTGGATGGAGGCCCAGCGGTTGATAGTCTACGTTGGAATTCTTGCACCCTGGTCCAAACAAGTGCCCTTTGAATTGGCACATCATATGCCAAGCATCTGTAAACAATCCTTGTGAAAGCACAACATCCATAAAGTACTGACTTTTGCTTCTTATACCACCGTTGATGTGCAAAGTGTATTTGGTCAATAATCCAATGAGGCATGTTGATTGTCAATTTAAAGGTGTCTGCTAAATATAAACTGAACCATATCTTCTTAGGTGGCATTGTGAATCTCTCTTGATCAGGGAATGCAAAGTGTTGCATGCACATTCGGAGGTGAATAGCAATAGTTGGAGTCATTGCCACCATGTCTTTCAGTTTAGCCAGGTTCCAGTTCTTCATATTGTCTGGGACCATTGACTCTTTCTCTGTGCAGATGTGCATACCCTTCATATCAAGAGCTTCCCTTACCAAATTGTTCATCAGTTTGAAACGCTTCAATTCATTACCTCGTGTAAGAGATGGTAGTACGAAGGTGTTGTAGCCCTTTTTCTCTTTACTGGGAGTGAGGGTGCTAATCAAATATGAACATCGTAGAAAGTCTGGCTTGGGTAACTGCACTTTGAAGTAATCATATAGGCCCGCCTTCTTCCATATTGGTTTCAACCCTTCATTATTTTGAAGCCTCTCAAACTCTCTGGTAAAGAAATGATACCAACCCCAGCGTCCATTGAACTCTATTTCTACCTCCCACAAGTAAGTGCCTTCTCCAAGAGGTCCTACCACATCACTGAACCAATGCGAGTTTTTGCTTACTGGTGATGTGTGCCCTTGGGGAGGATTCTGAACAGGTAGGGCATGTAAAGCTCTCAATGCCAGTGGTCTTTCCTTCAACTCCTCTTCAATGGGGAGACTTTCAATATCCACAATCTGAGGGCTGGTGCCCGCCTCGGAGCTAGTTCCTGCCTCGGCCATATTGAAGGAACTGGTCACCAGTTCTGTGAGAATATAAAAATGAATGTTAACATTGCAAATGGACACCAAGTGTTCATGTGTCCCCGATACAACATTAACATGAGTTTAGTGAGAGGTTAGTAGGTCAATAAGCGCTCGGTGGTCATGTGTGTAGTTAGTGAATGGATAGTCCTAAGAGTTAAATGGAAAGATGCAGTGTCATAATGATGCAATTAGTAGGTGGGTGTGAAATTACGAATTGGGTCGGGGGGTTTATTACAAGTTTTACGCTGCCAAACACAGTGGATGGCTTTTGGTCTTGACTTTGTAGAGACTCTGGAAGGCTTTATAAGAGTGTCTTCTTGGAAGTGAGGCTTTTTAGGGACCCATTTACAAGTGATTATGCTCGTGCTCTTAGGCCAGGGTGTGTTCGTGCGTGTTGAATACAAGTGGGTATCAGTTGTTCTAGTGAGTGAACCATGTTGTACAGGGTGTGGTTTTTGTGTAGCTACTTGAGCCCGCAAGCAAGCCTTAGGCACCCAAATTTGTCTTGATTGTGGGCCAGCCTTCATCGACTTCTTGGGTACCCAGATAGACTTCACTTTCACAAAAGAATTTTTTGAAGACTTCTTATTTGTGTCATGTTGTTGATCCCTAATAGGAAGTTGAACCAGTTGTTGTGGCTTGACCGCACTAGGATGCTCGCCTTTCCGCATCCACATTTGTTTTGGTGGCTGGGACACCTTGCTTCGCATTTTCTTTTGGCTTCGAGCATAATTCGTCTGCTTCTTCTGCATTTGATCTGCCTTTGGTTGCTGCATCCCTGTGGCTTTTGGAAAAGAAGGGAGCTCCATTGTATCCTTGACTCCTTTGTTGAGACAATCATCCCTCTGCATCACATAGTTTTGGACAAGAATAGCATTGTCATCTTCATGTGTACCCCTGGAGGGACCAAGAGTTTGTGCCTTTCCTAGTTTTTTGAGTGCTTCATTCTCTAATTCAAGTGTAATGCGGTTCTGATTTACCCAGACCTGAAGAAGTCCACTTCTTAGGTTTAGGTTGACTACGTGATCATAAATCCAATCTTGACCCAAGACAAGAGACTCAGTGAGGTCCTCGTCTTGACACACTAGCACTTTAACTATCGTTAGCACATCTTGAAGGTAGAGGGGAAGTTCCACCTCACCCATGCAAGGGGTTTCTACACCTCCCAATCCTATGAGATAGGCTTCGATAGGATTGACACTTAAGTTCAACTCTTTACAGTAAGAAAGTTTAACGGCGCTAGTGGTTGCACCTGAGTCAATCAAGGCTCTTACAAACCTTGCACTCATTCCTTGTCCTATCTCTAAAGTCACAAAAGGGCATCGGTCAATTATTCTATGAGAGCTAATACCTGAAACTTCACACATAGCCATGTGATATCCCTGAGCTGTATAAGCATCTGTCATGGGCTGGTCTCTATCGTGCCTTCTCAATTTCATCCTTCGAATGCGTTCTAATGCTTCTGCCTGTGCCTCTTCTTGAATTCGTTTTTCTTCTTCCTTGCGTTTCTCGGCAGTGTTGAGTCGATTGAGCATTTCCTCAATGAGGGGTTCTTGATATAGTTTGACTTTACATCCACTTATGTAACTAGGGAGAACATCACCTTCGAGTGTAGCTAATTGGACTGCTCCACTAGTTGAGATCCTATTAATAATCATAGGTCCATAGCCACGCTTTTCTAGCTTTCTAGCATGTTGTTTCAGGGTGTACACCAAAACTGAGTCTCCAGCCTTCAAGCCTTTATCCTTGACATGGGCATCAAAGTATGCCTTCTGTCGTTTCTTAGCTGCATATATCCCTACGACAACCCTCAGTCTTGTTTCTCCTAATCGCTCAAGGTCAAAGATTCTAGAGGAGAGCTCATGGCCTGTCCAATCATGCTCTTGTGCTACTTTCAATGTAGGTATCAAGAAGTCCAATGGTAGCACTGCATTTTGGCCAAACACCATTTGAAAGGGAGTGGCATGGAGTACTGTTTTATAGGAAACTTTGTATGCCCAAACAGCATGGTGTAACTGTTTGTCCCAATCAGAGTGTTTATTATTCACTAGTTTGGTCAATACATTGCATAGAATCTTATTTGTGCTTTCGGCTTGCCCATTAGCTTGTGGGTGATAAGGGGCAGACTTCTTATGTACTACCAACAATTCTTGGAGAAGATTTTCAATAACTTCATTCAAGAAGTGAGTGCCTCTATCACTAACTAGCTCTATAGGTAGCTCGTATCTAGTGAACACATTCTCAAATAAGAACTTGGCGGTTGTCTGAGCATCATTCTTTGTCGTTGCCTTTACCTCTACCCACTTGGTTAGGTAATCAGTGGCCACGATGATATATTCAGCATGTGAACCCTTAGCTGGGGGGTTAATAGGACCTATAAAGTCTATCCCCCACTTAGAGAATGCACGTCCACCCATCATAGGTTTCGGTGGCATCTCATCTTTGCGTATAGGATACTATGTTCGCTGACAGAAATCAAACCTCTTCACATAGGTATGTGCATCCATGTGAAGGGTCGGCCATCAAAGACCTGCAAATAGTATAGCTTTGATCACTCGGTTTGGTCCAAAGTGTCCTCCTACTACACCTTGGTGATCAGTTTCCAAGATCTTAAGATATTTGCTCTCATGGACACATAATCTGAGATATCCACCTTTTCCCCACTTGTATAGATTATCACCAATGAGTGAGTAATCTAGGGCTTCTTGTTCTAAACTTCTTTGTCTGGCCAATGTCATATCTTGAGGGAATGTTTTTGTCCTCAAGAAGGCTACTAATGGGTTACTCCAATCTGGCACCATGGACACTTGATAAAGAGTGGCATGCTCCACTGGTGGTTTAGTGCAGCAGATCGGGCATTCCTTGCACAATTTATGGACATCAGTTTCCATAGTCGGCCAATGCACTCCAAGTCTTCTTAGTGTCTATAGGGTTCGTTGCCTCGAGTAGTGTTGCTCTAATGCACCTACATGTGCTAATTGCAACCATTTTGCGTACTCATCCTCTTCCACACAACAAGCTAGGATCCCTTGATCTGTATGCTTATACATACTTCCTGCCATGATACGGTACTTCTGGGCTTTTACTACCTCTCTATCTTGAGTGTTTATGAATGGGTGGTTAGGCCCATATGTCAACACTGGCACTAATGGCTTAGCCCACTGAGGTACCACTTCCAAATTACACAAGTAAGCATCAGGAAGGTCATCTGATAGTCCTTGTGGTGCTTCTCCAAATGTGAGTCTCGAGAGGTGGTCTGCTCTCCAGTGAGTCTTACCTTTCCTCACCACAACCTCAAAGTCATATTCCATCAGTAGGAGGAACGATCTTACTAATCTGCCTGTATTGCATGGCTTGTTTACCAAGTATAACAGTGCCTGATGAATTGCATATACCATGCCTAATCCTTCTCGTTCAGTGGTGGTATAATTTCGTTCAGCTGCATTCAATTGTCTACTAGCATAGGCAATTGGAAGATCCATATTACCTTCACCCGTAGGTTGTGCTAGCACACATCCAATAGCATAATTGGATGCATCCACATGCACATGGAATAGCTTATTCCCATCTCGTGTGGTCAAGATTGGTGTTGAACATAATGGTCGTTTAAGCTCATTGAAGGAGTTCTCACACTCTTTAGTCCACTCAAAATTGGTCAAAAGGTCATACAGAGGCTTTGAGATTTTCTTCGTGTATGCATGAATTGACTCAATGTACTCACCCCATAGCATATATCCACTCTTGTTGGAACAAGTCTATGGCAAGTCCAAGTGATGGCTTGGGTCATCAAAAGGCTTAGAAATTTAAAGGAAATGTAAACTCCTTGTAGAGTTCACTTGTGAACTACCTCTTGTAATTTTTTGAAGAGTTTACTTGATGTAATAGTAAAGGAATATAAGTGATTGAGTCCACTTAATGAAAAAAGGAAAGAAAGTCCACGAATTTTTTATTAGTTGAGTAGGAGAATGAATCACTAAAATATTGAAGAGTGATTATAGGAAGATTCAAATTCAATTCTTGGCTCTAAAGATCACTATAAATACATGGCCTTTTAGTCGCATTTTAGAAGACCTCCATGAGCTGAGCTTTATGCCATATCAACGTGTGGTTTCAAGGCACACATATGTATCAATAAGTCCATTGTATTTTACAATCAATATACTTTCATTTTCATGATCATTTGAGTTCATATTTCATGCTCTTGTGAAGTGTACTATTCACTACCATATCTCTCAGTTTTCTCAATCAGATTGCAGAGATGAGTTCTCTGAGCTTGGTGCATCATTTTCAATGATTCAACTTGCTAAAGTTAGCTATCTAAGTCTAATATATACTCACAAATTTTCATTGCAATTGGATGTTTCAATCGTGAGCTATGTTCATTTGAAGATGATTGTATCATTTCATTTTCTACTTCTCTATCAACACTCTCTCAGAATAGTCATTTTCTCAAATGTGTTTCTCGGTGTGTACTTCATCATTTTCCATGATTCAAAGCCTGTTAGAGTCAGCATACTATCTAGTATATGCCTCACATTGGATTCTTAAATAGTGAGATATTTCCATTTTTCTGCTCACGGGTCTGAGTAGTGCTATAGCCCGTGAAAATCGGGATGGTCCTATGACTTGCTAAGTTATTTTCTCCTTGTGTAGTCCATCAATTTTATGAAATAACTCTTTATTGTTAGATTATTAAGCTAGTAAGAGTTCCCCAAAAGGAATCAAGTCAATTGTTGCTGTGGCCAGCGAATTGTTCAAAACTTTGGACATGTGTATGAACATAAATAACAAGTTTTTGGCTCTTGAATCTACTTCAAATTATCTGTTTTGATTCATTTTTTTGAGAGTGATCTTCCAAGGTACATAGGGTTTCTAATACATCCTTTGGCAAGCTAAAGGGGCCTATCTTTGAAGTTCATTTGGTTGGTGTAGTGCAAAGTTTTTGCAGCACCACTTCATCTTCATCAACTACAAATCCATCTCTCTTCATAATGGTATCAGAGCAAGGTTGGATAACATGGCAGATGGATTTCCTTCATCAATTGACAACTTGGATAGAGGAATTTCTATGGTTATATAGCTAGAGATGAAGTTATGCCAAGTTTTAGGAACAAAGGTCAACCAACACAAGAAGAGCAAGAAAGATTGAGCACATGGTGCTCCAAGGATGCACTTGCAAGGTCTTATCTCCTCAAATCTATCTCAAATTTTTTGTTGCCTCACATTAGAAGTTGTAAAACATCTCAAGAAGTGTGGAATGCACTTGACGCCTTCTTCTCTTCAAGTACAAAGGCTAGGAAGCATCAACTATGGATAGACTTCACAACTGTCAAGAAAGATCCCAAACAAAATATGATTGATTTTTTCACAAAGCTCAAGGACATAGCATATCAGTTGGGAAGCATTGAAGAGATAATAGATGAAGAACAAATTGTAAGGCAGGTCATCAATGGCTTGAAGGCAGATGACAAGTGGGAAGCATTCACCATAGCTATGGATCTATACATGGATATGCATGTACCAGATTTCAACACACTCATAGGACAAGTACTTACTCAAGAGGCCAAGCTTATCAAGAATGGAGAAAGCTCCAAAGGTAATCAATCTTTAGCGTTGTATACTGATAAAAGCAAGTCAAAAGAAAACAAAGGAAGAGGAAAGAAAGTGGATGATGAGGAAGGTACACATCAAGCTAATTATGCAGGCAGAGGAAGACATGGTAGAGGTAGAGGCAGAGGAGGAAGACAAGGTAGGGGGAGATCCCAAGACTCTAATTCATGCTCTATTTGTGGATTAACTAATCATACAATTGAAAATTGCTTTAGGAATTCTAGGAATCGAAGAGGCATAGGCTACAATAGAGGAAGCTATGGCTACTCAAGAGGAAGGTTCAACAATTACCATGGAAATCATAACAATTACAACCATTCAAACTATCAAGGAGGCAACAGAGGAAGAAGAGAATTCAATAACTACACCGAAGACTCAAATAAAGAGGACTCATTGCTAATCATGAATATGGACATGCCAGAAGGTAAATCTGATGAGCATGTTTTCTACATAGATTCAGGTTGTTCCAATCATGTGGCAGGAAATGTGGCCATCCTATCAAATTTAGAAGATCCAAGGAACAAGCATGAGGTACAAACAGGAGATGATACAAGGCACCTTGTGGAGAAAATAGGAAATGTCAAAGCACTTGATGGAAACATCAACTTACTCAGTAAGGTACTCTATGTCCCTACCATTACAAAGAATTTGATAAGTGTTGGGAAGATAGTTGAGAAAGGGTTTCAAGTCAGGTTCACAAAATCAAGAGCATTTGTTGAAGATCCAAGTCAAGGATTCAAGAGAATTGCAAAAGGTGAAAAGATAGGTAGATTGTTCACATTTGAATTACAAGACACTACAAACATTGCTCTCTTTAATTATGGTAGACAGACACACAAAATTGGAAGTATGGCACAAAAGGTTAGCACATATTGGTGAAAGATCATCAAAGCAAATTTTCAGGGACCAAAGTGTACTTGGACTCCCTAACTTGTCAAAACAACACATGATTTATAAGTGTATTGCATGTCAATTTGGAAAGTCTCATAGGTTACCATTCATGAAGAAAGGATATTTGCATGGAGATCTCTTGGATTTGGTTCAACAGATGTATGGGGACCTAGCAAGGATGCTTCAATATTAGGATCAAGGTATTATGTCTCCTTCATTGATGATTGCAATAGATGGACTATATTATATCTTATGAAACACAAAGATGAATTCTTTTCATGCTTCAAAAGATATTTGGCTCTTGTGGAGAATCAAACAGGTAAGACATTAAAAAGACTAAGGTCAGATGGAGGGGGAGAGTACTTCTCCCATGAATTTGACTCCTTTCTTCAAGAGGGGGGAATCAAAAGAGAATCACTACAAGGTACACTCTTGAGCAAAATGGAGTGGTAGAAAGAAGGAATAGGATAATTGTTGAAGCTTCAAGGTCTATGCTAAATGAGAGGTACTTACCTAATTACTTACGGGTTGAGGCTATATCCACAACCACTTATTTGATTAACAAGTTACCTTCAAAATCACTTGATGGCATGATGCCATATGAGGCTTGGAATGGAAGAAGACCAAGCTTGGATCATTGTAAGATTTTTGGATGTGTTGCTTTTGCTCATGTTGATTCACAGGTTAGAGGCAAGATGGATCCCAAAGTAGAAATGTGTGTATTCATTGGATATGACAACAATCAAAACGGCTACAGATTATACAACCTAACAACCAAAGGATTCTTGGTGAGGAGAGATGTAGTATTTGATGAGAATAGTTCTTGGTATGAAGATTCATGTAGAAAGGTCAACCTACCTTATGATCTTGAAGAAGATTTTCCAAAACTTGTTAAGGATAATTCTTTTAAAGTTGAAGAGCAGGATACCTCAGAAGATGATGAAGCAAATCAATATGAAAAAATCAAAATGTGGAAGTCTAAAGGTAAATCAAAAGTGCAAAAACTTGGACAAGAGGCACAATCATCACGTCATGTAAGAAGGTCCATGAGGGAGAAAAGAAAACCAGAAAGGTATGGATTTGATACTTCTCTAGTCACTAAACATTCAATCTATCTAGCACAACATTTGAGGAAGCAAAGAAGAAATCAGAATGGAGGCATGCAATGGAAGAAGAAATTGAATCTCTTGAAGAAAATAAGACTTGGGAGTTGGTTCCCTAGTCTCCATCAATGAAAATGATAGGCTCAAGGTGGATTTACAAATTGAAGAAGAGCTCAGATGGCTCCATTAATAGGTATACGACAAGGCTTGTGGGAAAAGGCTTTGCACAAACTCAGGGAATTGATTATGAAGTGACCTTCTCTCAGGTGGCAAATATGCCCACAATTTGGGTTTTTCTTAGTATTGCCTTTTCCAAGAATTGGACGATACTTCAATTGGATTAAAAAATGCAGTTCTTAATGGATGGATAACAAAAGAGGTATATATGGCACAACCACCTGGTTTTTAGAATCACATACATCTTGATTATGTGTGTAAACTTAATAAAGCTTTATATGGACTCAAACAAGCCCCAAGGGCTTGGAATCATAGGCTTGTCACATTCTTGCAGGACAAAGGATTTCAACCTAGCAAGGCAGATCCATCACTATTCATAAAAAGGAGTAATTGTGAATTCATCTATTTGTGTGTGTATGTAGATGATATTATACTTACAGGAAATGATATAGATGGCATGAAGAGAATCAAAGAACAGATGAGAGAAGAATTCAAGATAAGTGATTTACTTACCTACTTCCTAGGATTGGAAGTTATCTACAAAGATCATGGTTTGCTTCTTACTCAAAGAAAATACATTAAAGACATGTTGGCAAAATTCAAGATGCAAGATTGGAGGATTGCAGGTACTCCAATGGAGGTTAATCATAAATTGAGCTCACATGAAGGTGAATTCATAGAAGATGTGACAGGTTATCAAAGCCTTGTGGGTAGTTTGAACTATGCCACATTGATAAAGGTTGATATATGTTATAGTGTGAGTGTGCTAAGTTAATTTATTCACACATCCAAGAAACCTCACATGGAAGCTGCTAAGAGGATACTCAAATATCTCAAAGGAACCATGAATGAAGGGTTATATTACCCTTATGTATCTAATTTAAGTTTGAACTTGTTCTTTGATGCAGATTGGGCTGGATCCAAGGAAGATAGGAGGAACACCTCAAGTTATCTTACCTTTGCAGGTTCAAAAGTTGTTTCATGGTCATCCAAGAAGCAACCCACAATTGCTCTCTCTTCCACAGAGGCTGAATACAGAGGTCTTGCCATAGCTACTCAAGAAGCTATTTGGATGAAAACACTATTCAGAGATCTTGGATTGGAATTTGGGACTCCAACTACTTTTGGTGACAATATGAGATCCATTCACTTACCTCCTAATCCAATTTTTCATGAAAGGAGTAAACATATTGAAGTACATTATCACTATGTAAGAGAGAAAACTGTGAGCAAGGAAATTCAGTTAACTTATGTGTCCACTCATCAACAATGTGCAGATATTCTAACCAAAGCATTGGATGGTACAAAGCTTTGCAAATTCAAAGCTATGATTGGTTTGCAGGTAATCTTGGAAGATTGAAGATCTCAAGATCACTTGACTTAAGGGAGGGCTATTGGAACAAGACCATGGAAAGTCCAAATGATGGCTTGGGTCATCAAAAGGCTTAGAAATGTAAAGGAAATGTAAACTCCTTGTCGAGTTCACTTGTGAACTACCTCTTGTAATTTTTTGAAGACATTACTTGATGTAAAAGTAAAGGAATCTAAGTGGTTGAGTCCACTTGATGAAAAAAGGAAAGAAAAGCCAAGAATTTTTGATTAGGTGAGTAGGAGAATGAATCACTAAAAGATTGAAGAGTGACTACAGGAAGATTCAAATTCAAATCTTGGCTCCAAAGATCACTATAAATACATGGCCTTCTAGTTGCATTTTAGAAGACCTCCATGAGCTGAGCTTTATGCCATATCAAGGTGTGGTTTCAAGGCACACATATATATCAGTAAGTCTATTGTATTTTACAATCAATATACTTTCATTTTCATGATGGTTTGAGTTCATATTTTCATGCTCTTGTTAAATGCACTATTCACTGCCATATCTCTCAGTTATCTCAGTCAGATTGCAAAGATGATTTCTCTGACCTTGGTGCATCATTTTCAGTGATTCAACTTGGTAACGTTAGCTATCTAAGTCTAATATATACTCACAAATTTTCATTGCAATTGGATGTTTCAATCGTCAGCTATGTTCATTTGAAGACGACTATATCATTTCATTTTCTACTTCTCTAGCAGCACTCTCTCAGAATAGTCATTTTCTCATATCTATTTCTCAGTGTGTACTTCACCATTTTCCATGATTCAAAGCTTGTTAGAATCAGCATACTGTCTAGTATATGCCTCACATTGGATTCTTGAATTATGAGATATTGCCATTTTTTGTTCACGGGTCTGAGTACTGCTACAACCCGTGAAAATTGGGATGGTCATATGACTTGCTAAGTTCTTTTCTCCTTGTGTAGTCCATCAGTTTTTATGAAATAACTCTTGATTGTTAGCTTATCAAGCTACTAAGAGTTCTCCAAAAGGGATCAAGTCAATTGCTACTGTGGCTAGAGTCTAGCGTGATGATAAAGGAAATATTCCATGGAATATTCCCTCTCAAAGTTAGAAGTCATTTATATTTGTTAGGTCAGTTTAAACGACCTAAGCCGTGTATTGCAACTACGTGGGCAATGGCTGCCAATGCTCTATTGCACATGTATAGCCATCCGAGGAAGGCAGCCCATTATCCTATATATACATGACTTCTGGACTACCTGAGATCATCGAATCGAGCTAGGATACCTCTACCTTGTATCTCCTTATCTAGAGTTGTCTAGATCACCATTTAAGCTCTACCTTCAGAACACACGGGTGGACAATGCCATCATCTTTGTACTTGCCATTAGTAGAAAATTGTTGAGATTCTCCTATATCTGTTATCTTCTCTACTACTGCTCATGTGTTATATTGTGTAACTATTTTCTTATAGGGAGGACATGCATTCTCAAAGTGGGGTATAGACTTTATAGGTCCTATTAATCCCCTAGCTAGAAACTCCCATGTAGAGTACATTATTGTAGCCACAGATTACCTTACAAAGTGGGTAGAAGTAAAAGCCACGAAAAAGAATGACACTCAAATGACAGCAAAGTTTTTATTCGAGAATGTGTTCACCAGATATGGGTTACCAATAGAGTTAGTAAGTGATAGAGGTACACAATTCTTGAACAAATTCATTGAAAATCTTCTCCAAGAATTATTGGTGATACATAAGAAGTTTACTTCCTATCATCCACAAGCTAACAAACAAACCGAGAGCACAAATAAGATACTATGTAATGTATTGACAAAATTGGTAAATAATAAACACTCTGATTGGGATAAACAACTTCATCATGTTGTTCAGGCTTATCAGTTGCCTATAAAACAGTACTCAATGCCACCCCATTTTAGATGGTCTTTGGCCAGAATGTTGTGTTACTATTAGACCTCTTGATCCTATCCTTAAAAGTAGCACATGAGCATGAGTGGAATGGACATGAGTTGTCCTCCAAAATATTTGATCCAGAATGCTTAGGTGAGACAAGGCTACGAATAGCAGGAGGCATCTATGCTGCAAAGAAAGAAAAAAGAATGTTGAGTTTTCAGTAGTCAACATAGATCCAAAGTTTCTTGTTCCTTTTAGCGACACTGACAAGTGGTGATACCCATTCTAGATTCTCATAGTAATGATGAATGCAACCTTCAATAATCTTTCACTTCCTTGTTTAAATAGTTTTACATAATTTGGATTCTTCATATACCTTTGTTGAAGTACAAGACTGGCCGTGGGTTTTAGCAAGATGCAATGTTGATAAGATATGGGATCCAGTCCATGCATATCTATGTAATCCCAAACCAAAATATCTTGCAAATCCATGAGGAGTTTTATTAGATGTGTTTGGAAATCCCAAACCAAAATACCTTGCAAATCCATGAGGAGTTTTATTAGATGTGTTTGGAAAGGTTTTGAAAATTTTGCACAGATCTAAATAGTCGAAGGATTTTTTGATGTTCCTAAATTCTAGATTTCTATATGGTCTTCTTTAATACTTACCCGAGTAGATAATCCACTGGAGGCATCGTAGAAACACTACAACCTCAAGATTCAAAAAGTCTCATGGGTGCGAGAACAAGTGGCCAAAAAACCCTCCTAGGTAAGAAAGCAATAAGGCATGATCAATTCAAGGTGTGTGGAGTGCAATTTTTCTTGCGCCAACATCCTCATGATTGGATCCTCGAAAATCACAAAATCAAAAGTACAAATTTAGGAGGAAGAGGATTAGAAGAAATCATAAGTCGCATCAAAACTAGATTCATGATCTTTGGCAAGAACTTTATCTAGTACAAGCACAAACATTTGGGTGCGAAAGCAATTTTCTTATGTAAAAGTCAAAATAAATCAAATGTGGATACCTAAGATACAAGGGGCTCGAGCAAATCATTCTAGCTCACCACCAAGATCACTCAAATCATTGTACAACAAGAGTAAAGTCTTCTACCAAGTCTAAGAAATTGTGGGTTGTTAAGTCATTGGCATGCTCAACATTCACACAAAGCATATTAAACACTCTAGACTTTGTGTTGGAGAGAGCATTCATGTCATATCTGGAAAGGTTTCAATAGTTAAGGACAAAGCCTCTCCGTGCAAGAACCATGTGCTTATTACACAAGGTTTCCTCTTGCACATATGAAAATCAATTTCACTCCAAGTACACATCTAATTAGGGCCATCTTAAATGGCCTTGCATCAAACACTAATGTGATATCCCATGCACGAGAGAAATACATTGTATTGCGAGGATAAAAATCACTTGTATCCTTGTATTTGTTTACGAATGCTTTCTTGGAGGTGATACATAACTCATGATCAAGAGATTCAACATAAATATGCCTACCAAAGATCATAAAAAATATGCAATGGAAATAATCTTATTTATACCGGTGGACAAGATTCATCTCACATCATTTGGCACTCACTATTGTTTCTTCTACAAGGATTCATGTCTTTCGACACATGCATTCATGAGTCCAAAGTTCATGTATACCTTGGAATGGCTCACAAGGAGTAGACAAAGGTTCATCCAATTTTCAGATCATAAATCTATCAATACATTCATGTTTATTATCGAAGAATCCTCTGAAGCACTATGCCAATACTCTCTAGGATTTCTAGCTCTACAATATCCATCAAAGAAGCTTGCTTCATCACTCAAGACCAATCAACACCCTAAGGCGAGCTATTTTAAATCTCTCAAATGGGGTGTAGGTACTGCAACAAGCCATTGAGCACCTTCTTCAAGGATCTTGGGTTTCTTACATCATCTTTTCTTTTATTAGTATTTCAAAATAGACATGCATAGGGCCACCCTACAAGGCCATGTACAAACACTTTATCTTTTCTTTTTGCCTAGGCACTAAACTTAGTACGCCCTATGACTATACAAAAAACCCAAGAAGCTTTTGGAACATATGCAATACCTTATTCTGCAAGAACTAGGAAACCCCATTTCACATTAACACCCATGCTTTCTTGAAGAGGATGACATCAATTTCTCTCCAGGATGAAAAATTTGAGAACAGGAGTGTTGGAATAGAGACTCACACAAAGCAATTTACATGAATTAAATCACAAGAGAGAAATGGATGGGGTTTAATGAAGAGCATGTGCACAAGAAGGAAGTACCGAGGCACATGGATAATGAGAAGGTCAACAAGGGGATTTTTTTCAAATTATGTTCGTTTCATATGTAAAAAACCTCCTAATTGAGTGTGTAAGGCCCAATTCTTTTAATAATCCTCCACCAATTTGAAGTTCAATGAGTCATTGAGCATCTCAAGTGATAGCCTAATCTCTTGGCATTTTATAGTATTTTTCAGCTCAATTCAGAGCTCGAATTTGATTTCACGACTTCTTTCAAGTTTGGATGAACAATAGGATATGAATAGGGCCAAATTTTTGAAATTGTCTATCAAAGATAATAGTTGTCAAATTTAGGGGATTCCTTTTTCATTGTAACTATAATATTCTCTTTTTCTAATAGAAGTGAACTTCTTGGAATAATAGTGTGTGAGAGAGAGGTTTGTGAATGCATCTTGTGCATATATGTGTGTGTGCATCCTTCCTCACCATATTAGGATCACATGGAGGTCTTCATACCACCAACATGTATCCTCATATTTGAAAATTATGGGCTGGGCTACTACCACTTGATGTTGGTTTGATACTTAGCATGTCGAGACAATCTACATCCAGCAATCGTTCTAACCAAAAAAATTGATAAAGGCTTAATTACTTTCCACTCAGTAGAACGACACATGGGACATAAATAATTTACCAAAATCTAAAAATTAATTTCTATGTGATTGGTGTTACATGTTAAATTTCATGCTTAGTTTCCAAAAGCTTAAATACAAGAAATTTTCACATATAGTTCCCCTTAAGAAGACTCTTGGGAAGGAAAAAATGGAAAGTGATTACTATCTCCCAACCATATACACATATTCATAAAATCAATAGCAAATAAATGACCTAAGTCCATATGATGTATTTGATAGCGTACGAATGTGAATATACAAGTGTGGAAACTCTATAGAGCTAACAAAACATATGAAATAGAACAAAATCTCATAACAAAAACTGATCCCAAACCCTTCATGAACTAGTATGACAAATTTTCCCTTATGCCATTCTAGGTATTCCTAACCCCTATGTACTCAAAAGTCATAATTATCCTAAAATATCCTTTTGATCGATGCAAATCCCTCACGTTAGCTCATATATCCTTGGCTAGTCATCTATATAATTTGGACTGAACTCTATTGCAAGATTCTTTATGAGAACTATAATTCAAACTCTAGTCTTTCTCTTCCCCTTAGTTTTCTATATGATTATAAAAGTATTCCCGTTGAGATTAAGATAATTCATAAGTACCAATCTTCCTAAATGATGCTAGACCATTATTGTAATAAAGTAAGTCTATGATCTAAGGGTCAAGCCGGTCCAGTCGGATCTGAAATCGGACACCGTTTGGTCATCCATGAGTATGACCAAAGATTTCGAGTTTAGACTTACTAGGAGGTCTTGTGCTCTTGTGAACAAGTGATCCACTTAGCTTAATGGTTAAGTCTCAAGGATGTGAAGGAGGAGGTCTTGTGCTCTTGTGAACAAGTGATCCACTTAGCTTAATGGTTAAGTCTCAAGGATGTGAAGGAGGAGGTCTTGGGTTCAATCCCCATGGGGGACATGGGGAGAGTATTTTGCCCAAAGAGATCTAGAGCCTTCTAGAAGCATCCACTTGAGTTAACTCGAGTTAACATCCACTTGAGTTAACTCGAGTTAACTGGGACACTTGGCGCACATGCAGTTGTTGGAGATAGATGTCTGCAGAAGCACACAAATAGCACAAGGAAGAAGAAGAAGCTTGGAGCACAACACACAAGACTGAGTGTATTACTAGAGAATGTACAAAGATAAGTAGCCCATTAGGGCAATAGGCGTATATACAAGCCGGGGGAAAAAACCTCCTAAAGAGGGAAAAAAGTGCCTCGACGGTCCTAGAGTGTTCACACACATCACTACCTAAATATATCAACAAATCCCCCCTGGGAGTGATGCGGTGAACAAGGAGCTGGCACTCATGTATAAGGAAGTGCCAAGCTATGTGGAAATCACTCCACAAAAGGAAGTAAGCCCAAAGCTTTGCGGAAAGCTTCAAACTTCTCCCTAGGCAGAGCCTTCGTGAAAAGGTCTGCAATGTTCTCCTGCGTGGGCACATATGCCAAGCTTATCTCCCCAGCAGAGAACCTCTCCCTGACATAATGATAATGCACCTCAATGTGCTTAGTGCGAGCATGGAACACAGGGTTCCTCACAACTGCCAATGCGCTCTGACTGTCAGTGAAGATGGTGGTGGCAGAAGACTGACCAACACCCAAATCAGCCATAAGGCTTCAGAGCCACACACACTCAACATGAAAGCTGCCCTATACTCAGCCTCACAACTGGAAGTGGCCATAGTAGGCTGCTTCTTGCTCAACCAAGATATACATGAGCTACCAAGCATGAAGCAAAAGCCACTAGTGGACACACGAGTGTCATAGCAACCAGCCCAATCAGAGTCAGAAAAAGCATGCAAATCTTGCGGTAGTGATCCCCCCTTGGGATAAAACAACCCAAGTAGCCGAGTACCACTCAAGTAGCGAAAGATGCACTTAACCGCCTTCCAATGCGTCACTCCTAGGCAATGCATAAACCTGCTCATCTATGAGACAGCAAACTGAATATCTGGCCGAGTAATGCATAAGTAAATCAAGCATCCAACAGCCTGCTGATAGAGAACAACATCAAATGCATCTCCAGCATCATGAAGACTCAATCATAAACCTGTCTCCATAGGAGTGGTAATAGGCTTACAGACTTCAAGGCCAAAACGCTGCAATAATGTTTCAATATATTTCGTTTGACACAAATCCATTCCACCATCAACTTGCATAAACTAAATAGAGATGCAAATGCCCCAAATCAGACATCTCAAATGAGGCATGCAAATCAGCCTTGAAATCAGCAATATGCTTCTCAATAGGACCAGTGAGCAGCATGCCATCAACATAGACAATAATGATCAGAAGCACATCATTTGCACGCTTAACATATAAGGTGCTTTCAGTTGGACTGTTCTCACAACCATGTGCAACCAGATAGGCATGTATCTTCTCATACCAAGCATGTGGTGCTTGCTTTAAACCATATAATGCCTTCTTTAACCTGCACACTTGGTTTTCATGCTCTTTCTACACAAAGCCACGGGGCTGAAAAACATACACTTCTTCATGCAAGTCACCATTCAAAAATGTTGTTTTAATGTCCAACTGATGTACATTCCAACCATGATGGGTTGCAAGTGCACAAATGCTCAGAACAGTAGTCATACGGCATGTAAGTGCAAAGGTCTCATCAAAATCAATGCCTCTTTCCTGTGCATAACCCTTTGCAACAAGCCTAGTCTTATATCTGTCAACTGTACCATCAGGTTTACGCTTCAGCTTGTATACCCACTTAGTGCCAATGGCCTTCTTGCCAAGAGGCAAGTCACATAAAGACCATGTACCATTCTTCATTATAGCATCATATTCAGATTGCATAGCAGCCATCCAATTTTCTGAATTCTGTACTTCATCAAAAGAAATAGGCTCATTCTCATCACAGAGACTAGATGTAGCCATAGAATAGCAATCTGATGCAAAGGAGGCACTATGAGAGCCTGAACGAGTACGATATGACAAAGGTGCATCTAATTTGTTGTCACGAAAAGTCTGCACCAGCCATTTTGGCATAGTTTTTGCCTGCTCAATATCAGCTCTCTCATCAACAAGTGCATCAGGTAAATCTGCATCAGAAATGGAATGATCTGCATCATCATATGAAACCTGCAAAGGCTGAGAAGTTGCCTCATTAGGACCAGCACTAGACTATCCACCTGTAAAAAGAGGCATCAAAGTATCATACATGTCTTTGGAGCTAACAAATGTCTCCTTAGTACATGAAAGCAATGGCTGAATAGCATCTTCCACAAATACAACATCATGGCTAACCAGAATGCATTTAGTCTGTGGATGATACAAACGATACCCTTTACTTTCAGAACTATACCCTACTAAAATACATTTTACTGCCTTATCATCCAATTTTTTGCGATGTTGTTCAGGCACTAGTGCATATGCCAAACAACCAAAAACACGCAGATGAGCAATAGATGGCTTGCAGTCATGCCAAGCCTCATATGGATTGATAGATTGCAGCGCTTTAGTGGGACACCTGTTCACTACATATGCTGCACACATGATAGCCTCAAGCCAAAAACTATGTGGTAAAGCCTGACTCTTGACCATGCACCTCACCATCTCCATGAGTGACATGTTCTTTTGTTCAGCAACTCCATTCTGTTGAGGTGTATACGACATTGTAGACTGGTGTTTTATCCCACGTTCAGCCAGAAATGCATTAAATTCAGAAGACATATATTCCCCCCCTCGATCAGAATGGAGGGTGCCCATTTTACATGCTGATAGATTTTTAGCCAAAACCAAAAACTGTTTAAAGCACATGAACACTTCGAACTTTGCTTTGAGTGGATATACCCATGCATGCCTGGAAAAATCATCAATGAAAGTCACGAAGTAAAGGTAATTTCCAAAAGAAGGTGTCTGCATAGGACCACAGACATCACTATGTACAAGCTGCAATTTTTGAGTAGCCCGAACAAAACCATCTTTTGGAAAGGACGAACACTGCATTTTGCCCAAAATACAGCCTTCACAAACATGTTTTCCAGGTGCCTCAAGTTTGGGCAAAGAGAACACCATTTCATATTTCTGCAGGCGTAGCAAACTAGCAAAATTCAGATGACCAAAGCGTGCATGCCAAAGCTTTGCATCTGGCATAGCCTGAGAATCATTTACTGCACATGCCAAATCATTTACAAATCTTTCATAGTCTATGAGCTTATACAGCCCACGACATAAAATGCCAGAAGCAATAATCACATCGTGATTTGACAGATCATGAACTGTACACCTGCCATCAACAAATTTCACAACCAAGCCAATCTTGGCTAATGCAGAAACTGATAACACGTTCTTTCTGATCCCTGGCACAAATAAAGCATCTGACAAAGTGAAAGAACTACCATCAGCAGTAGTCAAAATGATCTTACCAACTCCCATAACAAGATAAGAGGAGTTGTTGGCACATGTAACAATATTCCGTGTAGGGGCAGGCTCGAGTGAAGAGAAGAAACTGCGCTGCGAGGTAATATGTTTGGTTGCCCCACTGTCAAAATACCAAACATCTGAGTCTACTACAGACATGCATTGATCATGAGAAGATGGGTCAAAACTGCAGACAATAGTAAACGCCCATTCTTCTTCTTGCACAAGATTTGCAGACTGTTTTTGGTGTAGAGGCCTCTGCAACAACCATTCTAGCCTCTTTCTTCTTTGCCTCTTTTGCAGCCAGTTTTGGACAGTTGTTTATAATATGATCATTCCCTTTACAGTACTTACAAAACAATTTCTGCTTTTCTGATTTCTTCTCATCTTTATCTTCCTTCTTCGAATATGCAGAATTAGCAGATTTCTGCTTATTAGTTGAAGAGCTCCATTTTCCTCTGCCCTTCTGGCTAGCCAAGAAAGCTTGATATGCAACTCGCATAATGGGCCTGTTTTGCCTAGACTGATCTTCCTGCAACAGAACAGAGACTAACTCCTCAAATGATAAGGCATTTGGATTGCCTTTCATCATCAACTGAAGAGTAGAAGCAAAACTCTGATATGAATTAGGAAGACCATTCAGAACGGTTTGCACAAGTGAGCTATCTGGTATAACCTCATCAATAGAAATCAACTGTTCCTTCAAGTCTTTGATCTTCGTTAGGAAACTGTCCATAGAATCACCTACATTCAAAGGTAAGCAACACGAGCCTCATTCCTAGCTTGGTACAATGTGGTAAGTGTATCCCAAGCATCCTTAGTTGTTCTGCAAGAGCGAATGTGAGGAATAATGGCACATTTGAGAGACAAAGCTATCAATGCATATGCCTGGGCATCTCTGCCATCCCAACGAATCTGCTCTATAGTAGGTGCAGCAGAAATAGCACGAACAGGAATCTGCGGAATATCATCTTCGACATCATCTTCATCAGCTCCAACACCTGTATTTGCAGTACCTGTAGTCAGGGGTGTAACAGAACGTCTTTCAACACCCTGCACAATGTTCCACAATCCTTTTGCAACCAATACATGTCGCATCATATAAGCCCATAATGGGTAGTTGGTACCATCCAACTTATCCTCAACAACCAACATACGGAATACATCACTGCTTTCAGCCATGGCCGGTGACTAAAATACCTTGATGCAGAAAATTGACTACTAAACAGAACTGCCCAGATGAGTTCTGCTAAACCTGTAGCAGACTTTGAGACGCTTATATTGGTGAACAGAAACAAGTATATACCTTTGGCAGAAAAAGACGAAATAGCCTGCACAAGCACTGCGATAGTGTGTTCGGAGGGAAAAAAGTGCCCCGGCGGTCCTAGAGTGTTCACACACATCACTACCTAAATTTATCAACAGCAGTTACATGGCTGACACATGGATGGTTAGTATCCACCTTCCCAAGAAGGCAGTCCCATGGAGAGAGCTATATATAGAGGCATTTGGTTGGGAGTAGAGTCATCTCTCTAGCATGTGGTGGTCGTAATTTCTAGTTCTCTTAGATTGGTATCAGAGCTCTAGGTTAGCTTTCATGGAGATCTTTGATAGCTCATCACCTTCTTCATAAGTTTTCATGAAGACCTTGCTCTCACCATCTTTCCTACATCAATATGAGTATAAAATCTTGTGTCCCATACCACCCTATTTTGTAACCACATTAATCTATGGGTGATACTTATCCTAAAGTCTAAAGATATCTTGATAGAGTACCTTATCTCTTCAATTGAAGTTTCAGGCATTACCTCTAACTTGATATTCTAGGTTTTGATCTCTTCACATGATCGTTTCATGATCTTGTTCTTTCCTTTGGGAATTTAGAAACCACTTGATAGAATATCTTTTCTTTTTTACTAGGATTTTCAAAAGAAAAATCCACTATCATTCCAAGTTCTTGAATTTATCAAATTCAAGTCTAATTGGTTATACTTGACCAATTTGTAGTGACAAGAGCATTTTACTTCTTGTCTTTAGATTCCTTTTTAACAAAAGCTTTTAAGTAGCTACCTCGAGGACTTTATAGGAATCTCTTTAGTGCATAAGTCTAAGCATCCGCTCATGCTTTCTGGATTTGTACCAAAATCCCTTTAAGAATAGGTAAACTTTTACATTATACCTTCCACATACTTATTTACCGTTGATACGGTTGCAAACTACATACTTGGAATATCTACTTTGCTCAAACTTGGAACAACTTACTATTTCGATTGCCATACTTGGGCAAATTTCACAGTAGTTCCAACCGCAATTCTTGGACTACCATGGCCAAGGTTAATCAATTCTTATTGATCATGTGATAGAATAAAGACTTGGTCTTTATCATTAAGATCTCTTGAGCTTTTCTAAGAATTTTGGCTTACCTACAGGATTTTTAGAGATCTTTCCCCTACTCAAGTGCATTTGCATGACAGAACGGGATGCTGTTTGCAAGTAGATATGAGAATGTACTCTCTTAGTATTTAGCTTACTTTATAAAGCTCACGGCTTGACATTAGGGAAGACAGAGGACTAGTTAGTTGCAAAGACATGCAAGTTCTAGTTTGTAGCTCAAGTAATTAGTCGATTTCTTCCCAAGTTGATACTCCGCTATCAAAGACAAATTCTTAATGATAATTAAGTATGTTTGATGTCTTACTAGGTATAAGTAGGCACTAGGAAAAAGTTAAGTATTAAATTCTCTTGATGACCAAGAAAATTTGATTATTTGCAATCTTTTTGCGATGTATGATGACTCTAAGTCCCGGATGTACTTAGGGAATCATGAAGATAAGCTTATAATGATTACTCTAAGTATAGGTGATATTTAGAAAGTCATGCGGATAAGCTTTAGTTGATTAGTTACGAATTTATGTAACTTCTCAAGCATCCCGTGATTGGATGATAACTTCAGCTATATTTACAAGTTCCATGAGCACTCTTTGATTCCATGGAACTCAACAACCAAATCGATGAACTTAAATACAAATTGAACTTTAAAGTTCAATAGATTTGTGTTTCGTTCATGTTTTGCATCTCTGGTTATGATGCATAGGGCCATGAAAACATGAAAACTTTGGAAGCACTCTTCTATTTAGAAGATTTCAAAAGTTCTAAGAAGTTTCTTTGTGGTCTCAAGATTCGTATCTCACGATGAAACCTCGTTAAGTGACTTTTAGGAATTGAGATATTTCCTAAAAGAGAAACACTAAAATGAAATAGTCAAGTCTTCTATTCTGCACGTGAGATCATTCTCCTACCATGTTTGAGATGAATTTATTTTTGGGAAGGCAGACGTTCCAAGTAGAGGATCTTAGTTGATTCATGAACTCTTCCCAAAATACACATAAATTCATAATATATGATAGGACCAAGGAATGGTTTCTAATAAAAGGTGTATAAAAGAGATAAGCCATTGGAAAAATGATAGCTTAGACCTCTTCTTAAGCACATCTTTTCAAAAGCAGACATACCCATCAATTGGGATAGAAATTGATGGATTGGATAGATAAGAGCAAAACATCTACTAGTTATGGATGTTTTGCCGAAAGATGAAGAAGGAAAAGCGTCTTCAAGATATAGATGTTTTGCCAAGATATAAAGTATGCTTGGTTTTGTTTAAGCTAATTCGAGCTTAAAGAAGAAACCCAAGTCAAATTAATTTTTGGAAATCAAGATATTTTCTAAAAGCTATGTCAAAGTAATCTTTAGGAATTAAGCTACTTCCTAAAAGTTAAACCAATAAAGGAAATAGCTTAGTTAACTATTTCCTTAGTTAAAAAGGAATATCTTTCGGACAAGCAATAAAGCCTTAAGTCTTGTTCTTGTTCAATAGTCAATATTTCTTTTAGAAAGAAGATTCCAGTAAAACTAAGGATTCCAAGATGAATCATTAGACTGGAAAGCAAAAGATTCCAAGATGAATCATTGGCTTAGTGTTAGTGATTCCTTAACAGGAATCTAAAGTTCTTGAAAGAAAAATCTCCCTAGATGTGAGACTAGAATCTTTCAAGAAAAGTCTAATAGCAAGTAGTTTCTAGTAATTCCCAAATCACTAGTATTGGTAATTAAGTCCAAATATTGATATAACCTAAAGGAATATCAAAGATTCTTAGCTTTGGAATTTGAGAGGCATCAGTGTTCGATCACCTAGACTTAAGTTGGGGAAAGATCTCTAAAAAAAAAACTCCCGCGGGTAAGCAAAGAAGCTTTTTGATAGTTCCGGAGATCTTAAGAATAAAGACTAAGTCTTTATTTTAGCCGCAAGATCAACTAAACTTGATCAAGCTTGGCCATGATTGTCCAAGAACATGCGATTGGAACTACTTTATAGATTGCCCAAGTATTGGCAATAAAATTCCTTTTGGGATTTATTCACTCAAGTTCCATTTATCCAATGGAGAAAAGTGAATAGAGTAAGCTGTTCCAAGCTTGAACAACGTGAAGCAATTCCAAGAATGTAGTCTGCAACCATTAAGACGTTACTTAAGTCTGTGGAAGGTAAAACATAAGTGTTTGCATATCCTTAAAGGGATTTTGGTACAAATCCAGAGAGCATGAGCGGATGGTTAGACTTAGGCAGTAAGGAGATTCCTGCAAAAGTCCCGGCCGGGGTAGGTACCTAAAGCATCAATAAGAAAGAACTCTAAAGACAAGAAGTCAAAAGCTCTTGTCACTACAAAATTGGTCAAGGATAAACCTATTGAACTTGAATTTGAGAAAATTCAAGTACTTGGAATTCTAATTGGCTTTTATTTGAAAACCCTAAGCAAAGAAGATGGATATTCCATCAAAAGGTTTTTTAAGCTCCTCAAAGAAAGCACAAGATCGTGATAGGATCATGTGAAGGGATCAAAAACCTAGAAAATCTAGTTAGAGGTAATGCCTAAAACTTCACAATTCTTGTAAAGAATTGTTGGGAAAGATGGATGGATGCTCCAAGAGACTGAGTAGGTACTACTATACCTGCTTTGTACCAGCCCTCTTTTACTTTAGACTTGATAAGTAGACCTTCTTAGCTTTCCAATAAAACCAAAAAATGACCTATGTACTTTGGAAGTGATGTGTGTAATGATTGAACCAAAACAGATAACTTTGTAGTTCACAAACTCAAGAAAACCTTCTATTTATGTCTTGACACCTGCTAAATGTTTTGCTCAGTGTGACCAACAGAGTAGAAATTGATAAAATTCCTTTTAGGGGTATTTAATTAGCTTAGTAAGCTACCATTTGCAAGTGGAATGATGTAAAAAAATAAACTATGCTAAGAGAAATCAATTTAGCAAGTTTAGCTATACCCCCGACTTTTTAGGACTGTAGCAGAAAATGACCAGAGTTCACCTCGACGCCGATTTCTCAGAACTGGCTGACTAGAATCACTTCAAACTTTGACAGCATGTAGATGACTTTGAGCTGAATCCAACAAGATTTGAATCACTGAATTTGGTGAAGAATTGACCGAGATATGCCCTTGACAAGTTGACAAACTTTTGAGTAGACTAACAGAGAACTCAGAGATGAATGATGTAAATGTATCTATTAATGAACACTTGTATACAATCCCATTGGCATGAACAACATTTCCTAATGGTGTAGAGAGGTGTAGGCTATAGTATAGTCCTCACACACACTCAAAATCAGAAATGAGAAGCTCGGGAGTTATCTCTCTTACCCGCGACTTTTCATGTTCACTTTTATATGTAATGAGTGAAGATTTGAATTCAAATTCAAATTTTGGCTCCCTATGATCAAGCTTCTACATATTAGGATATATTCCTTCAATCAAATGAGTTACTTTTCCACGACTCGTTTTGGTAGGTGATTACAAAAGATTCCAAGTCAATTTTGTTGAAAGTTTTTCAAGCTCAAGAGTGTGGGAACATGCCCCAAATTGAACCTTCCACATCATCCACAATCAAAGGAGGCTGATTTCCATGAGTTGGAGGCATCCAATTATGCCCATAATGGAAAGAAGTTGATTAGAGAAGATTTAGCTCACCTCTTGATGTGATTGGACCTCACTTTTGACATGTATATGCTTTTGATTGGTTAAAGAGGTTAGTATGTGGTCTTTAAAACCTCTAATGAGTTGTATTATGACTTAGAGTCATGGAAATACATGCCCAAGCTGCCCCCTTGCTTAAGCACACCCCCTACTAGCTGTTCTCTGCATATTTTGCAGAAATTTCACTTTTACACACTCTATCTATCTAGATGTTTTTGGGAGACCCCCCGGTCTTGTAATTATTGTTCTCCTTCATCCGGAATCCATTTGCAATGATTTTTGTCTTGTTGGAAAGCTTATAAGTTCTACTTTGTCTGGTGTAAGTCTCGGGTTCAGTGCTTGCACGTGTGCAGAGAAATGTCTAGAACAGTGTGAGTCTAGTTAGCTCATACTCTGTGAAGAGATCAAGTTATCTGTTTTGTTGCAGATGGTTGAGGAATCATTCAGTGTCCAAATGGAGTGATTTTACTTTCATTTGAAAAATCTTATAGTCTAGTTTAAGCCTGCAAAATTTCATTATCAGTCTTTGCATATACTCAAAGAAACTTAGAAAATACAGAGCCTATGTCTGAAAAATTTCAGGATCCTAGGAGGGTTCATTTGCTTTTGTTGTGCACATAGGAGTGTTTATCCTCCAACAGTGGTATCAGAGCTATAAATGGAGTATCAAAGAGAGAAGAAGGAGCTACTGAAGTGAAGTAAAGACTTCATCAAAGTTTGAAGGAAGGAAGCAAAGAACGGGCACGTCAACAACAAGGGGAGGCAAATACATCATCAAATCAAAGACGAAGCTTCATCAAGAGGAGTAGCTCTATTTTTCGAGGTAACAGCCATCCTTTTCAACTTCATTGCATCAAGGGGGAGGTTCAAAAGATTTAAGAGGCACCATGGCTGATCTCAATGCTCAGATTGAGAAGCTCGAAAAAGGAAACTACCAACCATGGCGATTTAGAATAAGCAATTTTTTGATGGGGAAAGGTTTGTGGGGACTTGTGAGTGGTGGAGAGCCGAAACCCTACATAGATGAGGTAAATCCAACCAATGACCAGAGAAGACCAGTAAGAGAGTGGGATGAAAGGGACAAAAGGGTCATTTTCATTTTATCTCAGCATATTAGCAACTCTATGGTAGGGCATATTCAAGATTTGGATACATCGAAGAAGGTGTGGGAGTGCTTGGAGAGATTGTACTCAACGTCCACAAAAGCTAGAAAAATTCAGCGCAAGGATGAGCTAAATAATCTTAGGAAAAGCCCCTCTCAAGGTGCTAATGATTACATATTAAAGGTTAAAGAGCTTGCAGATGCACTAGGGTCAATCGGTTGTGCCCTAGATGATGACAATCTTTGTTGGAACTGAAGGACTCACTAGGCAAGGAAGCTTAAGAAGGGAGTCAGAGAGAAGAGAAGGCACAAGCAGACAAGGGAGTCAATGACGATCTGGCAAGTAGGCCAATAATTTTCTTCATGAAGAAGCAAGTACGAGCATTCACGCAGATCTAGCACTAAGGCAACCTTTAATTTTTCAAAACCCTTACACCAATTAAAAGTGATTCTCATCACTAACAACCCCTGTAATTACCATGTTCACCTTTTTGTGGCTCCATTTTGTGGAAGCCGAGGAGTCCTCGAGCTTGAGGAGCCTTAGAAGTAGTTGCTTACCAATTTTCGTATTTTTTAGATCTCATTTGAGCCCTCAAATAAGCCCTGGAACCTAATTTTTAACTAGGCCGGACACTAGGTCTGGACAGGGCCAAAGCTAGTCAAAAACTATAAAAGGAGCTAGAGAGCTCATTTTTGGGGTTAGATTGTAATTGAAATGAACTTGTAAGAGCTTCTTGAAAGTGATCTAAGAACTCCATTACTTCTCACTCTTTGTCTTGCCGTGTGTGCGCGTGTGTGTGTATGTGTGTGCATGTTTGTGTGCTTCTCACTCACGCACTTGTGCCTCCACTTGCTCGAGGTCTTCATACCATCCTCACGTCTTCCCGGATTGACATTAAAGGAGGTGCTACTCATCACTGAGCTACACCAAATTTTGGCGCCGTTGCCGGGGATCGAGCCTTGAGGACGAGCGTGTGATGGTAAGACGTAGAGTTGACGCGTTGGAGTTGTAGGTATTTTCTTCACTCTCATCTATTTTCTTGTTTTTTCTTCACCATCTTCATCACCATCATCACCATCACCATCTCCCACCTCCATCTCCATCATTGCGAAAATTTTCAGTTTTGATCATATCACCATCTCCACCTCATTTCCTTCATTCTACTTGTGAGAGAGAGCGAGAGAGCGATATTGCTTGCACTGTTTTTGCATGTTTCTTGAGCATTTTGCAGGTTCTTGCTGAATCATCATCCCCAGCACTCTGCGCAGGTACGAAACTCATCGAAATTGTCTCTGTGTCGCCGGCCTCTGTCGATCGCGATCGACAGAAAAAATGCCCATTTGGTAAAACAAAGTGCACCACTAAGACTAGCACAAAGAGCACATTCTAAATCACTAAAAACAGTTGAAAAATTCCATGTTTTTTTGTCAATCGCGATTGACACCGTCGATCGCGACCGATAGACCCTGTCAATCGCGACCGACAGACCTGTCGATCGCGACCGACAGATTTCACAACCGACAGACTGCCACGTAGGACCCTGTCAATCGCGATTGACACCGTCGATCGCGATCGACAGCCACGACCGACACCTCTGTCAGTCGCGATTGACACCGTCGATCGCGACCCACTGAAATTCAACGATTGATTGACTTTTACGCATAGCCACATGTCCATCGCGACGGACACATCCCCGATTGACTGAAATCACGGCGAAAAACGCGGAAAAAGTGTCGATCGCGATTGACACCATCAATCGCGATTGACAGAACTCACGACCGACTCTGTCGATCGCGATTGACACTGTCAATCGCGACTGATGTGTCGATCGCGACCGACAGGCCCCGACGGACACCTCTGTCAATCGCGGTTGACAGACCTGTCGATCGCGATTGACAGGCTTTTCGGCCAAAAAAATTAGGGTTTTTTTCTAAGCTTTGGGGATAGTTTTTGGGCATATTGGTCTAGCAATTAGTGAGTTGTGAGGTCCCTACACATGTGCTTTTGAGAAAAATCCTGTGATCTGTTAGCCTGTTTGAACCCTGTTTTAGCACCAGAACCCTGAACTGACATAACTCTCTCATACGAAATCCGTTTGCTGTTGACCATACCCAGGGGGAACAAAATTTAGGGATCTCTAGAATTGTTTTCCAAAAAATCACAGTGCAAATTGGTCTTGAGCTAACTTTGGAACTCTTACAGATCTATTGAGAGCATCGAAGGGCATTCTAAGCAAGAGTAAGTGCAAGCTTGGGAACACGCTTCCTGGGCACTCAAGGGCAACCAAGAAGGAAACAAAAGGTTGGAAATTCTCAACTCCCTTTGTCAATTCCTAGCTTAGGCTAAGAACGACTAGTGATAGGAGTAAGCCAGGGTGGCGATAGGCATCTATCAAGTTGAAGACTACCTAAATACTCAAAGTTCAAGATAACTACATAATCTTTGTACGATTGAGAATCCTAAAGGAAAAGAATTTAACGTGGAACGATCAACTTAAAGTACGAAAAATACTCAAGTATTCCTGACGACGCAATATCAGACAAGATCATAAACATGATAACACACTAAAAACGAATCAAGTGACTGATACCAATTGATCGGCAAAGATGTTGTACTCTGGGCAAAAATCGGGCTACTTAACTAGGCATATGAACCTTAGATCAGGATGGCATCTAGTAAGGGATAGACAAAGCCTTAGGTCTTCAGAAGCTAGCATCAATCATACTGCGAGGTCTTGGGCCCAGCAGTTGAGTCACCACTCGCATTACCCTAGCTCTGATACCAGTGAATCAGAGATGTCTCAAGGCATGGACAGACCTACGGGAATTTCAGGAGTGCCATACTTGCACAGAGTAGAAGGCCCTTACAAAACACAGTTGGAATACCTTAGGACCAACCGATTAGGTGCTAGCATCTATGAGGACGGTCTAGGAAGATCCGTGGTCCAGATTAAAAACCCTGACCAATCCATTGGACTAGAGCACCCCGCTGTCAAGTTTGAAAACGGAGCATACTTGGACAAAGAAGAAACTATATACGTAGTCACCAGTCACCCAGATAGGACAGACGAATTCGGAAATGTGATCTCAGAAGCAGATTTAGGTGACTTGGAGCAAGGAAACATGGGTGTAGAACCTAGGACCCCTCGTGGAAAGTCAGTGCTAACAAGGATCATCACTCCCGAGTGGATCCCACATGACAATAAGAGTATAGATCTGCTGCTAAACCGAGAAACTGATGAAGCCTTTTGGAGGTATAAATCAGACAAGCCAATTGGTATAGGGACAATCATGATCTATGAGTTTAAAGATCCAGATAGCCCAGGTAGAGTGACCTACTTAGATCGTTCTTCGGAAAGGATCTTTGTGGTTACAGAAAATGATAGGCACGCTTACACTTGGAAGGGTGAATTTATTTTCCCCCAACCAAGATCGAATATTTCCTATGGTCACCCTGGTGCTGGAACATCCCAAGCTCATGGAGCCCAAAGAGATAGACATAGAGATAGACCTGAGGTAAGCTTTGCCAACTCAGGGGGCAGAGAAAGAACGAGGACGGAAACAAATAGAGTAGAGCCTGAGGTACTTAGAGCCCCAGGACATCGAAGAAATGCCGATGAGTTTCCTCTACCACGACCTAGAGAGCACACAAGGACTTTGAGACCAACCCAGCTAGTTAAGTCCATGAAGAACTACTTCGATGTCACGGGAGATCCATACGATCATGTGGCTGAGTTTAGGCAAGTCTTGAGAGCTGAACAAGTGGAGGATTTATTCACGCAGTATAATGCCTTTGGTCTAACCCTTAGGAACACAGCACTTACGTGGTTTCAACCATTGAATGAGAGACAGTTCAGGAGCATAGACCAACTCCTAGAGGCTTTCATTATCGAATTCTCTAAAAGTGGCATAAGACATAACACTTCCTCGCTCATTCACAGCTTCAAGCAAACCCCTCAAGAGACCGTGAGACTTGCAGGAAGAAGATTCAGGCAATACTTAGAGAGATGCCCTACCCCTGAGTTACCCACGCCAGCTAAGCAAGTGGCTTTATTCCTGGATGGATTGCTAAGTACCAAATTGAGATCCTATGTGTACTTGAAGGACCCTAGGACCATAGAAGAGTGTGTACGCATGTGCACTGACATCGAGGATAACCTAGGGGAGGAGTTAGAGCTTTCTAAGATATACAAAGATTCAGATACTGCCTCTAGCCTCTCTTCCACGCAATCCACATCAATTGAGGAACTTGCAGAGAAAGTGGCTCAGAAATTAGGTGTCTCTAGCAAAAAAATCCCAAGGTTTGTCCCTATGAAAAGATGCTATACTTGTGGGGGTGACCATATGGCAAACTTGTGTCCCATCATGGCTCAACCCCAAGTGAATCCTAGTAGCCAGTACTGCACCATAGAACGAAGGTACACCAATCACACCGCGCAAGATTGCCCATACAACAAGCAGGGGGTTAGGCAACCCTACCCTCAGCAGGGAAGATACCAGAATCAGTACCCACCACAGCAATATGCTAGGCCTCAACAAACCTACCAACCACAATACCAAAACCAACAAAGGCCTCAGCCTGTGTTAGCACAGCAACCACCTGCTCCTACTAATGTGATCCCAGTAAAATATGCAGCTGCAGAAGAGAACCTGAATAGAGCTATAGTCCCTGTAACACCATTGCTTTCTGAAAGTGACCCGAGTGACCATAGCTTTGATTCTACACATGTTGATAGTCCCCAGGCTTACTACATGTAGTCTCCAGAACATGGTGAGTCCTACTATAGTGAAGAACCAAATGAACCTAGTTGGGAGTCAGATTACACAAACGTCATGTACGCAAACCCCAATCCTAGACCTCAACCTAGGCAGGTAAGACCCCCATTCCCTAGAGGACCATGCTACAGATGTCAGGGAGATCACCTCATTCGTGATTGTCCCTTACCTCCACCTACACAACCCCAGTCAGTGACGATCCAGGGCTTTTGCCAAGAATGTGGAAAGGAGCATCTCTTACGAGACTGCCCTAAGAATCCTAATAATATGCCAAAAATCACTCCAATTAACGTTATTGGGTTAGTAGTAGACTCCACAGGGAGTGTGACTTCCACTGCACCGGTACAAGTACTCACTAGAGCCCAAGCCTTGCAACAGAACCAAAGCGTAGGCCAGGAAAAGAGCCTAGAGGCTAGTGAAACTGAGAGCATAACCAAGAAAAGGACTAGAGCTTGGAGAGATAGTCGTGAAAGAATGAAAAGACAATGGTAAAAAAAGATGAGTGAACTCGAGGAAAGCTTGAGAGAAACAAAGGCCAGGATAACTGAACTCACAGCTCAAACTCCCTCTCACACTGCCCCACCTCCATCACCTCCACCATTCCCAACTCCATCCAAACCGCCACCTTCCAACCCGCCTCACCTAAACCCACCACCCCCAAGAGTAGGATCAGTCTTAGCAGATCCCACTCCCGAGGACCTTAATATGATGCTTAAGGCATATCAGGCCAGAATCCAAGAAGGGCCAAACGTGACTGATCATGCAAAATGCTATCCTAGAGCAGAACTAGAGCTAGAACGAACCAAGATTTGTGCTAAGATGGTGGAATTGGCTCAGACCATGTTTGAAGCCAGTCGCCTCTTTAACATCTCTAGTTCAGCCAAGACACAACTACACTTTGATGGATTGCTAGAAAGAATAGAGAAGCTGATTGCACAATCAGAAAAGGAACCCGCCTCTCAACATAAGGACAGGGCAAGTGAAAGACTAAGCATTCCTGCCCAAGAAGCCTATGTGCCTGAAGCCTATGTGCCTAACTCTACGGAGCTAGACATATCATCTTCTATGAATCGATTCACACCAGAATTCCTACGAGAGATTCAAGAAGACAAATGGGCTAAAGAGAGTGAAGTCCCTCCTCCTATTGAACTTGTGGATGATGCACATGACCAATTCCCACAAGATATCCCATCCATTTATGAGGAGCAGAAGAGCACCCAATCTCAGGAAAGATTAGACTTTGAGTCTAACTCTCTACAAGAATTACCCCACTTCACATGCCCATGGGAAACTAAGTCTACTTGTATGAGAACACCCACGGTCATAGTACGAAATGAGGACTCAGTCATACCTAAGAACACAGAGGTAGTGAAAAACACTAAGGTTTAGTGCAACCTCACCTTGGAAGAGCTACTCAAAGTAAGGCTAGAGCTATGGAAGCATGTAGCCAAGCAAGTACCAGAGATAGCAAAACCTCATTCCCAGGTAGGATCCCAGAGAACAGTGCCCGAAATACCCTTGGACAAGATAGGAGATATGAGTGAAGGCGAAGAAGGAAACACCTATCTTCCAATCACCCATCAAGGATACACCACCAAGGCCATTCTAGACTCAAGTGCAGGTGTTGCAATTGTGACTACTTCCTTGTGGAAGCGTTGGGGCAAGCCAGCACTCAGGCCCACGAGGATGAAATTGCAGATGGCCGATGGTCACATAGAGAGACCCTTAGGGCTGTTAGAAGGAATAACTCTCACCACATGTGGAGTTGAGTTCGAGCACACATTTGCTATATGTGATTTTAGCAAGAACCATGCCTATGAGATGATTTTGGGAAGACCATTTATGCGACAATTGCAAGTGGTACAGGACTGGGGAACCAATTCCTTGTACCTGCAACACTTAGGTGTTACGACCAAAGTGAATCTCAAAGATTACTCTCATAGAGATGTCCCTCCTATCCAATGGAATCCCATCTATAAAGCTAAAGATGATACAGAATCGGTGCATTCCATAGAATCAGGATCCTCATGGATGCATGAAGATACCCAGTTATGGATGTGCAAAGTAGCAGTAGAAGAAGAAAAGAGAGAGAAAGCCAGAGAGGTAGGTGCAAAAGAAACACATAGATCAATTCAAGACCCAGCCTATGCACCTGTAGTCTTTCCTGACGAAGAATTTGAACCCCATGGCTGGGCAGAAATCTTAGCAACAATGGATGTAGCCATCAATGAAGAACAATGGACACCCCATTGTGATGAGGATGGCTATGACATTTCAGTTTTCTCCATAGAGCCAATTATGGGAGAGGCAGTGTTAGAAGAGTGTGAACCTAGCCCTGATGCATTTGAGGATGCAAGTGACTCCGATCTAGAGTCAATCGTTATGGACCCACCTTTTGCATCAGATGAAGAATACTTCTACGAAGTAGAATTTCAACCCCAGAGGTATGGAGAGCTTACAAGTGACGTAAGGCTAGCCACACAAGTGACCCTGAAGGAAGAAGGAAAGAAAAGAAGGAAGAAAGAAGTCACACTAGAAGAGGAAGAATCTTTGTTTGAGGTCCCAAAAAATTTTAAGAAGTATGAGATAGACGACAGGAGAATCATGATAAGAATGCCTAAACGAGAGGCACAGTCAGGAGAGGCCTATGATAACAAAGAAACCACCAAGAAAATAGTAGTGGCCCTAGAAGAAGGAGAGGAGAGATGCACTTACATAGGCCATGACCTAACAGAGGAAGAAGAGCATGCATTAATAGCCTTGCTAAGAGAATACAGAGATGTATTCGCTTGGAGTTACAAGGATTTGAAGGGTGTGGACCCTGACATATGTTCACACACTATCCCCATGACCTCAGACGCCAAACCCTCCAAGCAAAAGCCATATACATATAACGATAATTATGCTGCTAAGATCAAGGAGGAGATAGATAGACTGGTTGAAGCTGGATTCATCTACAAAATTGAGCACACTGAGTGGGTATCCCCCATCGTAGTGGTGCCCAAGAAAAATGGAAAGCTGTGTGTATGCATTAACTTAAAGAGGGTCAATGCCGCCACAATTCGAGATAACTATCCGCTTCCTATCACAGAACATCTCTTAGAAAGGGTAGCAGGCAAGGAAGTGTACAACTTCCTAGATGGGTTTTCGGGCTACAATCAAGTAGCCATTGCACCAGAAGATCAGCATAAAACGGCTTTTGCCACAGAGTGGGGTATATTCGCTTTTAGGGTAATGCCATTCGGGCTTACTAATGCACCTGCTACCTTTCAACGATTGATGTGTCACGTGTTTAAAGAGTTCCTGAGGAAGAACTTAGAGTCTATGTTGATGATCTTTGTGCTCATTCCAACATCAGACAAACCCATATTCCTGAACTCAGACAAATCTTTGACAAATGTAGAGAATATCGAGTCTGCCTGAACCCAGAAAAATGCGTTTTCATGGTCAGGCAAGGTAAGATTTTAGGACACATAGTGTCAAAGAATGGCATATCCATCGATGAAGAGAAAGTAAGAGCCATAGCTGAGTTACCTAGGCCAAAGAACGTCAAGGAAGTACAGGCCTTCATGGGGCATTGTGGTTACTACCGACGGTTCATTCACATGTATGCCGTCATTGCAAAGCCCATGTACGGACTTCTGACTAACTTTGAGTGGACTGATGAATGTGAGAACTCCTTCCAGGAGCTTAAACGAAGATTATGTTCAGCACCAATCCTGACCACACCAGATTGGAACAAGCCATTTCATGTTCATGTGGATGCATCCAATTATGCTATTGGGTGTGTACTCGCACAACCCACTGGTGAAGGCAATATGGATCTTCCAATTGCCTATGCTAGTAGACAATTAAATGCAGCTGAACGAAATTATACAACCACGGAACGAGAAGGATTAGGCATGGTATATGGAGTTAAAAAGTTTAGACATTATTTGCTTGCCAATAAGTTTAAATTTTTTACTGACCATCAGGCACTGCTATATCTTGTGAACAAGCCATGCAATACAGGTAGATTAGTAAGATGGTTTCTCTTACTAATGGAATACGACTTCGAGGTTGTGGTAAGGAAAGGTAGGACTCACTTGCGAGCAGACCATCTCTCCAGACTCACATCAGGGGAAGCCCCACAAGGAGTGTCAGATGACCTTCCTGATGCTTACTTGTTTAATTTGGAAGTGGTGCCACAGTGGGCTAAGCCACTAGTGCCAGTATTGACATACGGGCCTAACCACCCAGTAATAAACACACAGGATAGAGAGGTAGTAAAAGCCCAAAAGTATCACATCATGGCAAGAAGTATGTACAAGCACACAGATCAAGGGATTTTGGCTTGTTGTGTGGAAGAGGATGAGTACGCTAAATGGTTGCAATTAGCACATGTAGGTGCATTAGAGCAACACTACTCAAAGCAACGAACCCTGTAGACACTAAGGAGACTCGGAGTGCATTGGCCGACTATGGAGGCTGATGTCCAAAAGTTGTGCAAGGAATGCCCAATCTGCTGCACTAAACCACCTGTGGAACATGCCACTCTTTATCAAGTTTCCATAGTGCCAGATTGGAGTGAACCACTAGTATCCTTTCTGAGGACGAAAACATTCCCTCAAGACATGACGCTTGCTAGGAAAAGGAGTTTAGAACAAGAAGCCCAGGATTACTCACTCATTGGTGATAATCTATACAAGCGTGGCAAAGATGGTTACCTGAGGCTATGTGTCCATGAAAGTGAATATCTCAAGATCTTGGAAACTGCTCACCAAGGTGTAGCAGGAGGACACTTTGGACCAGATCGGGTGATCAAGGCAATACTATTTGCGGGTTTCTGGTGGCCGACCCTTCACATGGATGCACATACCTATGTGAAACGGTGTGATGTTTGTCAGAGAACTCAGTATCCTATACGTAAAGATAAGATGCCACTGAAACCTATGATGGGTGGACGTGCATTCTCTAAGTGGGGAATAGACTTCGTAGGTCCTATTAATCCCCCAGCTAAGGGTTCCCATGTGGAATATATCATTGTTGCCACAGACTATCTAACAAAGTGGGTAGAGGTAAAAGCCACAACGAAGAACGACGCTCAAACAACTGCTAAATTCTTGTTTGAGAATGTATTCACAAGATACGGGCTACCTATAGAGTTAGTAAGTGATAGAGGCACTCACTTCTTGAATGAAGTAATTGAAAATCTTCTCCAAGAATTCTTGGTAGTTCATAAGAAGTCTGCCCCCTACCACCCACAAGCTAATGGGCAAGCCGAAAGCACAAACAAGATTCTGTGCAATGTGTTGACCAAGCTCGTGAATAATAAACGCTCTGATTGGGACAAACAGCTACACCATGCTGTTTGGGCATACCGAGTCGCCTACAAAACGGTACTCCAAGCCACCCCCTTTCAGATGGTATTTGGTCAAAATGCAGTGCTACCATTGGACTTCTTGATACCTACATTGAAGGTAGCACAAGAGCACGAATGGACGGGTCATGAACTCTCCTCTAGACTTTTTGACCTTGAACGATTAGGAGAAACAAGACTAAGGGCACCTGCAGGGATATATGCAGCCAAGAAATGATAGAAGGCATATTTTGATGCCCACGTTAAGGATAAAGGTTTGAAGGCAGGCGACCTAGTACTAGTATACACTTTGAAACAACATGCGAGAAAATTAGAGAAGCGTGGCTATGGACCTATGATCATAAATAGGATCTCCACCAGTGGAGCAGTGCAACTAGCCACATTGGAAGGTGACGTTCTCCCAAGCTATATAAGCGGATGCAGAGTCAAGTTATATCAAGAACCTCTCACAGAGGAAATGCTAAGTCGACTCAATATCGCCAAGAAACGCAAGGAAGAAGAAAAGCGGATTTGAGAAGAAGCTCAAGCAGAAGCTTTAGAACGCATCAAAAGGATGAAGTTGTGAAGACAAGGTAGAGATCAGCCTAGAACAAATGACTATGCAGATCAAGGATATCATATGGCAATGTGTGAAGTCGCAGGAACAAGTTCCCATAGAATAATTGATCGATGACCTTTTGTGACCATAGAGGTAGGACAAGGAACTAGTGCACAGTCCGTGCGAGCATTGATTGACTCAGGTGCAGCCACTAGTGCGGTGAGACTCTCTTACTGTCAAGAATTGAAATTAAAGGTCAATCCTATAGAAGCTTATCTCATAGGATTAGGAGGTGTGGAAACCCCTTGCATGGGCGAGGTGGAGCTTCCCCTCTACATTCAGGACATGTTAATGACAGTTAAGGTACTAGTGTGCCAAGACGAAGACCGCACGGAGCCTCTTGTCTTGGGTCAGGACTGGATCTATGATCATGCAGTCAACCTAAACCTAAGAAGTGGACTTCTTCAGGTATGGGTCAATCATAGTCGAATTACAGTAGAGTTAGATAATGGAGCACTCAAGGAACTAGGAAAGGCACACACTCCTGGTCCTTCCAGGAGTACACATGAAGATGACCATGCTGTTCTTGTCCAAAACTATGTGTTGCAGATGAATGATGTTCGCAAAAAAGGAGTCAGGGAAGCAACGGAACTCCCTTCTTTTCCAAAGGCCAGAGGGAGGCAGCAACCAAAGGTGGATCAAAGGCAGAAGAAGCAGAATACTACCTATGTCGGAGATCAAAAGTACCTGCGCAGCAAAATGTCTCAGCTAGTGAAACAAGTGTGGGTGCGGAAAGGCGAACACCCGGTTGCACTCAAGCCAACCACACGGGCAAAGCCTCTTATTAGTAACCAACAACACGACACTAATAAGAAGTCTTTCAAAAGTTCTTCTGCTAACGTGAAGTCTATTTGGGTGCCCAAGAAGTCGATGAAGGCTAGCCCATAATCAAGACAAATTTGGGTGCCTAAGGCTTGTTTGCGGGCTCAAATAGCTACACCAAGACCACACCCTATACAGCATGATCCATTCACTCGCACAACCGGCATCCACTCGTTTTCAACACTCAGGAACACACCAAGGCCCATGAGCACGAACAGAATCACTTGTAAATGGGTCCCTAAAAGGCCTCATTTTCAAGCCGACACACCTATAAAGCTCTCGAGAGTCTCTACGAAACCAAGAGCAAAACCCATCCACTGCATTTGGCAGCCTAAGACTTGTAACAAACCCCCGGACCCCATTTGTAAATCCATGACAACCTACTAACCACATCACTATCACACTACATCATTCCACTTAGCTCTTAGGTCTACCGAACTCCTAACCACACACACACTCCCACCGAGCACTTACTAACCCATTAATCTCTCCCGACCCTCATGTTAATGTTGTAATGGTGGTATAGCTCAAGCGTAAGCACCACCTCCTTTACTTGTCAATCTGCGGAGACGTGAGGACCGGTATGAAGACCACGAGCAAGTGAAGGCACAAGTGCGTGAGTGAAAACACACAAACATGCACACACATACACACACACACGCACAAGGTAAGATCAAAGAGAGGAACAATGGAAGGAGTTTGATTACAAAAGAAATCTATTACAAAACTGAAATCTACAAGAAGCCAACCCCAAAAATGAGCTCTCTAGCTCTTTTTATAGTTTTTTGACTAGTTTTGGCCCTGTCCAGACCTAGTGTCCGGCCTAGTTAAAAATTAGGTTCCAGGGCTTATTTGAGGGCTCAAACGAAGTCTAAAAATTATGAAAATTGGTACGATGGTACTTCTAATACTCCTCAAGCTCGAGGACTCCTCGGCTTGCACAAAATGGAGCTAAAAAATAGAAAATGGTATTTACAATGGTTTTAGTGATGGAAATCACTAGTTTTGTAGGGGATTCTTCTGAAGAGTTGACATGTACTTCATGGAGCTCCCTACTTGCTCCTTCTTCTTGTGTGTGTCCACCTTTCTGATGTGCTTTCATGCTTGTGCTTGACCTTGAGTTCCAACACTCCCCTCCCTCTCGAGTCTGTCGTCCCTGACAGACCCTTGTTGTAGTGGTTGTTCCATGTAGTGCTTTGAGAGGTAGTATCCATTCTGTGTGAACAAGAGCCCTCTATCTTCCAAATTTGGAAGCGTTGGTTGTCCGGTTCTTCATTTGTCACTGCAAGCCTTTGCAAGTCGTAGTCCCTTGGTATGTGCTTCTTTCGTGGATTCCGCATGAGTGCATCGTTGTGAGCTTTCAAAGATTGTGAGTTGCTCAAAAGAGGTTATCAAGATTGAGTGGAGCAACTACTGGCTTCGAATTGCTTCCTAGGTATTGATGTTGCCCCCAGGATGTCCGCTAGATCTTCCAAAGATGATGTTGAGAGCAGTCATGCCAACTACTCATAACCCATAATGAATGATGGGTAAGTGTGTTCGTGCCTGGGTTGAAAAAAGTATGTGCCTTGTGCACGGCCTTGTAATGTAGCCCTACGCATGCTTACTTGGACAATGCATTGGAAGAAGTATGGAGCAAAAATTGCGGGTCTTGAGCTAAGTGCTCAAGGGTATGCTGACGAAGAGGTTTCCTAAACAATCATGGTTATGGTGTTTCCAGAGTAAAGATACTTACCATGGAGAAGGTTGATGGATGTTTGTCTCTTCGTGTTGTACACTCGGCCTTTGGGATGGAACCTTGTTGATGAATGTCCATGTCGATTGTCCACTGATGCGATCTTTTGAGTGGTGGATCCCCTCTCCTCTTTTCAAAGCAACATTTGTCACTAACAATGTGCATTTCTGAGCTTGGGCTCATGCACGTTCACTTCCCTACATTGACACTCAGAGGAATATTGGACACGTGCCGGTTTCTAAGAGATTACCATGCTGATAACAGTTCCACCTTCAACTAAGCATGACTCATTCATGTTTCATAAGCCAAACCTGGGAACAAGCTCTCTCCCACTTTTCTTTCTCCCCCTTTTTTTTTTTTTTTTTTTGAGGAAAAGGATATCACAAAACAAGAACACAAAAGTTAGTATCAATAGAAATGTTCGACATATGTCACTGTGCTCTTGTGCATGGGATTCTCAAGTGTGTCTATGCACGGTCGTGTAATGTGGCCCTATATTAATGCATACTTTGGAAATGCATGACCTGAATGGTGCAAAAGACAGGGTTGTGCAAGGAGCACATGGTTGTCGCACGTCGAGGCTTGATGTCACGTGCAGATGTTGATGCCATCTTTGTTGGAGGTATCCATTGCATCTCGAGATGACAACTGATCATTCCTCCTTATAGGGATCCATTTGAGAATGGTCTGTGATTGGGCAGTGATCACCTTTGGCTGCTTCATGTTTGAATGATTTCGTGAGGGTTTGATCCATCGTGGTTGGCTCTTTGCTTTGGTGGATGCTACCGGTACTTTCGTCTTCCAAACCCATATCCTTGCAGAAGAGGTTCTTTGATCTTTGTTGGAGCTCTGAGCTTGATTCAGTCCTTTACCTCGCCTTGGTGTCTTTGCTGTGCAGATTGTTGCCTTGAAGTCCCCCCTTGGTTTTTTTCTGAGCTTAGGCTTGCTTGCTTGGGATCCTTGGATTGGAAATGGTCTTTCTTGAGGATAAGTCATGGTAGGCCTAGACCATAGATTTTGAAGTCTAGTGTGAGGGGACTGATTTTGTGCAAGGGCTTTCTTTGGTACCCATATCATAGTGCGATTTGGTTGGGCTCTAAGTAATTTCTTGGCCACCCAAATTTGCTTGACATTACCAAGAAAATGTGATTTCTGTTTCTTAATGTAAGTGTCTTTTGAGCCTTCTATGTGATTTTTTTGAGAAAACTCATCTTTACATGGGGAATGCAACAAGGGTTGATCTTCTATACCTACATCAGACTTATGCAAGGGATCAATGGGTTGTGTGGTTTGAGATTGATCTAGAGATTCATCGAGACATTTATCCTTATTACACATAGAATCCCTAGGTGTACAAATGGGTGATGGATTGTCATGATTCACCCTCGAGTCGACCTCCTTTTCCACATCAGTGATACACAACATTGGTTGATCATCTCCTTCTTGACCATCTGAGTGTAGATCATCCCTACTTATGGCTTCATGAGGGGAATCCAAATTTACAGGAAGAGAGGGTCCTTTCACATCCCCCAAACACTTGGAGTCCTCCATTTCTCCATTCTCTAAGGTTTCCTGTGATTTACTCAAAGAAGGATTAGATTCAAAAACATGAGTAGAAAGAAAAAAATTTTCATGAAAAGTACACTCTTTGAAAAGATGATTTTGCCCCCAATTATCATAAGGTGGATAGTCAATAGGATTTTCCATAGACATATATGTAGAAGCACAGATAATAGGTGGAGAAGGCACCTCAAATTCTTGATGATTTTGTGTAATGAACCTTTGGGTGCCAATGATCAAGTCTTCATCTATACAATCCATGACAAAGAATGTTTCCAAAAATTGCACATCATCCACCATAACAGGCAACACAACTTTACCCATGCATTCATAATGTTCCCCATCCATGAGGATAGAAGGATGGGTTGTTGGTTGAATGTTCTCAAAGATAATGGTCACTAGGTCAATATGAATTAAATTCCACTCACAATTAGGATTGATATAAACACCCAACCTTCTATGGTCATATCCTATTCTGATATCCACAAAAGTATTATCATATTCTCTTGTTGCAAATAAGGATCCAACCCCCTTAGACATTTCCCCCGTTTCCTTGACTCCTTGCAATTTTTCTCTAAATGTTTCACCTTTATGTGATATTATCTCATGTATTTCATGTTTATCGCCCTCCTTTTTTTCAATCTTAGCCCCTTTTCTTCTATCTTTTGCTTTTTTCTTTCCCATGACACAATTTTCTCCCCCTTGGTATTGCTCAAAAATCCTTGGGAGCCCCCTTGGTTTCCTAGTTCCACTTGAGGGTCAACTTCAAATTATCCTATCTCAAAATCAACGTGTTATTCTTGAAAAAAACAGTTGAGGTCGTGTAGGATTTGAAACGAGCTTTCCAACGAGCTATAGAGCTCAAAAAATGGACTTTGGATGAAAAAGTTATGCCAAATCAGGCTCTTGGGGGTCAAAACAGGCAAACAGGACCTTTGGAGAAAATCGCGATTTTGTACCTTGAGAATCGTGTTTACAAAATCGTGTTTTCACAAAATCGTGTTTTGAAAATCGCGATTTTGATCACAAAATCGTGTTTCTGAAAATCGTTTTTTTTGACATGAAAATCGCGATTTTGATCACAAAATCGTGTTTCTGAAAATCGCGATGTTGATCACAAAATCGTGTTTTTGAAAATCGCGATTTTGACTCAGAGAATCGTGTTTTTTTCACAAAATCGTGTTTTTTTTTTTGAAAATCGTGATTTGTGAGAATCGTGATTTTGAGCCCGCTGAAAATCGTATTTTCTCAGAATCGTGTTTTTGGCATGAAAATCGCGATTTTGAGCACAGAATCGTGTTTTAGAGAATCGTGTTTTTTGACATGAAAATCTCGATTTTGAGCACAGAATCGTGTTTTTGAAAATCGCGATTTTGACTCAGAGAATCGTGTTTTTTTCACAAAATCGTGTTTTTTTTGCTGAAAATCGTGATTTGTGAGAATCGCGATTTTGAGCCCGCTGAAAATCGTATTTTCTCAGAATCGTGTTTTTGGCATGAAAATCGCGATTTTGAGCACAGAATCGTGTTTTAGAGAATCGTGTTTTAGAGAATCGTGTTTTTTGACATGAGAATCGCGATTTTGAGCACAGAATCGTGTTTTTGAAAATCGCGATTTTGACTCAGAGAATCGTGTTTTTTTCACAAAATCGTGTTTTTTTTTTTCACAAAATCGTGTTTTCTCAGAATCGTGTTTTTGGCATGAAAATCGCGATTTTGAGCACAGAATCGTGTTTTAGCGAATCGTGTTTTTTGACATGAAAATCGCGATTTTGAGCACAGAATCGTGTTTTTTTTGACATGAGAATCGCGATTTTGAGCACAGAATCGTGTTTTTGAAAATCGCGATTTTGACTCAGAGAATCGTGTTTTTTTCACAAAATCGTGTTTTTTTTTTTTCACAAAATCGTGTTTTCTCAGAATCGTGTTTTTGGCATGAAAATCGCGATGTTGAGCACAAAATCGTGTTTCTTACTGAAAATCGTGATTTGTGAGAATCGCGATTTTGAGCACAACCACAGAATCGTGATTCTGAGAATGACCACAGAATCGTGATTTTTTCAGCCAACTTTTAGGCGGGAAAACAGAAAATCGTGATTTTTCAAAAAATTTTGAATTTTCACAGAATCGCGATTTTCATCACAGAATCGTGTTTTTTGGCGGGAAATTCAAATTTCTGAGCGCCGGCTATGGCGAGCTCCGTATGAGCAGGAAATCATGAAAAAAACACAGCGCTTGCTCTCCCTTGCTTCTCCTAACTCCTTCCCACACAATAATGCATGAAATGGTATGAAGATGGTGAAAATGCACTAAAAAAACAAGAATTTTCTATGAAGAAGAAGGTGGAAGAAGGTGGAGATGATGATGATGATGAAGATGAAGAGGAAAAAACAGAAAATGAACTGAAATGACAGTTTTTTTACCTTCCAACGTCGCAAATCTACGATCTTACCATCACAACGCTCGTCCTCGAAGCTCTCTCCCCGGCAACGGCGCCAAAATTTGGTATAGCTCAAGCGTAAGCACCACCTCCTTTACTTGTCAATCCGCGGAGACGTGAGGACCGGTATGAAGACCACGAGCAAGTGAAGGCACAAGTGCGTGAGTGAAAACACACAAACATGCATACACATACACACACACGCGCACAAGGTAAGATCAAAGAGAGGAACAATGGAAGGAGTTTGATTACAAAAGAAATCTATTACAAAACTGAAATCTACAAGAAGCCAACCCCAAAAATGAGCTCTCTAGCTCTTTTTATAGTTTTTTGACTAGTTTTGGCCCTGTCCAGACCTAGTGTCCGGCCTAGTTAAAAATTAGGTTCCAGGGCTTATTTGAGGGCTCAAACGAAGTCTAAAAATTATGAAAATTGGTACGATGGTACTTCTAATACTCCTCAAGCTCGAGGACTCCTCGGCTTGCACAAAATGGAGCTACAAAAATAGAAAATGGTATTTACAATGGTTTTAGTGATGGAAATCACTAGTTTTGTAGGGGATTCTTCTGAAGAGTTGACATGTACTTCATGGAGCTCCCTACTTGCTCCTTCTTCTTGTGTGTGTCCACCTTTCTGATGTGCTTTCATGCTTGTGCTTGACCTTGAGTTCCAACAAATGGGAACAACAACGGTTCTCTCTTGTCTTGTACAATGTTAACACATGTTTCTATATTCTCACAGAAACAAGAAGCAAGAAGTAACATGGGAGATACGGTAGGAACTAGCTCCCAGGCAGGCACCAGCCCCCAAGTTGTGGACATTGAAAGCCTTCCGGTTGAGGAGGAATTAAAGGAACGACCAGCGGCATTGAGGGCATTACATGCCATACCGGTTCAGAACCCTCCACAGGGGCACACAATGCCAGTCAGCAAAAACTCTCATTGGTTCAGTGATGGCAGGACCCCTACGTGAAGGCACTTATATGTGGGAGGCAGAGATAGAATTCAATGGGCGCTGGGGCAGGTATCACTTTTTTACCAGGGAATTTGAAAGATTACAGAATAATGAAGGATTGAAACCCATATGGAAGAAGGCAGGACTCTACGAGTATTTCAAATTCCAATTGCCAAAGCCGGATTTTCTAAGGTGCTCGTATCTGATTAGCACCCTTACTCCGAGCAAAGACAAAAAGGGATACAGCTCCTTTGTCCTCCCGTCTCTCACAAGGGGCAATGAGCTCAAGCGCTTCAGATTAACTATCAACTTGGTAAGGGAAGCTTTGGACATGAAAGGTATGCACATTCCTATGGAGAAAGAGACTATGGTTCCAGACAATATGAAGAACAGAAATTTGACAAAATTAAAGGACATGGTCGCGATGACACCTACGATCGCCATTCATTTACGCATGGTCATGCAACATTTCGCATTCCCCGCGCAGGAAAGGTTCACAATGCCTCCCAAAAAGATCTGGTTTAGCCTCTACTTAGCAGATGCCTTTGATTTGACAATCAATATGCCCCACTGGATTATCGACCAAATCCATTTGGCTCATCAAAGGTGGTATAAGAAACAAAAATCTGTACTGTATGGATGCTGTGCGCTTACCAAAATTGTGTATAGATGTCTCGCATATGATGTACCGGTGCAAAGGGCTCTCATTTGGACCAGAGCACAGGAGTTTCAATGCAGACTGTCAGCTGCAGGGGCTCCCTCAAAGAAGATGAGAGGTGCTGTCCAGATGCCTTGTGCACAAGCCCGCGGTGCAACCCTAACACCTGAAACAACTCCAAGGCTTCCCAGACGAGTGCAACCATTTACTATCAGGTTACCCAGGCACAACACAGATGACCCTAATCTTGTGTTTCCACCTGTACCTACGGATCTGGAATTTCCTCACGGATTCACTTTGGAAGATCTAATGGATGAAGAAGTTGCCAGAATCATTGAAGCTGTTAATGCGGAAGTCGAAGCAGAGCAGGGTAGTGGACAACAAACTGCTACAGAACAACCCCAGCCAAGACAACCAGAAGTGGTGGAAGTGGAGGATGAAGAAGAAGAAGAACAAGAGGATGAACAAGAAGGATTTTCTGATGAGGAGGCGCATGACTATGAGCAAGAAGTTATACAGGAGCTAGAGGGTGCCCCAGCATATACAAAGGAGTTGAAAAAGCTCTACGATACCATCAACAGGGTCCAACAGCAACATAAGTTATCCCTTGCAGCAGGAAAGGCTATCATGCACCAAATCCTTGAGGAGGAAGGAGTCGACGAACAAGATCGTGCCACACTGGATATGATCTCTGATGCTTTAGGAGTACTTGAGACAGTGCATACTGCCCTGGCACAATCACGCAGAACGGAAAGAAGATACAGAAGACGTCCCCCACGAGCAGGGAAGCAGATGAATGTCTTAGTATCCGAAACACAAGGGACAACCACGACCACGGGCACAGCACATACTGTGCACGATACTGAAGAGACCCATGTGTCCAGTGCACCCCCATCACCCCCCTTGCCACCCCCACCTCCCACTCCACCACATTCACCTCCCATTACCAATGTAACAACCACCGTCACCGCCTCCGAGTCCACTGCCATGACTAAAGCACAAACCGCCAATCAACCCACACACCCTCTCAACACCTCCCTTGTATACACCTCCACTAACACTATAATCCTAACGGCAGCTACTGACATCCCCATTCCCCCACTCACACTTCCGGGCAGTTCATATTCACAACTGCACACACCACTGTACACATTCACCACAATCACTGCACCCACAATTCCACTATTCACAATCACTCCCACTACGGCGTCCACCGTGGATTTGATGGACATATCACCCTCCACTGCACCTCTCCCTCCCCCCATACGGCCACAATCTCCCATTCCCCCACCACCCACTTCACCATTTTCCAGCACCGCATTCACACTTCCCTTCCCCTCTCCCTTTCCCTCTGCACTTAACACCCTTCCTGCATCCACCCCCATTAATAATGTATTTAATAACATGTATCAGTGCATGTCTCAGTTACAACAACACTATCAGCACCTCGATGCTCAGCATACAAGTTTGTTCAGGAGTCATGAAGCATTACAAGGAAGATTCATTGACTTAGAGAAAGAGAAGAAACAATTACAACAGTAGTTTAGTGCATTGCAAGAACAACATGAGCAATTAGTGGCAAATCCACCGCAGCCAGATGCAGAAGAAAGACAACAAATGGATGTTCTGCTACACTCCCAAATCACAGAGAACCTCAAGCTCCGCCGCAACATGGCTCTATTACGGAAGCATATGTCTGCAGCCCTGGAAGAAAATAGACGGCTTCAGACACAAAACGAAGAGAACTTGGAAGTAGCCATGGAAGGTTCCCCACAAGAAATTGACCCGGAGAAGTTTAAGGCCATTCCCTCGGACAATATGCAAATCATATTGGAAACCCATGCTGATCTCCTCGAAGCCCATGCAGCCTTAGAAAAGGAAAGAGACAAACTACTAAGGCAATTGGCAGCTCAACCAGAACCACCCAAAGAAGTCCCAACCACAGCTGACACAACTGACGAAGTAGCAGCGCTCAAAGCACAATTCGAAGAATTACAAAAGAAAGTGCTTGAGTATGAACGCCAACCCTCCCCCTTGGTAGAACCAGAACCTGAAGACCTAGTACCAATCGAAGTAGAGGAAACTTTTGAGGACCCGTACGTTCCGATGCCAGCACCTGGAGGCAAGCAGACAGCAGAGGGCATGGACACCATTGAGATAGAGGCCCTGAATGGATGCAGAGATTAGAGAAAGTGGCCACAACCCATGATGACAGGGTAGCAGTTCAAATAGCATCCATGTCATGATTGGAAGAGGTAATCATAAAATCCGAGTACTTTAGAAACCTCTCACATCACAGGTGGATCGGCACCTCCGACGACTTGTATGTTCCTTTTTGTGTCTTAATGGCGGATTATAATGCTGAAATCAAGCACCACACCTCACGGGAACCAACCTCTGCCACACAGTTTGCACCAGACGACATCCTAGAAAGTGCCAAGCAGGGAAATATTCGCCAACCGACTTGGAGAATTTGGCTGCTTGAAACCTACCCGGAAATGAATCGCACATGGAATAACATGCCCCTGTATATCAAGTACAATCCTTGTTACTGTCCTGTTTTCCGAAGAAGGTCGTGGCCGGAATACACAAAGATGGTGCTGACAACCAAAGGATGTGAGAAATGGCTCAACTATGTCTACTTAGCACCGCCTAAAGGTCAACCTACCGTAGGGTATATGATATCGACAATTCGGTATTGGGGTGTCAGGTTCAAAAACGTACTAGATGTCATGACACAGATGTGCCTTAAAATTTTTGAACTCATGATAGTCACCTTCCGGACCTTCAAGAATGTTAAGGAACCTCACCTCTCTGTGCTCGGATTCAATGAAGGCAATCAGGATCTTGTTTATGACATGAGCACAATGCCCTCTATTAATGTTGTTTATGCATGGCATGCCCGCATCAAATACCTACCGGCCTGCTTCAAACAGACATTTGAAGAGATGTTTGTCACAGGGTTTTGGGAATATCACTCAGAGATCTTCATTCCCAGGCCCTCACATTTATTACAATTGTTTGCAGTAGAACAAGCTCTCCATTTAGAAAAGTTACGAATGCCACATCCAGAGGTTCCCGGGCCAGTAGATTGGGATGCTTTACTCACGGACTTGGCAAAGGGGTTGCGGATTGCAAAACATCACTTAGCACAAGATGTCGTTGAGTACTACATCCAAAAACCCACACAAGAAGGGTCTGTCAGGGACGACAGACGCGAGAGAGGGGGGGGTGTTGGAACTGAAGGACTCAATAGGCAAGGAAGCTTAAGAAGGGAGTCAGAGAGAAGAGAAGGCACAAGCAGACAAGGGAGTCAACGACGATCTGGCAAGTAGGCCAATAATTTTCTTCATGAAGAAGCAAGTACGAGCATTCACGCAGATCTAGCACTAAGGCAACCTTTAATTTTTCAAAACCCTTACACCAATTAAAAGTGATTCTCATCACTAACAACCCCTGTAAATACCATGTTCACCTTTTTGTGGCTCCATTTTGTGCAAGCCGAGGAGTCCTCGAGCTTGAGGAGCCTTAGAAGTAGTTGCTTACCAATTTTCGTATTTTTTAGATCTCATTTGAGCCCTCAAATAAGCCCTGGAACCTAATTTTTAACTAGGCCGGACACTAGGTCTGGACAGGGCCAAAGCTAGTCAAAAACTATAAAAGGATTTTTGGGGTTAGATTGTAATTGAAATGAACTTGTAAGAGCTTCTTGAAAGTGATCTAAGAACTCCATTACTTCTCACTCTTTGTCTTGCCGTGTGCGCACGTGTGTGTGTATGTGTGTGCATGTTTGTGTGCTTCTCACTCACGCACTTGTGCCTCCACTTGCTCGAGGTCTTCATACCATCCTCACGTCTTCCCGGATTGACATTAAAGGAGGTGCTACTCATCACTGAGCTACAATCTTGTTGCCCACACCCTAAATGGACTTAGGGATGATGAAAAATGGAGGGCTTTCACAACTTCAGTGTATGTAAGGGACTCTCTTCCTGATTTTGATCAACTAATCACTCTCATGGTGACAGAGGAGATGAACCTTGGTGGTCATAACGCCAACGATAGCCAAGGGCAATTGTTGTATGCAGGTAGAGGAAGAGGAAGACACAACCGAGGTGCTACAAGAGGAAGAGTGTAGCTTAGTGATGAGTAGCACCTCCTTTAATGTCAATCCGGGAAGACGTGAGGATGGTATGATGACCTTGAGCAAGTGAAGGCACAAGTGCGTGAGTGCGAAGCACACTAGCATGCACACACATACACACATGCGCACACAAGGCAAGACAAAGAGTGAGAAGCAATGGAGTTCTTTAGATTACTTTCAAAAAGCTCATACAAGTTCAAATCAATTACAAGCTAACCCCAAAAATGAGCTCTCTAGCTCTATTTATAGTTTTTTACTAGGTTTTGGCCTTATCCTAAATGTGAAAACTGATAGGTAGGTACTTCTAAAGCTCCTCAAGCTCAAGGACTCCTTGGCTTGCACAAAATGGAGCTACAAAAACATGAAATGGTATTTACAATGGTTTTTAGTGATGAAAATCACTATTTTTGTAGGGATTTCTTCTAACATTTTGACATACATTTCTTGGAGCTCCCTACTTGCTCCTTCTTCTTGTGTGCCCAACTCTTTGATGCTTGAAAAATTTAAATGGCCTACTTTCCAGATCTTCTTTGACTACTGTGTATGCTTGTGCTTTCTCTTTGCTCCGACTCCCTTCGTAGGCTTCCTTGTCTTGTGAATCCTTCAGTTCCTTGACTACTGCCAACACCCCCCCTCTCTCGCGTCGGTCGTCTCTGACAGACCCTTGACTAGCTGTGCATTGGACATAATATTGAACCACATCAGAAGCAAGGTGGTGTTCTTCTAATCGTAGCCCCCGTGCTAGGTCTGTTAACAATGCATCCCAATTCACTGGTCCTGGGACGTCTGGATGTGGCACCCGCAATTGTTCTGAATGGATGGTTCTTTCCACAACGAATAAGTGGAGGAGATGTGAGGGCCTGGGTACAAATATTTCTGAGTGATATTCCCAGAATCCTGTTACGAACATCTTCTCGAATGTCTGTTTAAAGCAAGCTGGGAGGTACTTGATTTTGGCGTGCCAAGCATATATTACCTCTATTGATGGGGTGGTGCTCATGTCGTATACCAGATCTTGGTTGCCTGTAAGGAAGCCAACTCCTGAGAAGTGGGGGTCTTTAATGTTCTTGAATGTCCTGAATGTGATCAGCATTAATTCAAAGATTTTCATGCACATTTGGGCCATCACATCGGGAGTATTCCGTAGTTGAATGCTCCAGTGACGGATGGTAGAAATCATATAATTCACAGTGGGAGGTCCTTGTGGAGATGCTAGATAAACATAGTTTAACCACTTTGCACAGCCTTTGATGTTCTTGATAGCAATGGCAAACTCGGGCCAAGTGCGTCTACGGAAGACTAGAACATAACAGGGATTGTATTTAATAAAGAGTGGCATGTTAGTCCAAGTACGAACCATCTCTGGGTAGGTCTCTAGAAGACGGATCCTCGAGGTGGGTTGATGAATGGATCCTTTTTTAGCACTCTCTGGGATATCATCGGGCCCAAATTGTGTGGCGAAAGTTGGAGGCTTGCCACATCGTCGTTGGATCTCTGCGTTGTAATCTGCAAGGAGTACACAATATGGCACATACTGATCGTCGTTGGTGCCGATCCATCTATGATGAGACATACTGCGGAAATACTCCGACTTTATGATGGTGTCTTCTAATTTGGCCATTGATTGGATTTGGATTGCCACTCGATCTTCATGGGTTGTAGCTGTTTTTTCTAGTGTCTGGAGCCATTCGGGTACTTCGACTTCCAAGGTGTCCATTCCTCCTGAGGTTTGTTGACCACCTGGCATCAGCATAAGAACATATGGTTCCTCATACGTTTCGTCCACCTCAATGGGTACCAGTTCATCTGGCTCTGGTTCTACAACTGGAGAGGGCTGTCTTTCATATTCCAGTAACTTCTTCTGCAGTTCCGCCACCTGCTCTGTTAATGCCTTTACTTCCGCTGAAGTTGAGGTTGTTTCTATGACTTTGGATTGTGCCTCCTATTCCCTGAGCTGGCGACGTAGCTCATCCCGTTCCTTTTCCAAATCGTCATGTGCTTCTAATAGATCGGCATAGCTTTCCAAGATTGTTTTCATTGTTTCTGAGGGAACTGCTTTGAATTGTTCTGGGTCGATTTCATGGGGAGAGCCTTCCATGGTAGCTTCCAGGTTTTCTTCATTTTGCTTCTGCAGACGCTTGTTTTCTTCAAGGGCTGTAGCCATGTGTTTTCTGAGTAGAGTCAAATTTCGCCAGACTCTCAGATTATCTGTTTGGTAGACCTCCAGTAAGGCTTCGAGTTGTTTGACACCTGGCGCTTGTGATGGTTGGGGTGTCTCCAGGAGGGTTTGATGAGCTTGCTCGAGTGTGGTGTAACGTTGATTGAGGTCTACATTTTCTTCTTCTATAATTGTAAGCCGTCTCTGTAGTTGTTGATGATTCGTAGTCAGTTGATGATGACGGTCTTCAAGAGCCTGATACTCACTCTGAAGTTGATACCTGCATTGATGTAATGCCATGAATATACTATTTACATTAAACGATGCAGGGAAAGATGAAGATGCAAGGGGAATGGGGAAGGGAGTTGTGAATGTTGTGGAGTGTTGGCATACAAAGCAACAAAGGAGTCATGCACAATACGGCAACAAGGCCAGATCATTTTTTCCCATAGATTATGTACAACTCAAGTGATTTTAATCACTACACAAACATTGTAAATCCCGTTTTTGGTAGATTAGACTCCATTTTGTGCAAGCCGAGGAGTCCTCGAGCTTGAGGAGTATTAGAAGTACCATCGTACCAATTTTCATAATTTTTAGACTTCGTTTGAGCCCTCAAATAAGCCCTGGAACCTAATTTTTAACTAGGCCGGACACTAGGTCTGGACAGGGCCAAAGCTAGTCAAAAACTATAAAAGGAGCTAGAGAGCTCATTTTTGGGGTTAGATTGTAATTGAAACGAACTTGTAAGAGCTATTGAAAGTAATCTAAAGAACTCCATTGATTCTCTCTCTTTGTCTTGCCGTGTGTGTGCGTGTGTGTGTATGTGTGTGCATGCTTGTGTGCTTCTCACTCACGCACTTGTGCCGCCACTTGCTCGAGGTCTTCATACCATCCTCATGTCTTCCCGGATTGACATTAAAGGAGGTGCTACTCATCACTGAGCTACACCAAATTTTGGCGCCGTTGCCGGGGATCGAGCTTTGAGGACGAGCGTGTGATGGTAAGACGTAGAGTTGACGCGTTGGAGTTGTAGGTATTTTCTTCACTCTCATCGATTTTCTTTTACTATCTTCTCCATCTTCATTTCCATCATCATCATCACCACCTCCCACCTCCATCTCCATCATCGCGAAAATTTCTGTTTTTTGATCATATCACCTTCCCCACCTCTTTTCCCTCATTTCACTTGTGAGAGAGAGCGAGAGAGCGAATTTGCATGTGCTGTTTTTGCATGTTTTCTGAGCTATTTTGCAGGTTTTTGCTGTACCATCATCCCCAGCAGTGTGCGCAGGTACGACAGGCTCTGCACAGGTCCCAGGACGACAACCTCTGTCTATCGCGACAGACAGAAAATCTTAAAATTTTGTGAATGCATGATTAGCACTGTAACCTACACCTTGAGGGCACTCTAGATCACTAGAAGTTTTTCAAAAATTTGCGTTTTTTCAGTCTATCGCGACAGACACCGTCTATCGCGACAGACACTGTCTATCGCGACAGACACCGTCTATCGCGACAGACAGAGACCCACGACAGACAGCGTCTATCGAGACAGACACCGTCTATCGCGACAGATCGAAATTTCGCGACAGACACCGTCTATCACGACAGACAGAAATCTACGATAGATACCGTCTATCGCGACAGACACCGTCTATCGCGACAGACAAGAATTTCGCGACAGATACCGTCTATCGCGACAGACAGGAAATCCGCGACAGATACCATCTATCGCGACAGACACCGTCTATCGCGACAGACAGAAATCTACGATAGATACCGTCTATCGCGACAGACACCGTCTATCGCGACAGACAAGAATTTCGCGACAGACACCGTCTATCGCGACAGACAGGAATTTCGCGACAGATACCGTCTATCGCGACAGACAGGAATTTCGCGACAGATACCGTCTATCGCGACAGACACCGTCTATCGCGACAGACAGAAATCCACGATAGACACTGTCTATCGCGACAGACACCGTCTATCGCGACAGACAGCCCCCACGATAGATTGTGTTTATCGCGACAGACACCGTCTATCGCGATAGACAGACATTTTCGGCAAAAAATTTAAGGAGTAAATTTTTGGGAATTTAGGCTAAAATTTTGGCTATATTTGCACTCTCAAGTACTCATGTACTTACAAAGCCTTAGAAATTGCATTAAAACCCTGAGAGGATCTGTTTGTCTAGTAACCCCCTAAACCCTGAACGGTCATAACTTTTTCATATGAAATCCATTTTCTGAGCTCTAGGGCTTGTCGGAAAGCTCGTGACATATACTACACGCCCTCAACTGTTTTTTATAAGAATATCGCGTTGATTTTCAGATAGGATATTTGGAAGTTGACACACAGAGGGGTAGGAACACCAAGGGAGCTCTAGAGGAAATTTCTAGCAATACAAAAGGGGGAACAAGGGTCATTAAAAAAGTGTCTGAAATAAACTGTCTGTCAATTGAAAGGTCTACTTGGAGCTAATCTTGGGATTTATGCAGGCATATTGAGAAACAATTGAGAGCGTCCAAGCAAGGGATTTGCGCAAGCTTGAGAATCAACTTCTCGAGCACTAAAGAGCAAGGTTCGGCAAGAAAGGTCGGAATATTCTCAACTCCTCTTCGTCAATTCCTAGCTTAGGCTAAGAACGATTAGAAGTAGGAGTAAGTTAGGGCGACGATAGGCCACTATCAAGTTGAAGACTACCTAAAAACTCAAGTTCAAGCTAAAAACTTAATCTCTGTACTGTCGACAACACAAAGGAAAGAACCTAACGTGGAACGATCAACCTGAAAGTACGAAGAACATTCAAGTATTCCTGACGACGTAATAGCAGACAAGACTTTAAACACGAGGAATAACTAAAAAGAATCAAGTGACTGGTACCAATTGATCGGCAACGAGGTTGTACGCTGGGCAAAGAATTGGGCTACTTAGATAGGCATATGAACCTTAGATCAGGACGACACCTAGTAAGAGAGAGACAAAGCCTTAGATCTTCAGAGGCTAGTGTCAACCACACTGCTAGGTCCTGGGCCCAGCAGTTGAGCCACCACTCGAACTACCCTAGCTCTGAGACCAGTGAGTCAGAGATGTCTCAAGGCATGGACATACCTACGGGAAGTTCAGGAGTGCCTTACTTATACAGGGTGGAAGGCCCTTACAAAACACAGTTGGAATACCTTAGGACCAACCGATTAGGTGCGAGCATCTATGAGGACGGCCTAGGAAGATCAGTGGTCCAGATTAAAAACCCTGACCAATCCATAGGACTAGAGCACCCAGCTGTCAAGTTTGAAAACGGTGCATACCTGGACAAGGAAGGAACCATATACGTAGTCACCAGTCATCCAGATAGGACAGATGAATTTGGAAATGTAATCTCAGAAGCGGACTTAGGTGACTTGGAACAAGGAAACATGGGAGTGGAACCTAGAACCCCTCGAGGTAAATCAGTTCTCACTAGGATTATCACGCCTGAGTGGATCCCCCAAGATAACAAGTGCATAGATTTGCTTCTCAATCGAGAAACGGACGAAGCCTTTTGGAGGTATAAACCGGATCACCCAACTGATATAGGAACAATCATGATCTATGAGTTTAAGGATCCAGATAGCCCAGGTAGAGTGACCTACTTAGACCACACTTCGGAGAGGATCTTTGTGGTGACAGAAAATGATAGGCATGCTTACACTTGGAAGGGCGAATTCATTTTCCCCCAACCAAGATCAAATATATCCTATGGTCACCCTGGGGCTGGAACGTCCCAAGCTCATGGTACGCAAAGAGACAAAAGCAGAGATAGACCAGAAGTAAGTTTTGCCAACCCAGTAGGCAGAGAAAGAACAAGGACAGAGAAGAATAGGGTAGAACCGGAGGTGCTTAGAGCCCACAGGAACCAAAGAAATGTGGATGGATTCCCTCTGCCGAGACCTAGAGAGCACACAAGAACCCTGAGACCCACCCAGCTAGTTAAGTCCATGAAGAATTACTTTGACGGCACAGGAGATCCCTATGATCATGTGGCGGAGTTCAAGCAAGTTTTGAGAGCTGAACAAGTGGAGGATCTATTCACGCAGTACAATGCCTTCGGTCTAACCCTTAGGAACACAGCACTTACATGGTTTCAGCCATTGGATGAGCGCCAGTTCAGGAGCATAGACCAACTCCTAGAGGCATTTATTATTGAATTCTCCAAGAGTGGCATAAGACACAATACCTCCTCACTGATTCACAGCTTCAAGCAAACCCCTCAAGAGACTGTGAGACTTGCCGGAAGAAGATTTAGGCAATACCTTGAAAGATGTCCTGTTTCGGAGCTACCCACATCTGCCAAACAAGTAGCCTTATTCCTTGATGGATTGCTGAGTACGAAATTGAGATCCTATGTGTATCTGAAGGACCCTAGGACTATAGAAGAGTGTGTACGCATGTGCATTGACATTGAAGATAACCTAGGGGAAGAACTAGAGCTTTCCAAAATCTACAAAGATTCAGATATTGCATCTAGTCACTCTTCCACGCAATCCACATCAATTGAGGAACTCGCAGAGAAAGTGGCACAAAAACTAGGCGTGTCCAGCAAACAAATTTCGAGGTTTGCCCCTGTGAAAAGATGCTATACGTGTGGTGGCGACCACATGGCGAACGTCTGTCCCATTATGGCTCAACCTCAAGTTAATCCCAGTAGTCAGTACTGCACTATAGAACGGAAGTACACCAATCACACTGCGCAAGATTGCCCATACAACAGGCAGGCGGTTAGGCAACCCTACTCTCAGCCATACCCTCAACATGGAAGATACCAGAACCAGTACCCTCCACAGCCATTTGGCAGGCCACAGCAACCCTATCAGCAACCATATCAAAACCAACAAAGGCCTCAGCCTGTGCTAGCACAACAACCCCCAGCCCCAGCTAATGTGATTCCGGTAAAGTATACTGCTGCAGAGGAGAACCTGAATAGAGCCATAGTCCCTGTAACATCCTTGCTTTCTGAAAGTGACCCGAGTGACCATAGCTTTGATTCTACACATGTTGATAGCCCCCAGGCCTACTACATGCAGTCTCCTGAGCATGGTGAGTCCTATTATAGCGAAGAGACAAACGAACCTAGTTGGGAGTCAGATTACACGAACGTCATGTATGCAAACCCCAACCCTAGACCTCAACCTAGGCAAGTACGACCACCATTTCCTAGAGGACCATGCTACCGATGTCAGGGAGATCACTTCATTCGTGATTGTCCCTTACCTCCACCTACACAAAATCAGTCCGTGACCATCCAAGGCTTTTGCCAAGACTGTGGAAAAGAGCATCTCTTACGAGATTGCCCAAAAAACCCCAATCACATGCCAAAAATCACTCCCATCAACGTTGTTGGGTTAGTGGTAGATTCCACGGGAAGTGTCACTTCCACTGCTCCCGTACAGGTAGTCACTCGAGCTCAAGCATTGCAGCAAAACCAAGGGGTAGGCCAGGAAAAGAGCCCAGATGCTAGCGATACTGAGAGCCAAAGTAAAAAGAGAACAAGAGCTTGGAGAGATAGCCGCGAACGCATGAAAAGGCAATGGGCAAAGAAGATGAGTGAACTTGAAGAAAGTCTACGAGAAACAAAGGCTAAAATCATAGAGATCACATCTCAACCGCACTCTCACACAGTCCCACCGCTACCATCCCCATCACTCTCCATCCCTCCACCCTCTAAGACACCCCACGTAACCCACCCACCACCCCAAACAGGATCAGTATTAGCTGATCCCACTCCCGAAGACATAGACATGATGCTTAAGGCGTATCAGGCCAGAATCCAAGAAGGGCCAAACGTCACGGATCATGACAAGTGCTATCCTAGAGCTGACCTAGAGATAGAAAGAACCAAACTGTGCGCGAAAATGGTCGCACTGGCTCAGACTATGTTTGAAGCCAGTCGCCTTTTCAATTACTCGGGCTCAGCCAAAACGCAATTGCACTTGGATGGATTCCTAGAGAAATTAGAGAGAATAATTGCAAGATCTGCCAAGGACGAAAAAAATCAAGAGAGAGAGAAGGCAAGCAAAAACATGGATCCTTCCCCATCCGAAGTGTATGTGGCCAATTCCCCTAAACCGGACAACTTCCCCTCCTTAGAAAGAATAGAGAGGCCAATAGCACAGTCAGAAAAGGAACCTACCCCTCAAAGAAAGGAAAGGGCGAGAGAACAGATAAGTAAGCATCTTCAGGAAGCCCATGTACCTCCTCAAGAAGCTTATCTTCCCCCCCAAAAGGCAGATGAGCCTCCCTTGAAAGCTCAAGTACCTCCACAGGTTGCCTACATTCCTTCTCAGGGAATGTGTGAGCCTGTTCGGAAAAGTAATAGAATAAGTAATCCTCCCCAAGAAGCTTGTGCTCCAGCCATTTGCGAGAACGAGGAGAGAGTCAACAATAGAATCAGCCCTCCTTCACAGGTTGCTTATGCGCCCAATTCTACGGAGCCAGACACTTCTTCTTCTATGAATCGGTTTGCACCAGACTTCCTACGAGAGATTCAAGAAGACAAATGGGATAACGAAAGCGAGGTCGCCCCTCCTTTTGAACTTGTGGACGATGCACACGACCAATTCCCACAAGACATCCCATCTATTTACGGGGAGCATGAGAGTGTTCAGTCTCACGAGAGATTAGACTTTGAGTCTAATTCCATACAAGAGCTACCCCACTTCACAGGCCCATGGGAAGCAAAGTCCACATGTATGAGAGCACCCACAGTCATGGTAAGGAACGACGACTCAGTCATACCTAGGAACACAGAGGTAGTGAAGAACACTAACGTGCAGTGTAATCTCAAGTTAGAAGAGCTACTCAAGGTTAGACCTGAATTATGGAAACATGTAGCCAAACAAGTACCAGAGATAGCAAAACCTCGTTCCCAGGTAGGATCCCATAGGACAGTGCCAGAAATTCCCTTGGATAAGATAGGGGATATGTGTGAAGGTGAAGAAGGGAACACCTATCTTCCCATCACCTACCAGGACTACACCACGAAGGCAATTTTGGACTCAGGTGCAGGAGTTGCAATTGCCACTACCTCCTTATGGAAGCGTTGGGGCAAGCCAGCACTCAGGCCAACGAGAATGAAATTGCAAATGGCCGATGGTCACATAGAGAGACCCCTAGGATTGCTAGAAGGAATAACTCTCACCACTTGTGGTGTCGAGTTTGAACATACCTTTGCCATATGTGACTTCAGCAAAAATCATGCCTATGAGATGATTTTGGGAAGACCATTTATGCGACAGTTGCAAGTGGTGCAGGATTGGGGGACCAATTCTTTGTACCTGCAACACTTAGGTGTCACGACCAAAGTCAATCTCAAGGATTATTCTCATAGAGATGTCCCTCCTATCCAATGGAATCCCATCCATAGAGCCAAAGAGGATACAGAATCGGTGCATTCCATAGGGTCAGGATCCTCTTGGATGCATGAAGACACCCACTTATGGATGTGCAAAGTAGCAGTAGAGGAAGAGAAGAGAGAAAAGGCCAGAGAAATAGGTGAGAGCGAAACTCATAGACCCATTCAAGACCCAGCCTATGCACCTGTAGTTTTTCCAGACGAAGAATTTGAACCTCATGGCTGGGCGGAAATTTTAGCAACAATGGACGTAGCCATCAATGAAGAACAATGGACACCTCACTGTGATGAGGATGGCTATGACATTTCAGTCTTCTCCATAGAGCCAATCATGGGAGAGGCAGTTTTAGAAGAATGCGAACCTAGCCCTGATGCATTTGAGGATGCAAGTGACTCCGATCTAGAGTCAATCATTATGGACCCACCATTTGCAGCAGATGAAGAATACTTCCATGAAGTAGAATTTCAACCCCAGAGGCATGGAGAGGTTACAAATGATGTAAGATTAGCAACGCATATGACCCCAAGGGAAGAAGGAAAGAAACGAAAGAAGAAAGAAGTCTCACCAGAGGAGGAAGAATCTTTGTTTGAGGTCCCAGAAAATTTTAAGAAGTATGAGATAGATGACAGGAGAGTCATGATAAGAATGCCTAAACGAGAGGCACAATCAGGAGAGGCCTATGATAACAAAGAAACCACCAAGAAAATAGTAGTGGCCCTAGAAGAAGGAGAGGAGAGATGCACGTACATAGGCCATGACCTAACAGAAGAAGAAGAGTACGAATTGATTGCCTTGCTAAGAGAATACAGAGATGTATTCGCTTGGAGTTACAAGGATTTGAAAGGTGTTGACCCGGACATATGCTCACACACTATCCCCATGACCTCAGATGCCAAACCCTCTAAGCAAAAGCCCTATACTTATAACGATAATTACGCTGCTAAGATCAAAGAAGAGATAGATAGATTGGTTGAAGCTGGATTTATTTATGAAATTGAGCACACTGAGTGGGTATCCCCCATCGTTGTGGTGCCCAAGAAGAATGGCAAGTTGCGTGTGTGCATTAACTTGAAAAAGGTTAATGCCGCCACGATTCGAGATAACTATCCGCTTCCCATCACAGAACATCTCTTAGAAAGAGTGGCAGGCAAGGAAGTGTACAGCTTCCTTGATGGATTTTCGGGCTACAATCAAGTAGCCATAGCTCCAGAGGATCAGCATAAGACAGCCTTTGCCACAGAGTGGGGCATTTTCGCTTTTAGAGTAATGCCATTTGGGCTTACCAATGCACCAGCCACCTTCCAGAGGCTGATGTGCCATGTGTTTAAGGAGTTCCTGAGGAAGAGTTTAGAAGTCTATGTTGATGATCTTTGTGCTCATTCCAATGTTAGACAAACCCATATTCCTGAACTCAGACAAATCTTTGACAAATGTAGAGAATATCAAGTCTGCCTAAACCCAGAAAAGTGCGTTTTTATGGTCAGGCAAGGCAAGATTCTAGGACACATAGTGTCAAAGAATGGCATATCTACCGACGAAGAAAAAGTGAGAGCCATAGCAGAGCTACCTAGGCCAAAGAATGTCAAGGAAGTACAAGCTTTCATGGGGCATTGTGGTTATTATCGACGATTTATACACATGTATGCTGTCATTGCAAAGCCCATGTACGGACTTCTGACTAACTTTGAGTGGACGGATGAATGTGAGAATTCCTTCCAGGAGCTTAAACGAAGATTGTGTTCAGCACCAATCTTGACCACACCAGATTGGAATAAGCCATTCCATGTTCATGTGGATGCATCCAATTATGCCATTGGATGTGTGCTTGCACAACCTACTGGTGAAGGTAATATGGATCTTCCAATTGCCTATGCCAGTCGACAATTGAATGCGGCTGAACGGAATTACACCACTACAGAGCGAGAAGGATTAGGCATGGTATATGCAGTTAAGAAATTTAGACACTATTTGCTTGCAAATAAGTTTAAATTTTTTACTGATCATCAGGCATTGTTGTACCTAGTAAACAAACCATGCAATACAGGACGATTAGTAAGATGGTTTCTCTTGTTAATGGAATATGATTTTGAGGTTGTGGTAAGAAAAGGTAGGACTCACTTACGAGCAGATCATCTCTCTAGGCTCACATCGGGAGAAGCCCCACAAGGAGTGTCAGATGACCTTCCTGATGCTTACTTGTTTAATTTGGAAGTTATACCGCAGTGGGCTAAGCCATTGGTGCCAGTATTGACGTACGGGCCCAACCATCCAGTGGTAAACACACGGAATAGAGAGATCGTAAAAGCCCAAAAGTATCACATCATGGCCGGAAGCATGTACAAGCACACAGATCAAGGGATCTTGGCTTGTTGCGTAGAAGAGGATGAGTACGCTAAATGGTTGCAACTAGCACATGTAGGTGCACTAGAGCAACACCATTCAAAGCAACGAACTTTACAGACTCTAAAGAGATTCGGAGTACATTGGCCAACTATGGAAGCTGATGTCCAAAAGTTGTGCAAGGAATGCCCAATCTGTTGCACTAAACCACCTGTGGAACATGCCACTCTATATCAAGTATCCATTGTGCCAGATTGGAGTGAACCTCTAGTATCATTCTTGAGGACAAACACATTCCCTCCAGACATGACTCTAGCTAGGAAAAGGAGTTTAGAACAAGAAGCCCAGGATTACTCACTCATAGGTGATAATCTATATAAGCGCGGTAAAGATGGTTACCTGAGGTTATGTGTCCATGAAAGTGAATATCTCAAGATCTTGGAAACTGCTCACCAAGGGGTAGCAGGAGGACACTTTGGACCAGATCGGGTGATCAAGGCAATAATGTTTGCGGGCTTCTGGTGGCCTACCCTTCACATGGATGCACATACCTATGTGAAACGGTGTGATGTCTGTCAAAGGACTCAGTATCCTATACGCAAAGATGAGATGCCACTGAAACCTATGATGGGTGGACGTGCATTCTCTAAGTGGGGAATAGACTTCGTAGGTCCTATTAATCCCCCAGCTAAGGGTTCTCATGCGGAATACATCATTGTGGCAACAGATTATCTCACCAAGTGGGTAGAGGTAAAAGCTACAACCAAGAACGATGCTCAAACAACTGCCAAATTCTTGTTTGAGAATGTATTCACAAGATACGGGCTACCTATAGAGCTTGTAAGTGATAGAGGCACTCATTTCTTGAACAAAGTGATTGAAAATCTACTCCAAGAATTCTTGGTAATACACAAGAAGTCTGCCCCTTATCACCCTCAAGCTAATGGACAAGCTGAGAGTACTAATAAGATTTTATGCAATGTACTGACGAAATTAGTGAACACTAAACGCTCTGATTGGGACAAACAGCTACACCATGCTGTTTGGGCATACCGAGTTGCCTACAAAACGGTACTCCAAGCCACCCCCTTTCAGATGGTATTCGGTCAAAACGTTGTGTTACCCTTGGACTTCTTGATCCCTACATTGAAAGTAGCACAAGAGCACGAATGGACAGGTCATGAGCTCTCCTCTAGGATCTTTGACCTTGAACGATTAGGAGAAACAAGACTGAGAGCCGCTGCAGGGATATATGCAGCCAAGAAGAGACAGAAGGCATACTTTGATGCCCACGTGAAGGATAAAGGCTTGAAAGCAGGAGATCTAGTCTTAGTCTATACACTAAAACAACACGCGAGGAAGCTAGAAAAGAGAGGCTACGGACCTATGATCATCAATAGGATCTCCACGAGCGGAGCAGTACAATTGGCCACATTAGAGGGTGATGTTCTCCCAAATTATATTAGCGGTTGCAGAGTCAAGTTGTATCAGGAACCCCTCACGGAGGAAATGCTCAGTCGACTCAACACTGCTAAGAAACGCAAAGAGGAAGAAAAGCGAGTTCGAGAAGAAGCTCAAGCTGAAGCTTTAGAACGCATCAGAAGGATGAAATTACGAAGGCAAGGTAGAGATCAGCCTGGAGTGAATGACTATGCAGACCAAGGATTTCCTATGGCCATGTGTGAAGTTGCAGGAACAAGCTCGAATAGAATAATTGATAGACGTCCTTTCATACCCATAGACATAGGACAAGGAAAGAGTGCAAGGACCGTAAGAGCCTTGATTGACTCAGGTGCTGCCACTAGCGCTGTTAAGTTGTCTTACTGTCAAGAGTTACAGTTAACTGTCCACCCTGTGGAGGCATATCTCATAGGATTGGGAGGCGTGGAAACCCCTTGCATGGGCGAGGTGGAACTTCCCCTCTACATTCACGATGAGGCAATGACCGTTAAAGTACTAGTGTGTCAAGATGAGGATCTCACTGAACCTCTCGTCTTGGGTCAGGATTGGATCTATGACCGAGCAGTCAATCTAAACCTAAGAAGTGGACCTCCAGGTTTGGGTCAATCATAGTCGAGTTACAGTAGAATTAGACAATGGAGCACTCAAGGAACTAGGAAAGGCACAGACTCCTGGTCCTTCCAGGGGTACACATGAAGATGACCATGCTGTTCTTGTTCAAAACCCTGTGTTGCAGAGGAATGACATTTGCAAAAAAGGAGTCAGGGATGCAACGGATCTCCCTTCTTTTCCAAAGGCCAGAAGGAGGCAGCAACCAAAGGCGGATCACAAGCAGAGGAAGCAGAGTACTACCTATGTCCGAGATCAAAAATACCTGCGCAGCAGAATGTCCCAGAAAATAAACCAGGTGTGGGTGCGGAAAGGCGAACGACCGGGTGCACCACCGTCAACTACGCGGGCAAAGCCTCTTATTAGTAACCAACAACACGACGCTAATAAGAAGTCTTTCAGAAATTCTTCTGCTAAAGTAAAATCTATTTGGGTGCCCAAGAAGTCGATGAAGGCAAGCCCACAATCTAGACAAATTTGGGTGCCTAAGGCTTGCTTGAGGGCACAAGTAGTTACGCCAAGGCCACAACCTATGCAGCATAACCCATCTACGAGTACAACCAGAATTCCCTCGTGCTCAACACTTAGGAACACACCAAGACCCATGAGCATGCATGTAATCACTTATAAGTGGGTCCCTAAAAGGCCCCATTCCCAAACAGCGACACCGACACAGCTCTCTAGAGTCTCTACGAAACCGAAAGCAAAGCCCACCCACTGCATTTGGCAGTCTAAGACCTGTAATAAACCCCCCGACCCCGATTTGTAAATTCACCCCACTTACTAACGGCATTAGTCTCCTAGGAATACACAAACGTTAACTACACTCACTGTCTTCGTGCACTTACTAACCACTAACTCATCATCTGCCTCATGTTAATGTTGTAACGGGGACAGCAACGGATTTATTCTGTCCATTACGATGTTAACACATGCTTCTATATTCTCACAGAATCAGAAGGCAAGCAGTAAAATGGCAGAAGCGACAGGTTCGGGCTCACAAGTAGGGATACTTACTGCGGGAATTGATGTGGATAGTATACCCGTGGATGTGCCCCCGACGGAACGACCAGTGGAGATGCAACACCTTCAGCAACTCCCGGTGCCAGATCCACCTACAGGCATCACGGAAAGAGTTCATGCCAATTCTCATTGGTTCAATGGCATGCCCGGTCCATTAGGTGAGGCCAAGTATATCTGGGAGTCTAAATGCGAATATGACAGATCATGGGTGCGATTCCAATTTTTCTCCAAGGAGTTCGAGACTTTACAGAACACCGAAGATCTACAGACCATATGGCAACGAGCAGGATTGGCGGAATATTTTGAAGCCCCACTACCTAAACCCGATCTCCTCCGATGTTACTATTTGGTCTCCACATTACAAGCTAATGAAGATAAGGACCAACCCGGATCATTTGTTCTCCCCTCATTGCTGGGCAACAACGAGTTGAAGAGGTTTGAACTTACTGTGGAGCTGGTGAGTGATGCTTTAAATATGCATGGCACGCATGTACCCTCAAAAAAGGATGCTCTCGTTCCCACCAACATGAAGGACAGGAAACTAGTGAAGCTGAAAGACATGGCAGCACTCACCCCAAATGTGTCCATCCCTCTCCGAATGTGCATGCAACATTTCGCCTTCCCCGGTCAAGACCGATTCACGCAACCACACAAGAAGATCTGGTTTGCTCTCTACTTGGCGGAAGCAGGTGCGTTACCTATTAAGCTACCAGTGTGGATTATAGATCAGTTGTATGAAGCAAACAAACGGGCTTCTAGGAAATTAGTGGTGAACGGATGCTGTGCACTCACACGCATCATTTACCGATGCTTGGCATATGATGTCCCCATTGAGCGTGCCTTAACTTGGGCACAATTACAAATGTTTAAAAGGCTCAAGACATCCACACATCAGTCCAAGCGCATGAGGGGCGCGATCCCGTGTGTCCAGACAAGGGAAGTCCTGACTACTCCTGAGGCATCACCATTAAGAGAGGGCACTGTACCTCCCTTTACCATTAGGATACCCAGGTCGGAATCTGACACTACGACACAACCTACCCCATCGGCTCCTCCTGTTACACCTGAATTCGAATTTGCTGCCACTGGAGAGGCTGAAGGACTGGACCCCCAGGATTTCGAAGCATTCCTACAAAGCACACAATTCTCTGATGTGGAGTTTTATTCAGAGGCAGAGGAGCAGGGCACATCCTCACGAAGACGAAGAAAGTCTACAGACGGTAGACATGTCCATTGGAGTGACGCTCAACAAAGTCAACAACACGGACACCCGGAAGAAGAAGAAGCGTATGAAGAGGACACCACTGAAGCCCCAGCATATACAGCAGAACTCCGAAGGCTGTATCAGATTATGGAAAGAGTGCGATCGCAGCAATTACTCACTGAACAGAGCAGCAGAGTACTTATGACTCAGTTGTTGGAAGAAGCGGGAGTTGACTCAGAGTACAGGGAGGGTCTCTTATTGATGGCAGAAACATATGGAGTTGTAGAAGCTGTGCGCACTGCCATTCAGGGGCCTTCAGTTCAATATGACCCACGAAGGTTCCAGACACGACCTCGCTCAGGTAAAAATATCCAAATTCCCATTACAGTTGCAGAAGAGCCGACTACTACACCTGAAACTATCAGGACAACCTCCCAAACAGCTAGCCAACAGCACCCAGCCACCCATGAGGAGTCCACCGAACCACTACCACCTACTCCCCCACCATCACCTCCTAGAACAGAGACAGTGGAAATCCCATCGACCACTCAACCCACTGACCCAACCTTCATCTTCCGTACTCCCATCTCTAGTGCCACCCTATTCTCTACCACTGATAATCCAATCTTCGAGGCAAACCCCAACACTACACAATCCGCCGAACCCCTCCTAGAGCCTGCCCTAGGGCAACCATCCCCAATGCCCTCAGCCATGGGTCATCCTGACCCCAGATCCACATTCATGGGCTTCCCTACTACCACGCAACCCTTTCAGCCCTTCTCAAACTTACGACCCCAACCTCCGACATCCCTCTCTCCATTTCTACAATCCCTCCAGGACATCTTTGCTAGGGCTTTTCAACCAGGCTCTCAACCATTCCCTGCCTTTTCAGCTCCACACCCCACTTCGCATCTATTCACCACTTCCACACACACACCACCTACCATACCAATGTATATGGCAGACCCCACACCCACATCCACTCCTGAAGGTATGGACATTTCACCACCCACGGCACCTCCACCCACGGTTTCACCTCCTCCCGTTCCCCCTCCACCAATTTCACCCACACACACAACTTCCGTAGACACATCATTCACTGTCTCCCTTTCCCCATCCCCTTCCCATGCATCTCCCACGATAAACAACACACACTCATCTATAGGAAATGCATTGGACACCATGTTGGCCTGTATATCAAATTTAAGAACAGATTACATTCAGCTCCAGCAACAAAACGAACGCCTGCAAAAGCACTCAGCGACACTACAGCACCGCCTTGCGGCACTAGAAGAGGAGAATGCTCGCCTCCACACACAGTTCCAAACCCTCCAAGAAGCCCATAATATATTGGAGGTACAGCTACAGAACGTAGATCAAGAAGCGGTGCAGGTGGTAGAAGGTCACCTACGGACACAGCTGGAACGCAACTCAAAACTTCAGCGAAATATGGCGCTACTTAAACGCCATCTTGCGGCTGCTCAGGAAGAGAACAGACGTCTGCAAATACAAAATCAAGAGAACCTGGAGGCAGCTATTGAGAGCACACCGGGGGCACCCATCAGCCCATCCAAGTTTCAAGCAGTGACCCCCGATAATATCAAGATTATATTGGAAGATTATGCCATGCTGCTCGAAGCACATGATAAGCTATCGGAGGAGCTAGGACAACTGAAGCAGGAACACCAACAAGGACCAACAGCTGTCCCCCCAACCACCCCCTCTGCGGCTTCGCTTCTCTCAGACGCAGAGGCCATAAAAGATCTCCAGAAACAGGTAACTGAATTGCAAACACGCCTACTACAATATGAGAGACCATCTTCCCCTCCGGAGGCTCCCACGGACGAAGAAATTGTGCAAATTCCTGTGGAACAAACGTTTGATGAAGAATATGATCCGCAACCATTCCCAGGAGGCCAACAAACAGAGGAAGCGCAGGACACGTTCGAGGCACCACGGCCGCGATGGTTACGACAAGTGGAGGAAATCGGGAGTTCGCACGAAGAGCGCACCGTAGTGCAAAATCAGGCCATGAGGGTCATAGAGGAGACTGTGTTACAATCAGCTTACTTTAAGAACCTGTCATCGAGACGCCTGATTCTCTCATCAGAACTCCAATACAGGCCGTATTATATTATCTTGGCTGATTATAATGCAGAAATACAAAGAGTCACGGGTCAGATTCCTACTTTTGCGACCCAATTTCAACCCGAAGACCTTCCTCCAGAGGTGCAAAAAGGCAAGATTCGTCAACCAACATGGCGGCAGAAACTTTTAGAGACCTATCCAGAAATGCTACGCACATGGAACAACGCGCCGTTGCACCTCCTGTACAACCCATGCTACGGTCCAGTCCCCCGCCGCAGGTCGTGGAAGGCATTTAATATCAAGGTACAGAACAACGCGCAATGCAAGGAATGGCTGAACTACCCGTACATCGCGCCACCACAAGGACCACCATCGGTAGCATATATGATGGGGACCATTCGCCACTGGATGCCGCGCTTGAAGCCCATGCAAGATGTAGCAGCGCAAATGATGCTTAAAATCTTAGATATGATGCAAGTAGTCCTGAAGACCTTCAGAAATGCAGCCGCACCACAGGTACGTCTTCCGGGGTTTAGCAATGGAAATTACGACTTGGTGTATGACATGAGCACCACCCCCAGTATTCGTGTGGCTTACGCTTGGCATGCGCGTATCAAGTACCTCCCCGCCTGCTACAAACAGACCTTCGAAGAGATGTTCAGATCAGGTTTCTGGGAGTATCACTCGGAGGTTTTCGCACCCAAGCCAACACATCTGCTTCAACTGTTTGCTTGTGAACAAGCAATGTATTCAGAGTACTACACCACCCCGCAACCCGAAACCCCTGGTGCAATAAATTGGGAGGCATTGGAAGCTGATCTAGCAAGAGGCTTACGGATAGGAGAACATGAACTGGCCACCAATGTCATCCAATATTACATCGACCACCCGAGGGAACAAAGGTCTGTCAGGGGCGACAGACGCTAGGAAGGGGGGAGTGTTGGCATACAAAGCAACAAAGGAGTCATGCACAATACGGCAACAAGGCCAGATCATTTTTTCCCATAGATTATGTACAACTCAAGTGATTTTAATCACTACACAAACATTGTAAATCCCGTTTTTGGTAGATTAGACTCCATTTTGTGCAAGCCGAGGAGTCCTCGAGCTTGAGGAGTATTAGAAGTACCATCGTACCAATTTTCATAATTTTTAGACTTCGTTTGAGCCCTCAAATAAGCCCTGGAACCTAATTTTTAACTAGGCCGGACACTAGGTCTAGACAGGGCCAAAGCTAGTCAAAAACTATAAAAGGAGCTAGAGAGCTCATTTTTGGGGTTAGATTGTAATTGAAACGAACTTGTAAGAGCTATTGAAAGTAATCTAAAGAACTCCATTGATTCTCTCTCTTTGTCTTGCCGTGTGTGTGCGTGTGTGTGTATGTGTGTGCATGCTTGTGTGCTTCTCACTCACGCACTTGTGCCGCCACTTGCTCGAGGTCTTCATACCATCCTCATGTCTTCCCGGATTGACATTAAAGGAGGTGCTACTCATCACTGAGCTACATGGAGTCAAGTGGTGAGGTAGGTTGAGGGGGTATGGGAGATTGAGGCTGCGTGGGGGGTGGGAGTGGTGCTGTGGCTGGTGATGTTTCCATTGTGTTGAACGTGTGTCTGACTGTGTAGATGGGAACAGTGGGTGGGGTGGATGTGATATTTGTGAAGAGTGTTGTGCAAGTGGACATGGTAACTCCTCCAAATTGGATACCGGGAGAGAGAGGAATTCCCATGACAACTATGGTGATGGCAGAAATAGGCGTGGTAGTGCCAGGTGGTGAGGTGACTTGTGTAGTGAGAGGTGAGGTGGGGGGTGAGAGTGGTTCCGCCTGATGTGCTTCTGTTTGTGTGTTACCTCCTGGTTCTGATACATTGATGTGGATTTGTTTGCTGGATCGCATGGGGCTACCAAACACAATGGATGGCTTTTGCTTTTGGTTTAGTGGAGACTCTGGAGGGCTTTACGAGTATGTCTACTTGGGAATGAGGCATTTTTGGGACCCATTTACAAGTGAGTCTGTTCGTGCTTCTGGGCGATTGTGTGTTCGTGCGTATTAAACAAGAGTGGGTAACGGGTTTGAGTGAGTGAGCCCTGGCGTGTATGATGTGATTCGTGTGTGACTAGTTGAGCCCGCAAGCAAGCCTTAGGCACCCAAATTTGTCTTGATTGTGGGCCAGCCTTCAGCGACTTCTTGGGTACCCAGATAGATTTCACTTTCTCAAAAGAAGTTTTGGAAGCCTTCTTATGAGTATCATGTCGTTGATTACTAATAGGAAGTTGAGATGGTTGTTGTCGCTTGACTGGAATAGGCTGCTCGCCTTTTCGCACCCACAATTGTTTCAATGGCTGAGTCATTTTGCTTCGCATGTTCTTTTGGCCTCCAGCATAGGTAGTCTTCAGTAATTGATCTGCCTTTGGTTGCTGCCTCCCTTTGGCCTTTGGAAAAGAAGGGAGTTCCGTTGAGTCCCTGACTTCTTTATTGAGATCACCATTCCTCTTCATCACATAGCTTTGGACAAGAACAACATGGTCAACTTCATGTGTACCCTTGGAAGGACCAGGAGTCTGTGCCTTTCCTAGTTCCTTGAGTGTTCCATTATCTAACTCAATTGTAATTCGACTCTGATTTACCCATACCTGAAGAAGTGCACTTCTTAGGTTTAAGTTGACTGCATGGTCATAGATCCAGTCTTGACCCAAGACCAGAGGCTCCGTGAGATCCTCATCTTGACACACTAGTACTTTAACTGTCATTAGAACATCTTGAATGGAGAGGGGAAGTTCCACCTCGCCCATGCAAGGGGTTTCCACACCTCCCAATCCTATGAGATATGCTTCTATAGGATTGACTTTTAACTTCAATTCTTGACAGTAAGAGAGTTTGACGGCACTAGTGGCTGCACCTGAGTCAATCAAGGCCCGTGCAGTCTTTGCACCCTTTCCTTGTCCTATCTCCAAGGTTACAAAAGGACGTCGGTCAACTATTCTATGGGGGCTTACACTTGAGACTTTACACATAGCCATATGATATCCTGGGTTCGCATAGTCATCTATCCTTGGCTGATCTCGTCTTTGTCTTCTCATCTTCATTTTTCGAATGTGTTCCAAGGCTTCTGCCTGAGCTTCTTCTCGAACTCGTTTTTCCTCTTCTTTACGTTTCTTGGCAGTGTTGAGTCGATTGAGCATTTCCTCCGTGAGAGGTTCCTGATATAACTTGACTCTGCATCCGCTTATGTAGCTAGGGAGAATATCGCCTTCTAAAGTGGCTAGTTGTACTGCTCCACTAGTTGAAATTTTGTTGATGATCATAGGTCCGTAACCACGTTTTTCTAGCTTTCTCGCATGTTGTTTCAGAGTATATACCAAAACTAAGTCTTCGGCCTTTAATCCTTTATCCTTAACATGGGCATCAAAGTATGCCTTCTGTCGTTTCTTAGCTGCATATATTCTTGCTGCAGCTCTTAGTCTGGTTTCACCTAATCGTTCAAGGTCAAAAATTCTCGAAGAGAGTTCATGACCCGTCCACTCATGCTCCTATGCTACTCTCAATGTGGGAATCAAGAAGTCCAAAGGTAGCACCGCATTTTGGCCAAATACCATCTGAAAGGGTGTGGCTTGGAATACCGTTTTATAGGCCACTCAGTATGCCCAAACAACATGGTGTAGCTGTTTGTCCCAATCAGAGCGTTTATTATTCACCAATTTGGTAAGCACATTGCATAGAATCTTGTTTGTGCTTTCGGCTTGCCCATTAGCCTGTGGGTGATAGGGAGTAGACTACTTGTGTACTACCAAGAATTCTTGGAGGAGATTTTCAATAACTTCATTCAAGAAGTGAGTGCCTCTATCACTTACTAGCTCTATGGGTAGCCCGTATCTAGTGAACACATTCTCAAATAAGAACTTGGCGGTTGTCTGAGCATCGTTCTTTGTCGTAGCTTTTACCTCTACCCACTTTGTTAGATAGTCGGTGGCAACAATGATGTATTCAACATGTGAAACCTTAGCCGGGGGATTAATAGGACCTACGAAGTCTATTCCCCACTTAGAGAATGCACGTCCATCCATCATGGGTTTCAGTGGCATCTCATCCTTGCGTATAGGGTACTGAGTTCTCTCACAGAAATCACACCGTTTCACATAGGTATGTGCATCCATGTGAAGGGTCGGCCACCAGAAGCCCGTAAATAGTATTGCCTTGATCACCCGATCTGGTCCAAAATGTCCTCCTGCTACACCTTGGTGAGCTGCTTCCAAGATCTTGAGATATTCGCTCTCATGGACACATAGTCTCAGGTAACAATCTTTACCACGCTTGTATAGATTATCACCAATGAGTGAGTAATCTAGGGCTTCTTGTTCTAGACTTCTTCGTTTGGCCAGTGTCATATCTTGAGGGAATGTTCTTGTCCTCAGGAAATCTACTAATGGTTCACTCCAATCTGGCACTATGGACACTTGATATAGAGTGGCATGTTCCACAGGTGGTTTAGTGCAACAGATTGGGCATTCCTTGCACAACTTTTGGACATCAGCTTCCATAGTAGGCCAATGCACTCCGAATCTTCTAAGTGTCTGTAAAGTTCTTTGCTTTGAGTAGTGTTGCTCTAATGCACCTACATGTGCTAATTGCAACCATTTTGCGTACTCGTCCTCTTCCACACAACAAGCCAATATCCCTTGATCTGTCTGTTTGTACATGCTTCCTGCCATGATATGGTACTTCTGGGCTTTTACTACTTCTCTACCTTGAGTGTTTATGACTGGGTGGTTAGGCCCATATGTTAATACTGGCACTAATGGCTTAGCCCACTGAGGTACAACTTCCAGATTAAACAAGTAAGCATCCGGAAGGTCATCTGATACTCCTTGTGGGGCTTCTCCCGATGTGAGCCTAGAGAGATGGTGTGCTCTCAAGTGAGTCTTGCCTTTTCTTACCACAACCTCAAAGTCGTATTCCATTAGCAAGAGAAACCATCTTACTAATCTACCGGTATTGCATGGCTTATTTACCAAGTACAACAATGCCTGATGATCAGTAAAAAATTTAAACTTATTTGCAAGCAAATAGTGTCTAAACTTTTTAACTGCATATACCATGCCTAATCCCTCTCGTTCAGTGATGGTATAATTCCGTTCAGCTGCATTCAACTGTCGACTAGCATAGGCCATTGGAAAATCCATATTACCTTTGCCCGTAGGTTGTGCGAGTACACACCCAATAGCATAATTGGATGCATCTACATGAACATGAAAAGTCTTATTCCAATCTGGCATGGTCAAGATTGGTGCTGAACACAATCTTCTTTTGAGCTCATTGAAGGAGTTTTCACATTCATCAGTCCACTCAAAGTTGGTCAAAAGTCTGTACAGAGGCTTGGCAATGATAGCGTACATGTGTATAAAGCGTCGGTAATAACCACAATGCCCCATGAAAGCTTGTACTTCCTTGACATTCTTTGGCCTAGGTAACTCGGCTATGGCTCTTACTTTCTCTTCATCGGTGGATATGCCATTCTTTGACACTATGTGTCCTAGAATCTTGCCTTGCCTGACCATGAAAACACACTTTTCTGGGTTCATGCAGACTTGATACTCTCTACACTTGTCAAAGATTTGTCTGAGTTCAGGTATATGTGTCTGTCTAATGTTGGAATGAGCACAGAGATCATCAACATAGACCTCCAAATTCTTCCTCAAGAACTCTTTAAACACGTGACACATCAACCTCTGGAAGGTAGCGGGTGCATTGGTAAGCCCAAATGGCATTACTCTAAAGGCAAATATGCCCCATTCTATGGCAAAAGCTGTCTTATGCTGATCTTCTGGAGTATGGCTACTTGATTTGTAGCCCGAAAATCCATCAAGGAAGTTGTACACTTCCTTGCCTGCTACCCTTTCTAGTAGATGCTCCGTGATAGGAAGTGGATAATTGTCTCGAATAGTGGCTGCATTGACCTTTTTCAAGTTAATGCAATCTCGTAGCTTTCCATTCTTCTTGGGCACCACTACAATGGGGGATACCCACGCAGTGTGCTCAATTTCATAGATGAATCCAGCTTCTACCAGACGATCTATCTCTTCTTTGATCTTGGCAGCATAATTATCATTGTATGTGTTGGCATCTGAGGTCATGGGGATAGTGTGTGAGCATATGTCTGGGTCAACACCCTTCAAATCCTTGTAGCTCCAAGCGAATACATCTCTGTATTCTCTTAGCAAGGCTATCAATTCGCGCTCTTCTTCTTCCGTCAGGTCGTGTCCTATATAAGTATCTCTCCTCTCCTTCTTCTAGGGCTACCACTATTTTCTTGGTGGTTTCTTTGTTATCATAGGCCTCTACTGATTGTGCCTCTCGTTTAGGCATTCTGATCATGACTCTCCTGTAATCTATCTCATACTTTTTAAAAATTTTCGAGACCTCAAACAAAGATTGTTCCTCTTCTGGTGTGACTTCTCTCTTCTTTCTTTTCTTTCCCTGATCCTTAGGGGTCACATGTGTGGCTAGCCTTACATCATTTGTAAGCTCCCCGTGCCTCTGGGGTTTAAATTCTACTTCATAGAAGTATTCTTTATCTGATGCAAAAGGTGGGTCCATAATGATTGACTCTAGATCGGAGTCGCTCGCATCCTCAAATGCATCAGGGCTAGGTTCACACTCTTCTAAAACTGTCTCTCCCATGATTGGCTCTATGGAGAAAACTGAAATGTCATAGTCATCCTCATCACAGTGTGGTGTCCATTGTTCTTCATTGATGGCTACATCCATGGTTGCTAGGATTTCTGCCCAGCCGTGGGGTTCAAATTCTTCGTCAGGGAACACTACAGGTGCATAGGCTAGGTCTTGAATTGATATGTGTGTCTCTTTCGCACCTACATCTCTGGCTTTTTCTCTCTTCTCCTCTTCTACTGCCACTTTACACATCCATAAGTGAGTGTCTTCATGCATCCATGAGGATCCTGATCCTATGGAGTGCACAGACTCTGTATCATCTATGACTCTATGAATAGGATTCCATTGGATAGGAGGGACATCTCTATGAGAGTAATCTTTGAGATTAACCTTGGTCGTGACACCTAGGTGTTGCAAATACAAGGAATTGGTTCCCCAATCCTGGACCACTTGCAACTGTCGCATAAATGGTCTTCCCAAAATCATCTCATAGGCATGGTTCTTGCTAAAGTCACAGATAGCAAAAGTGTGCTCAAACTCTACACCACAAGTAGTGAGAGTTATTCCTTCTAGCAAACCTAAGGGTCTTTCTATGTGACCATCAGCCATCTGCAATTTCATCCTCGTGGGCCTGAGTGCTGGCTTGCCCCATCGCTTCCATAGGGAAGTGGTAGCAATTGCAACTCCTGCACCTGAGTCTAGAATTGCCTTGGTTGTGTATCCCTGATGGGTAATGGGAAGATAGGTGTTTCTGTCTTCACCTTCACTCATGTCTCCTATCTTGTCTAGAGGAATTTCTGGCACTGTCCTATGAGAACCTACCTGGGAACGAGGTTTTGCTATCTCTGGTACTTGTTTGGCTACATGTTTCCATAACTCTGGCCTAACTTTGAGTAGCTCTTCTAATGTGAGGTTGCACTGCACTTTAGTGTTTTTCACTACCTCCGTATTCCTCGGTATGACTGAGTCTTCGTTTCTTACCATGACTGTGGGTGCTCTCATACAGGTCGACTTGGCTTCCCATGGGCCTGTGAAGTGGGGTAATTCCTGTAAAGAATTAGACTCGAAGTCTAATCTCTCTTGACTTTGTGCACTCTCCTGCTCTCCATAAATAGAGGGAATATCTTGTGGGAATTGATCATGTGCGTCATCCACAAGTTCAATGGGAGGAGGGACTTCACTTTCATTAGCCCATTTGTCTTCTTGCATCTCTCGTAGGAATTCTGGTGTGTACCTATTCATAGAAGAGGAGGTGTCTGGTTCAGTGGAATTGGGCACAAAAGCTTCCTTTGGGGGAAGGCTTATTCTTTTGCTTGCCTCATCTCTTCCTTGATTTTTTTCTTCCTTGGCAGATCTTGCAATTATGCTCTCTAACTTCTCTAGGAGTCCATCCAAGTGCAATTGTGTCTTAGCTGAGCTAGAGTAGTTGAAGAGACGACTGGCTTTAAACATGGTCTGAGCCAATGCGACCATTTTCGCGCAAAGCTTGGTTCTTTCTATCTCTAGGTCAACTCTGGGGTAGCACTTGTCATGCTCCGTCACATTTGGCCCTTCTTGGATTCTGGCCTGATATGCCTTAAGCATCATGTCTATGTCTTCAGGAGTGGGGTCAGCTAACACTAATCCTACTCTAGGGAGTGGTGGGATGGTCTTAGGTAGGTGGACAGATGGTGGGTTAGATGATGATGGAAGTGAGGGTGGTGGTGGTATGTGAGAGTTTGTTTGAGAGGTGAGTTCGACAATTTTGGCTTTTGTTTCTCTTATGCTTTCTTCTAAGTCGCTCATCTTTTTAGACCATTGTCTTTTCATTCTCTCTCGGCTATCCCTCCAGGCTCTCGACCGTTTCTTGGCTATGCTCTCGGTTTCACTAACCTGTGCACTCTTCTCTTGACCTATTCCTGGGTTCTGTTGCAAAGCCTGGGCCCTAGTGACCACTTGCACTGGTGCAGTGGAAGTGACACTTCTTGTTGAGTCTACAACTAACCCAATAACGTTAATTGGAGTTATTTTTGGCATATTATTGGGATTCTTTGGGCAGTCTCGTAAGAGATGCTCCTTCCCGCAATCTTGGCAAAAGCCTTGAATTGTCACTGACTGGGGTTGTGTAGGTGGAGGTAAGGGGCAATCAGGAATGAGGTGATCTCCCTGACATCTGTAGCATGGTCCTCTAGGGAATGGGGGTCTTACCTGCCTAGGTTGGGGCCTAGAGTTAGGGAGATAGAATCCGACAATATCTCCATGACCAGAAGTCCTACCCTCTTGACCCTATGGGCCGAGGGGGATAGGGACCTTGAACCCTGTAGAAGGGGGCACACCCCCCTTTGCACTCCCCCCATTAAGGTTCTATGGGGGAACCGCACAGTGCCACATGGCCTTTATTTTCACCTTAAATGGAAGCCCAATGGCCCAGAAGTTTATGCCTTACCTAACCTAATGGATAGGCTCACAAAGATCATTGATTACCATCAACCGTCACACATAGATTTAATCTAACCTAGAAGTGTGGGTTCCACAAATGTCCGGGCTCTCACAGTGGCTTTTCCTCATTATGGGGGCCTTACAACTTAGAGTGCCATGAATCATTTGTAGTCACTTGAGGGTGGAGTATTGAGCATATCTAATAAGTTCAATGAAGAATAATTTGGCATTGATAAAAGTACATCCAATCCCTTTGTGAAGTCTTCTTGAGTTCACCCTTGATAACAATACTACCAAAACATGAGAAAGACAAGGTCTATGCTATACTTAAAATTTGACTCTTGTAAGAAAAGAACCCATCTAGTTATTTTTCTACTAATTTTTGATACTTCACAAAATAGAGTAGGGTTGAATGATCCTCATGAAATGTTAATTTTCTACCTCATAAATAATGATAAAAGTAATTTACCACATTGGACCACGAAAATTGATTTGGAAAGATTTTGATAGAGGTGCATTGATCTCTAGCATTAAAAAAAAGACAAAGATGGCATAGGTGTTTCAAAGTAAAGCTAGATGGAGAAATCCATAACATATGGAGAAAAAAATCTTCTACATGCATTTTTGGAAAGTGCTAGGCACATTCCAAAGTCTGAACTACATGAGCTTACAAGAATAAATTCCCCAATTTATGATGGTACTCAGATCTTTCATCTGCATTTGCTTGCATCCAAAAAAGCCATTTATGAAGGAGTATATCTCCGTATAAACCACTTCATCTACCATACTATCCAAAAATAATAGAGGAAAAGGATCATGAATCATTATTGCATTAAAATTTTAGTAATCCTTATAGATACATAATTTCTTATTTTTGTTAGGCACAATAACCATGGGTGATAATCATTATGGATTCTCATTAGGGACAATGAATGTAGTCAATGAATTTCTTTCTTGACCAATGTAGCATCATTCGGATTCATGTGATGTGATTGTTGTAGAATGGGGGTGGCATCTGTTTTGAAAAGTACCATGCATTAATAGAATCAAGGATCCAAATCCTACATATTTGTATGATTCCAAGAATCAAGGAGTTATACAAATAGTATCATGCATTGATAGAACCAAGGATCCAAATCCTACATATTTGTATAGTTCCAAGAAAGGACATGCTTAAATTCAATCAATAAATTAAACAAGTTATTGTAGATAGATTTTATTAATCTTGGACAAATCCTTACAAATTGTGGTTGCTCTTGTGTTCCAAATTACATGTCTCCATCTGTTCGTTGTGTGTATCTTCCTGCATGGCTTCTCTCCATTCCTTCTTCTTCCTAGCCTCTTCAAATGAAGAAGGCTCTTCTGCCTAGTAATTCCTTTCCCACTGGTTTTTCATTAGAAATGTGTCTTAATCTAGGAGTAAGTTGGTGACATTTATCAAAGATAAGACCATATTAGGTTGTAGATATTGGACATTCGGTGAACATTAATAACACCTAGTTACAACAAATCCTTTTTGGCTTGCAAAAAAGCCTACTCCTCATCATTTGTTAGCATGCCTAGGAAATGATTTGGTTCAAATAGTTCACGAGTTTAAAAGTGGTTTACTTGTTTCATCAAGAGCTATTGTATACTAATCTAGCACCTTAGTAGAAATTATGCGATTCATGGACCAATCTTGGATTAGTTTTGCCTACTTGAGCTAGGGGTAACCAATTAACAAGTGATAATCTACTTCTGGTCCACTAAGGTCCAGTACTACAAAATTTGTTCAAAAAGTAGCTCCTTACAACATAATTGATAAATCTAGAATTATATCATTAGCTCCAATCTAGATGGATGTGCCATTTTTATAAAAAGTGGGGGGTAATTTTATATTCGTCCATCCCATATAACTACAAATTTGAGTAGCTATGTTTATTCGTGAAGCGCCATGTTTTTAATCGCTTGTGTCACATTATGTATAGGAGGAGGTATTATATCACTATTCTTTGTCTCTATAGCTATGTACAAAACATGGGACACAAAGATAGTAACTCACCTAATTGAATCTAGATACGTGAGTTAACCAAGGTTTGAAGACACGTTGGTTGCACCAATTGTAATAAACCAGTTTTGATCTCTAGTGTGAGTTGTTGAGAGCAAGGAGTAGCTACTAAGGAAGAAGGTGATGTTGATTTAGGGCACTTAATATCTTCAAGATTTTTCTTTGTCATCTTAGATGTATAATCTTCCTCGATCTTCCTCTTGTTGTAGCCTAGGTGTGACAAAGTGGGTTGACCCCTCCTATATGTTAGGCTTGTTAGTATATGATCAATGTCTACCCCTCATCATTGTATGCACATTTTGTAAGGCCCCCTATATGAGGAGAAGCCAAGCGTGCATTACCCAATTGATGGGAATCCCAACTTGCATGTTGGATGAAGGTCATATTGGACCATGTAAGGTATTATAAGGAAAGGGAGTTACCAGGGTCCCCAATTGTGGGGTCCGGGGCAGCGGTGAGCAGCCCTAGCTGGGGGGTCCAAGGGGGCCAGCGGGCCCCCTGGCTGGGGGGTCCTAGGGGGCCAGCAGGCCCCCTGGTGGGGGTCCGGGGGCAGCACCCCCGGCACGACGGTAAAGGGAATATTCCATGGAATATTCCCTGTCGGAGTCAGAAATCATTTATATTTGTTAGGTCGGTTCAACCAGTCTAAGCCGTGTATGGCAATTACGCGGGCGGTGGCCGCCCACGCTCTACCGCCCATGTATAGCCGTCCATGGCAGGCCACCCATGATCCTATATATACATGACTTCTGCACTACCTGAGACACTGAGTTGAGCCAGCATACCTCTACCTTGTATCTCCCGTTCTAGAGTTGTCTAGATCACCATTTAAGCTCTACCTTGAGAGCGCACAGGTGGACAACGCCATCATCTTTGTACTTGGTGCTAGGAGAAAATTATTGAGATTCTCCTATATCTATCTTCTCTGCTATTGCTCCTGTGTTATATTGCATAACTTTTGTCTTACAAGGCTAGCATGCATAGTGGGCTTGTTGCAACCTCCATCAGACTCTCTTTTCTAGCATCCTACTTCATCCTTGTTGGATGCCAACATCCTCTGCTTCCACCTTCTAGTATTCAATATGCTTTGTCAACAATCCAAACCCACCCTGGTCACCAAATTTTTGGCTATGTGTCAACAACATTAATTTACAAGTGTTTAAAATATTGTTTCACATTACAATTATTACCAAAGATTGAGTTGGGTTCCTCATTGATTATTAGTCGATCACTCTAACTAGTAACTTACTCTACCATAAATAAATCTATAAAAAACATTAGACACTTCATTATGAAGAGGTCATCCATGCTATTGGATGAGTTGATTTTCCTCCAATGATAGTTTCTATTGATGCATGCATGCATACATACATACATACATACACACAAATACATACATACATACATACATACATACATACATACATACATACATACATACATACATACATACATACATACATACATATATACATACATACATACATACATCCATGCATACATACATCCATACATACATACATATAGACATACACTCATATATACATAGATACATACATACATGCTACATACGTACATACATACATGCACACACACACACATATATATATATATATATATATATATATATATATATATATATATATATATATATATATATATATATATATATATACATACATACATACATACATACATACATACATACATACATACATACATACATACATACATACATACATACATACATACATACATACATACATACATACATACATACATACATACATACATACATACATACATACATATATACATGCATACATACATACATGTAAGCATGTTCAAAGTCAATCTCCAACTGATGGACTCAATTTAATCAAATCAAAGCACAAGGTTTATCAATTCTACCTCCCCACCATCTTAAATTCAAATTCAAATTCTTGATAATCAAAATTCCACTTTTAGATTGATCAAATAGCCCCTAAAATTTGGGACTACACTTTTCACATGAATAAAACTACTTGTATGAGTTTAGGTGATGATTTCCTCACACACATTTTACTTGTTCATTGAGTTCTCTAGTTGCACTCCATACGGGAAGCATGCCTCCTTCTTAAGCTAGCACTTGCCTATTTTCACCCAAAGTTTGAGTGTGTGCACCATATCTATGTCATGTGTTAGACAATGACTAGTGTGTCTAGTTCTCTATTGTTACTAGTGGTAATTCTAATCTCATGCATCATTTTGGACTCATTCCTTTTGTAATGATTTTCTAATATAATATTCCAAATATTATTAGCTCTCCAATTCAATCTCTATGTAATCTATGAGCAATGATCATAACATTAAGTGTAGGTCACTCTAAAGTGCATGTAGAGTGAATATTAAGAAGGCATTCTTAATGACATCAAATCTCTGTATCTAGGAAGGCATTTTCAATGTAAAAAATTTTTAAAGAGGTGTGGAGGTTTCATACATGGTTGCAAAATATCAAATCAATAATGTATGCTAACTCTGAGTAAAGTGAGCATCAATGTGCATAGATATAGCAAACTTGACATCTACACACATGTGGAGACTCAAGGAAAAGGTTGAAACAATTATAACAATCGAAGTTGTTAGAAATCAAAGAAAAAGGCACATATATCAAGGGAACCTATATTGGAACTAAAGGGAGGCAAAAAATCAATTTGTTTCGAAGTAAGGGTATTTATGTTACCGTTAGTGTCCATGTGAAAGGCCAAATGGCCACCGGACACTTCTTTGTATATGTTCTTTAATAAAACATATAGTGGCCTGGTCAGTCACAGACTGGAAGTTCGACCGCATTTGTAAAAACCTAAGAAGTCTGTCTTCGTGCTCCCTGTGTACTGCATTTTCTGCGTATTCTACAACATCTGTGCGTAGTACTGTGTGTGGCGACCAGAGCTCGGTTTTCTACTTTGAGCATATCGTCGTGGAGCTCTCGAGAAGGAGAGTCCAGTGTGGTGCACGCCATCAAATTACTTCACTGGTATCAGAGCAGTTCGAGGCAAAAAGCTTTGTACCTTTTGTGCGAGCGAAGCGAGCACCCCCCCCCCCCTAGGTTTTCTCCTGGGCGGCGACCAAGGCATAGACCTTGGCATACCTTGTCATCCGAGTCACCGAAGTCACCGTTGGCGCCGTTGGCTGCGCGCGAGGGAGGACCTCAACGATCAAGGAATATAGAGGTTCCCGGTACTTCCCGGGAGGTCACCCATCCCAGTACTGTTCCCCCTAGAGCTCACTTAACCGCGGCAATCTCTTGCCACTAAGCTACACTCTTGTGGTGTTTGAAGAAGGGGAAAGACTAAGGTTGGCATTACCTTGAACAAGTTTTGGTCCCTCAAAGCTTCATTTTTGCTTTTAAAGCCTATTTCTGAAGCAATTTTGGGGTGTTTTTGGAGCCATTTTGGAGTACTTTCGCACGTAGTTCTCTTCACACAGGTCCAAGAACATCAAGAAGAGTGTTCCTTGTACTTCTTAGACAATAAATATCAACCTTTGGGGCTGTATTTTCAGCCACACTCGTAAAACTACAGGTTTCTCGAGGGGTTTTCAGTTTTGGTGGGAGCAGTCGCTGCAAATTTATGCAGGTTTTTAAAGCCTAAAACATCAGAGTTGACAGACACTTGCAGGTGTTATTGGCTAGTTTTTTGGGCTGTGTATTCAGCCTTTCAGTGTCATTTTACTGCATATATTGAGCACATACACACCATGTACGCTTCTGTGGATACCGCTTATGTACGTCCATGTGGGCATTGATATAGCGGTTACGTTCTTTGCATAAAGCCTTTTACGTTTGATAAAGAGGGTCGTGGTGAGGTTTTCTTAACTGGGAGACACCCAGATGTCGGGGTCTCTTCGGTGATGCAGGTGGAAGACTTATCCAGCCTCGCCATAGGAGATGTATGATAGTTGTTCATAGGTGCTCGATAAGCCTAGTTGGCTTCTATTGGGTAACTGATTATATGCAGTGGAGTCAGTGATTCACTATGCAGGTAGACATGTTAGTACTTGCAGTTTTATGATACTTTGACACTGGTCATATGCTAATTTTGCAGAGGATACTCTGGCAAAATTTTTCCAGATTTCTGGTTTAGTCAACTATATAGTGGTCGATTTACTCCTTGATACACTTATTTGTTGGTGTTTGGACTCTTCTAGCTCCATTATCATTCTATTCAGTTCTCTACGATCATGGCATCAGAGGTCTCAGGCACATCCGGTGGATCAGGGTCTAGTGCTAGCGTTCCGAGGAGGAGCTATAACTTGCAGGGCAAAGACCATTTTGAGATCCGAAAATTTGATGGCACAAACTTTGCTCTATGGAAGAATCAGATTAAAGATGTGCTGATTCAAAGAAGGCAATGGAAGCCAGTAAATGGGATTTCAAAGAAGCCTGCTGACATGGATGAAGATGATTGGGATGAGTTAGATGAAATGGCCAGGTCTACCATTCGCTTGCACCTAGCAGATAATGTTTACTTTACAGTATTAGACTGTGAAAGTGCAGAGGAGCTTTGGAAGAAGTTATGCAATACATATGAAAAAGAGACGGCATCAAATAAAGTATATCTGATGAGAAAATTATACGACCTTCGTATGAAGGACACAGATAGTGTTGCTGCTCATCTAAATGAGTTTGATGCCATATTCTCCCAGTTACAGGCTCAGAAAATGGATATGGACAATGAAATGAAAGCAGTATTGCTGTTATGCACCCTGCCATCATCATGGGATACATTTTGCACAGCTATTAGCAATAGTGCACCAGGTGGTAAACTCGTCTATGATGACATATGTGGAGCACTCTTGAGTGAGGAGATTCGTAGAAAATCTATGGTTGGCACTCAGAGTGGAGATGCATATAATGTTCGTGATTCTTACCAAGGAAAGAATCAACAACGTGGCAGGAGCAAGAACAAGGAAAAGAATGGTCAACGGAATAAGAGCAGAAGTAAATCAAGGAAGAGGGATATTGAATGCCATTATTGTCATAAGAAAGGACACATGAAGAAAGACTGTTATGCATTAAAGAATGCTAAAGGTAAAGGACAGAATGTTGATGGGCATGTTAAACAGTTACCTGCACCATCTACTTCGACTATGAAGATTGAAGAAATTAATGCTATTTCTGATGATGCTGATGTGTTGACACTTGATAGTACTGTGCCATCTGAGGCACTTATGGCTGATTCTCTTTCCCACACCTGGCTGCTAGATTCTGGTGCTTCTTTCCATGTGACACCACATAGAGAATGGTTCTCTAATTATGCAGCAAAGTCTCTTGGTACCGTGAGACTTGGTGACTCTTACCAGTGTGATGTTGTGGGGATTGGAGATGTGGTTGTGCAGTTCATTGACGGTTCAAAATTTACTATGCATAATGTACGCCATGTACCTCAGTTATCACGCAGTTTGATGTCAGTTGGTCAACTTGATGACCTTGGTTACAAGGTGGTCTTCTATGCTCAGTCCTTTCGTATATCAAAGGGCAATATGGTTATTGCAAAAGGAAGGAAAGTTGGCTCACTTTACCCTTTATTTGTATCACAGAAAGAACACTTGTTAGCTGTTACTGAACAGCCTATGGCTTGTATTTGGCATGGTCGTTTGGGCCATATATCTCGTAGTGGAATGGAAAATCTTTCTCGTTCTGGCTACTTACCTGTGTTATCTTTCTCTGATTTTTCATTTTGTGAGCATTGTCAATATGGAAAGCAAACCAGAAATGTGCATAAAACGCACATTGACTCTTCAATTCAGCCTTTAGATCTTGTTCATACAGATGTGTGTGGTCCTATGCCCACTAGGTCCTTAGGTGGTTCTCTTTACTTTGTTACTTTCATAGATGATGCTACTAGAAAAGTCTGGGTATATCCTATCAAATCGAAGGATGATGTATTCCCTACTTTCAGAAAATGGCTTGCTTCAGTTGAGACTGAAAAAGGAACTAAGCTTAAGGCTTTACGTTCAGATAATGGGGGTGAGTATACCTCACATGAATTCAGCCTTTTCTGTCAGTGTAGAGGGATTCGTAGAGAGTTTACAGCTCCTTATACCCCAGTACAGAATGGTGTAGCTGAGAGGATGAATAGAACTATTCAAGATAGAGTAGTCTCTATGTTGCATCATGCAAACCTCTCACAAGGTTTTTGGGCAGAAGCAGTATTGACTGCAGTTCATGTGATTAACCTTTCACCTAGTACTGCCAAAGGTCTGAAAGTGGCACAAGAGTTATGGACAGGGAAACCACCATATTATGATCATCTTCGAGTTTTTGGGTGTGAAGCATATGTTCATATACCCAAGAATCTTAGACAGAAGTTGGACCATAAGTCAAAGAAATGCATTTTTCTTGGATATGGTCGAGAAGGACAATTTGGATATCGCTTATGGGATCCTGAAACACGGTCAGTGATCAGAAGTAGTGATGTCATTTTTAATGAATCTAAGATGCATAAACAGCCGATTAAGGAGGTTGAACTGAGAAGAGTGGTGTTTGAGGATACTAGTCCTCCGGTTAGCATGCATAAAAATGCTGCACATAGGGATGTTCAAGAGAATGTCCATTCAGATCAGTCTGCACATGTTCCTGTTCAGCAACCATTGAGACGTTCTGCACGTGTCTCATATCCACCTGATAGATATGTTCCAGGTTTAGATTTTGTTATGCTAACAGATGCTGGTGAGCCCTCTTGCTACAAAGAGGCTATGCAGACAGAGGATCATGTCAAGTGGGAGCGTGCCATGAAGAGTGAGTTGGATTCTATTCACAAGAATGGTACTTGGGACTTAGTACTTTTGCCAAAGGGAAGGAAAGCTTTACCATGTAAATGGGTATATAAGCTGAAATTCACATCAGATAGTGCTTCTCCAAAATATAAAGCACGACTTGTTGCAAAGGGTTTTAAGCAACAACATGGTGTTGATTTTGAGGAAATCTTCTCCCCAGTGGTCAAGATGACTACTTTGCGCATGTTGCTTGGATTCGTTGCAATGGAGGACTTAGAGCTAGTCCAAATGGATGTGAAAACAGCTTTCTTGCATGGAGATCTTACAGATGAGATCTATATGGAACAACCAGAGGGTTATGTAGTTCCTGGCAAGGAAAGTCTAGTTTGTAAGCTCAAGAAGAGCTTGTATGGACTTAAACAGTCTCCTAGACAATGGTACCAAAAGTTTGATGCTTTTATGAAGTCCCAAGGCTATTCTCGGAGCAATGAGGATCATTGTCTCTACACAAAGAGATGTTCTGATGGCAGCTTGATATGCTTGATACTTTACGTCGATGATATGTTGATTGCTGGGAAGTCCTCTTATGATTTGTCAATTCTCAAAAAGAAGTTGAGTCAGACATTTGATATGAAGGATTTGGGGGATGCCAAACATATTCTTGGCATGCGCATTACTCGTGATAGGAGTAAAAGATGCATATACTTGTCTCAAAGTGAGTACATATCCAAAGTACTTCATCGATTCAATATGCAGGGTGGAAAGGCATTGAGTACACCTTTACCCACATATGTGAAATTGAGCAAGGATGACTGCCCCAAATCAGATGAGGAAAAGGAATTCATGACCAAAATTCCCTATCAGTCTGCTGTTGGTAGTCTCATGTATGCTATGGTAGCTACGAGACCAGACATTGCATTTGCAGTGGGAGTTGTGAGCAGATATATGTCTAATCCTGGCAAGAAACATTGGGAAGCGGTCAAAATGATTTTGAGATATCTGAGTGGCACTAAGGACAAGTGTCTATGCTTAGGTAGAGGGAAAGCATCCATTATTGGTTACACAGATTCTGACTATGCTGGTTGTGTAGACAATCGTAAGTCTACATCAGGGTACATTTTTCATTTTGCTGGAGGTGCTATCTCTTGGAGATCTCGTCTTCAAGAATGTACAGCTGTTTCCACCACAGAAGCAGAGTATGTTGCAGCAAGTGAGGCATGTAAGGAAGCATTGTGGCTTTCTCGTCTTGCTTGTGATATGGGTTTGCCTCAGCATGTACCTCACTTGCTCAGTGATAGTCAGAGTGCCATTGCTTTGGCTAAGAATCCGGTCTATCATGCAAAGACCAAGCACATTGAGGTGAGGTATCACTTCATTAGAGATTGCTTAGCCACTGAGAGCATTATTCTTGAGAAGGTTCACACTCGAGATAATGTTGCAGATGCTTTGACTAAAGCTCTACCACAGGATAGCTTTCGACACTGTTGTCACTTGATGGGGGTTACTTGATTCTTGATCTTACACAGTCACTTGTATACTGTGTAACATGCCCATCAGGTGGGAGGTATAGTTTGTATACTTACACTCAGGTATTCTTTATCATTCTTTCTTTTTTCTCCCATAGTTACTCTGGCCATATTGGCCTTTAGTGGGAGATTGTTACCGTTAGTGTCCATGTGAAAGGCCAAATGGCCACCGGACACTTCTTTGTATATGTTCTTTAATAAAACATATAGTGGCCTGGTCAGTCACAGACTGGAAGTTCGACCGCATTTGTAAAAACCTAAGAAGTCTGTCTTCGTGCTCCCTGTGTACTGCGTTTTCTGCGTATTCTACAACATCTGTGCGTAGTACTGTGTGTGGCGACCAGAGCTCGGTTTTCTACTTTGAGCATATCGTCGTGGAGCTCTCGAGAAGGAGAGTCCAGTGTGGTGCACGCCATCGAATTACTTCAATTTAGAGTCGAATCCTTATCATTTATCTTCACAAATACCTCTACGAAGGGGAGTTAGAAGGTAACAAAATGAATATGGCAGAATTTAGAACTTAAATATAGAGGCTAGACAAGAATAGATACTAGCCTTACAGATATAGAATATCACGATTTCTCATTGACAAAGGCTTGTGGTGAATGAATTTGATCCAAAGGTTGAACTTCAAGAGAATTCCACCCATGAGGCAATGATGGCATATAGGGAATGGATGAGAGAAATAAGATAATGATATTCATAATCTCTAAACACATATTCAATAACAAGATTGAACACATTCAAGATTTGGATACAAGTAGAAAAGTGTAGTAGATCACTTAAAAGATTGTACTCCATGAGTATAAAGGAACGGAAATCTAACTAAACAATGAGCCAAACAACATTTTAAAATTAAGGTGAATTCAATTGACTACAAATTGAAGATGAAGGAGCTTGTGAATGCTCTTAGATCAATAATGTGACACATAGAGGATGGATATGCTTTTCTAAGTGCTTGCCCTCATTGTAACCTCTATCTTTGAACATAATCAAAATTCTATAAATACATGCATTCTCAACATTCATCCAAGAGGCTAAGTAGGGTAAGATCGTACTTGATATTGTGTATTCTATATGTATTTTGTGTAACTCTATTTCTATGTGTCTTGATGTCTAGACTATGATTATGCATGCATTTTTGCAAGATCCTACAACAATGGTATTAGAACTTGCATATGTCATTCCAATAGTATTTCACCATGTTCTTGTCATTTTTTTGCATTTTGATGGTGTTTCTCATAGAAATGGTGAGCACCAATGTCAATGGAGATCCACATCATAATTGTTGATTTGTAGAGACATGAGGGTAATATGAAGATTGTGAGTAAGTGATGTGCACAAATCTGAAGGTGAGAAGCACACAAGTTGCACACACACATGCACATAATGAAGAGGAGGTAAAGTGGACCAATGGAACCTTTTAATTGCTTGAGCACCAATTACAAATATACTTCTTCTAGCTTTATTAATCCTCAATCAAATAATTTTCAAAATTTTTGGGGTTTCACTCACTAATTAGACATGAATACATGAAGACATATACTTCTTCTAGCTTTATTAATCCTCAATCAAATAATTTTCAAATTTTTTTGGGGTTTCACTCACTAATTAGACATGAATACATGAAGACATGAGAAAAGAAGAAGGACAAAGAGTTATGGAAGATAGGTACTCTGAAAACCATGCCTATGTGAAGTGACAAATTCACACATGTATTATAGTGACAAAATTAGATATCAAACATAGTCCAAAACTTCTAGAATTAAGTGTTTACATTCAGGATCATATAGACCTAATGTATATAAGTGAATCTGAGAAAAATAAAAGTAAGTCCTAGGTGTAAGTCCTCGATTTTGTAAGTCCTAGGTGTGTAGAGAGGCAATCAGGTGTTTTTCTAAGAGAGATGATGATGAGAGGTCACTTAGTGTAGGAGATCTTTCTCTGGCTATGAGTAGAATAAGGCCATACCATTTTGTATACATCTTTTCTAATAGAAAACACATGTTTGTGTAGAAGGATTTAAGTCAATTCCTTTTGTGTGAAGAAATCTAAGTGATTTCATAACTATGTGAATGTTAGTTGGAAGTTACCAGTTTTTAGGTGAAAATTTCCTTGATCTTCTAAGAGTCAAATCGCACAGTACAATGTAAATTTTTTCATAAGTGATATCTCAATTTGAAGCTACCATTCTGAACTACAACCAATTAAAAGATCTTTGCAAAATGGGACATGTGCTCAGAGAAATGATCTTAACAGTGAAGGCATGTCAAATTGATGAAGCTAACTTTTTTATTTCAAACGTAGTGTAGCTTCTCAAGATATTTCAAATTATTTGCAAGTTATTCCTTGAAAGTTTTTCTTGGAATGTGTTTGTTACTATATGTAAGATATTTTGTTAATCATTGAGCACAAGATTCTCTAAGATTCAAGTCAAATCAAAGAAGAATCGAAGCTAGAAGAAAAGGCATAGTTTTAGGAAAGCGAAAGTTCACATTTACTAAGGAAATTGATAAAGGTTTTGAAGATTGAAATCTTGCTTACTTAATTGTGATTGTAGAGGTTTTCTAATATCACATTAGCTTGGTTCTTATGGTATTTCATGTGAAGAGAGATGGTGGATGCAATCCAAAGATGAGTTGGTGCTGCTACAACCAGCTTCACACCAGCCAACTGAGACTTCAGAGTTGATTATTAGACCCTTTGAGCTTCCTAAATCCACCAAAATATCAGCCAAGTACTTTGGAACATGTATTCCAAAAGTTTAAGTCAAGACAGACTAGTTGCGAAATGACTAGCTCCCAAAACTTGCTATTTTTGGACATACACCTGCTGGAAAAAATGAACAGTGCTCTCAATCTGGAAGGAATTAGAAAAATTCCTTTTGGGCATAGCAAATAGACTTAGTAAGCTTCCCAATCCAAGTTAAAACACTTCAAATGATGGACTGAGCACTGAGAACAAGTTTCAACAGTTTTTGGAACCTCCCCACAATTCTCGAGGCACTGCAGAGATAGACCAGTAAGCAGTAAAATGCAGATATCTCCAAAAGTATTAATCCAATGACCTTGAAAATTTATATGCACACAGTAGACAGTACAAGCTATCGAACGCAAGTTAAATCACTGAAAAAGGTTCAGTAGAACTTGAGATATGACCTTCTGAAGTTACTGCTCTGAGTGAGTATAGCAGAGAACAAAACAGAGAAGTAGATGATGATAAATGTATAGATTCACATATGATTACAACCACATTGGCAATGAATCTTTGCAAAATGGGAGTAGAATGATAGAGCTATGGAGTAAGCTCTTCAATCTCTACAAAATGACATGAAGTGGTGTAGCTCAGTGATGAGTAGCACCTCCTTTAATGTCAATCAAGGAAGACGTGAGGATGGTATGAAGACCACGAGCAAGTGGAAGCACAAGTGCGTGAGTGAGAAGCACACAAGCATGCACACACATACACACACACGTGCACACATGGCAAAAACAAAGAGAGTAAGACAATGGAATCACTTCTATTGCAACCAAGTTCTCATACAAGCTCAAAACTACAAGAAGCTACCCCAAAAATGAGCTCTCTAGCTCTATTTATAGTTTTTGACTAGCTTTGGCCCTGTCCAGACCTAGTGTCTGGCCTATTTAAAAATTAGGTTCCAGGGCTTATTTGAGGGCTCAAACGAGATCTAAAAATTAAGAAAATTGGTAGGCAACTACTTCTAAGGCTCCCCAAGCTCGAGGACTCCTCGGCGTGTACAAAATGGAGCTACAAAAAGGTGAAATGATGTTTACAAGGGTTTCTAGTGATGAGAATCACTTTAAAATGATGTAAGGGTTTTGAAAAAATATGAAGGGTTGCCTTGGTGCTAGATCTGCATGTGTATCCGTACTTGCTTCTTCCCGTATACTGTCAACACTCTCCCCCCCCTAGCGTCTGTCGCCTCTGACAGACCTCTGCTCCACTGTTTGATCAATGTACTCTTGCAGGAGGTCGGTTGCCACTTCTTGTTCCTTGATGCGTAGTCCCCGAACCAAGTCTCTCTGGAGGGTCTCCCAATTGACTGCACCCGGTATGTCCGGTTGTGGCGTTGTGTAGAGTTCTGAGTGCATGGTTTGTTCACACGCGAATAGATGTAGCAGGTGGGTTGGGCGTGGTGCGAACACTTCTGAGTGTGACTCCCAAACCCCGTGGTAAACATATCGTCGAAAGTTTGCTTATAGCAGGCAGGGAGATATCTGATGCGTGCATGCCATGCATAAGCAATTCGTATGCTTGGGGTTGTGCTCATATCATACAGGAGGTCATAATTACCATTGATGAAACCGGGAATCGGAGGCTGAATATGGCATACATTGCGGAAAGTTTTGAGCACCACCTGCATCATATCGAATATCTTGAGCATCATCTGAGCAGCAACATCTGGCATGGGGTGGAGGCATGGCAGCCAATATCGAATGGTAGCCATCATGTACGCTATTGTAGGTGGGCCTATCGGTGGTGCAATTTTGGGGTAGTTCAGCGACTGTTTGCAATTCACGTTGTTTTGGACCTTGATGGCGAATGCTTTCCAGGAGCGTCTTCTTTGTATTGGTCCGAAGCATGGGTTATATTTCAGATGCATGGGAGCATGATCCCATGTTCGTAGCATTTTCGGATAAGTTTCCAGTAACTTTTGCCTCCATATGGGCTGGAATATGGCCCCTTTTTTGGCTGCGTCTGGGATGTCCTCTGGTTCGAACTAGGTGGCGAAGGTAGGGCACTTGTTGGTGACTCTTTTGATCTCTGCGTTGTAGTCGGCCAATAATACAAAATATGGCTTATATTGTAATTCTGAGCTCGTGATGAGTCGTCTAGGAGCAAGGTGCGTGAAATACTCAGATTGAAGTATGGTTTCTTCAATGGCCTTCATTGCTAGCATCTGAGTTGCTACGCGCTCCTCGTGAGTGTGGCCCATCTCCTCTACCTGCTTCATCCATGCTGACGGGGGTTCCTCATATGTATCCTCGCCTTCCTCCGTAATTCTGCCTCCTGGAAGGGGTTGAGGTTCGTAATTGTCTTCAAATGTCTCCTCCACTGGAATGACTACTGTGTCTTCTTCTATGGTTTGATCAGGTGGAGAGGGAGGTCGTTCATACTGTAACAATTTAATTTTTAGTTCTGCCACCTGTTGCCGTAGCTCAAGTACCTCATTGGTTACTGATAATTCTGGCTCTGGTGAGGTTGCAGCGTTGGCCATCTCTTTAGGTTCTTGTTGGTGTGGTGCAGGCACTTGGGCTTTCTATAGGTCTTTGACTTGGTCAGCAAGCTGATCATGAGCTTCTAAGAGAGTGGCATAGGTTTCTAATATTTGTTGTATATTCTCTGAGGGGATGGCTTGAAATTTGGCAGGGTCGATGGGTGCCCCTGGAGTATTTTCCATGGCTGCTTCGAGATTGTCTTGATTTTGTTGTTGTAGTCTTTTGTTTTCTTCTTGGGCAGCCGCTAAATGGCGTCGAAGTAGAGCCATGTTTTGTTGTAGTCTAGCGTTACGGGCTAGCTGATCTCTAAGTTGTTCTTCCGTTGCCCTACTCTTCTTTGTATGTGTGGACTCGAGCTCCACCTGATATTGTTGGAGGGTGGTCACCTCCTGCTGTAATTCCGTATTAGACAACTCCAAGGCAGTGACACGTGCCTGGAGATGGGCTGACAAAGTACAGAGCTCTTTATTGCTTTCTTCTAATAACTTGTATTCCTGTTTAAGTTGGGCAGCAGCTTCGAGCATGGTGTTGAGTGCATGACTAAATGAGGTGGGTGCAGGGGTGAGGGTGGAAGATGCAAGGGGTCGGGAGATGGGAAAGGGAAAAGTGGAAGTTGTGCCTACATTGTTTGGAAATGGCGACGTGAGTGAAATGACACGTGGTGATGTTGGAATAACAGTGGTGGTGGGTGATCCTGTGGATGGTGAGATGTCCATGGGATCGGACGTGAGAGTGTGTGATTCGTGAACTGTGAATACAGGAATGGTGGGTGGTGTGATAGTGGTGGCAGTGAATGTGGGGGAGTGGGGTTGGGAAAGGGACTTTTTATTATAATTATCCACCTGCTAGAGTATATTTACAAGGTTCGTCCAGAATGACGGTTGGGTGATTTGGGTTGAGGATGAGGCAGTTACCAGGGAAGTGGTGGATAGTGTTTGGGTGTGGGTGAATGAAAAAGGATGGGGTGAGGTCTGGCTAGTGGCAAGTGGTTGTCCAAGGGCGGGGAGATAGGAGGGGTGACCTATTATGGTTTGATCGGTGGCCGGATGACTGGTGTGAGGTTCAAAATTTTGGGTGGAAGTGATGGATGTGGGTAAAGGGAAGGATGTAAAAACAGAGGTGTGTACAATGGTTTCATGATGGGTGGATATCGGTTGTTCAGAAAAGCTAGTGGAGAAGGGTTCTGAGGGTTGAATGGAAGGTGAAGGTGGAGATGGTACCTGAGTAATTACATTTTGTTCGTCAGTGGGACTTGGGCTCGTCATGTGAACATCCTCTGAAATTATGGTAGGCAAGGCAGTAGAGACTTCCATTTGAATCATTTTCCCTCGTCGTGGCCGTGTATCAATCCTTCGTTGATCATAGATAGGGTTTTCCTGATAGACCATTGTCCTCAATGCTTCCCTGATCCCACATGTCTCTGCCAATAGATTCAATGATTCCACAAAGTGTGAGTCAACATTCTCGGTTTGAAGCATCTGGTTCACTAGAGCTCTATTCGCCTCTTCTGTCATCTTATGTCTTCTCTATACCTGCTTGATTGTCTTGTACAGCCGTCTGAGTTGTGCTGTGTAGGCAGGGGCCTCCTCTTCACTGTCTTCTGGGTCATTTCTTTGTGCACCTTCCTGAACTTGTGTGTTTGGGTCATGAGGATGTTGTGCCACTTCTTCCCCATGTACTCTGCTCGTCTCGCCCCGTGGCTGTTCTCTTTGGACTGATGCACCCGGATCAACATTGTCAGGGGAATCTTCATTGTCTGATAGGGGGATCGTCTGCAGGAATCTTTCAAAATCGAAGTTTGGATCTTCTGTGAAGGTGGCCATAGATGCAAACTCTGCATCGGTAGGTAGTGGAGGGGCGGATGGAACGGGTTGTACCACCTCCCCAGCTTGAGCTCCTTGAAGATGGATCGTGAAAGGTGTGACCTGAGCTTCTGGTCGGGGAGAGGCTTCGGTCGTGGCTTCTTGAGGGATCGTTACCTGGGAGAGCGATCCACGCATTCGTTTTGCAGGCTGGCTCCCTGACTTCCGCCCTTTGAACAACTCCAGTTGTGCATACTTTAGGGCTCTGGCAACCGGCACATCATATGCAAGACATCTATAGATAATTCTTGTCAGCGCACAACAGCCATGCAGAGTAGGCTTCCTCACTCCCCGTTTGCCTACCTCATACACTTGGTCCAAGATCCATACAGGCATCTTAATGGGCAAGCTTCCAGTCTCTGCTAGATATAGCCCATACCATATTTTCTTGTGAGGTTGGGTGAAACGGTCCTGAGCTGGGAATGCAAAGTGTTGGAGGCACATCCGCAAAGGTATGGCGATGTTGGGGGTGAGGGCGCACATTTCTTTTAGCTTCTTGATTCTATTGCTTTTCATCGACTCAGGTATCAAGGGGTCGCGGTCAGAAGGTACATGCGTGCCATACATCTGAAGTGCTTCCCTGATTAAAGTAACATTCAATTCAAACTTCCTCATTTCCTCCAGATTTGACAAGGATGGCACCCAGAATGTGCCTGAGTGATCTTTATCCCCTGTCGGCTTCAGCGTGGCAATTAGGTAGTAGCACCTGAGGAAATCGGGTTTAGGCAGAGCTGCACTAAAATACGTTTGTAATCCTGCTTTTTGCCAGATATCTTGAAGTGGAGCTGCATTTTGCAATGCTTCGAATTCTCGTGAGAAGAACTGGAAGGTCCACCACACTCCTCCACATTCCATCTTGGATTCCCAGATGTGATCCGCGTCTCCCAAATCTCCTGGCATCTCATTGAACCAGTGAGAATGCCCCTTTACTCTTTCGGTTAGGCCATTGGGTGGATCTGGAATAGGAATTCTCCGCACATTCACGAACTCTTCAGGCCGAGCTGTTGGTGGGGCCTCCACTGGCATGGCATCCCAATTGATTGGAGCACGAGAGCCTGCCTGAGAGCTTGTGCCTGCCGTTGTTGCCATGAGAGTAGGTTGCTTATCTGCTGGAAGAAGAAAGGCACATTAGTGTTGCATAGGAAACAAGATGTAATGGTGTTCCCTTCACAATACTAACATGACAATCCCGGAGGTCAGTGGTTAGTGGTGAAGTGTTTGTGATAGGTGTGAGTGGTGATTAGAGGTCAGTGCCATCCTAGATGCATACTTTGGTTATGCAATGGGCTCAGAATGCTCCTGTGTTAGAGTAGACGGATTTACAGAATTGGGTCAGGGGGTTTAATACACAATTTAATTCTCCACACTTTGATAGAGGATTCGTAGCTCTTAGAACTAAAGACAGGTGAAGATTTCTGGATGAGAGTGTGATGTATTTGGGACCTTTTGGGTACCCATTTCCAGAAATTCCTACGGTAGATGGGAGTGGAGATAGTGAGAGGTAGTGCCTGAAGGTGAAGTAATTTGGGCTCGTAAGCAGGCCTTGGGCACCCATATCTGTCTAGCATTAGGGATGCCCTTCATTGACCGCTTAGGAACCCAAATAGAATTGGTATGCCTAGGGGTTATCCTAGGGGGCTTCTTCACTTTGTTCCTTGATGGTGAGGCTCGTTTCTTGTCTCCTTGAGAGTCTGCTATTAGAGTTGCGGGTTTCCCATCCTTGCGTATCCAGATCTGCTTCGTGCCACGAGATGCTCCATGTTGCATGGGTTGGCGCCCCTGCCTCTTGCTCAGCAGCCTCCTTCGTGTTGAGTGATGTTCGGTCTGCTCGTCTAGAATCTTCTTCGGATCAGTTAGGAACTCCTTATTGGCTCCTGTACCTTCGGTAAGATTGACAATCCTCTGCACCATAGAAGTTTGTACAAGAACAACATTGTTATCTTCATGTGGATTCCTGAAGGGACCAGGAGTTGGTGCCTGTTCTATTGGTTTGAGTGCTTGATTTTCTAATTCAATCGTGAGACGGCTTTGGCCTACCCAAGCCTGGAGAAGTCCACTTCTTAGGTTGAGGTTGACTGCGTGATCATAGATCTAGTCTTGGCCTAAGACAAGAGGTTCGGTCAGATCCTCGTCTTCACACACTAGCACTTTTGCTGGCATGTGGACCTCTTGTATGTAGAGGGGAAGATCCACCTCTCCCATGCAAGGGGTTTCAACACCTCCTAATCCTATCAGGTATGCTTCTAGGGGTTTTACCTCCAATTGCAACTGCTGGCAATAAGAAAGCCGAACTGCACTCGTGGCTGCTCCTGAATCAATTAATGCTCTCACGCTTGTTGTGCTGTCTCTTTGTCCTATTTCTAGGGTCACAAAAGGTCGTCGGTCCACTATCTTATGGGTACGTTCACCTGAAGCCTCACACATGGCCATGTGATAGCCTGGAGACTCTTGAGTGTCAGTCACAGGCTGATCCCTCCCTTGTCTCCTCAACTTCATTCGTCTGATACGCTCTAAGGCCTCTGCCTGTGCTTCTTCTCGAATTCGTTTTTCCTCCTCTTTACGTTGCTTAGCAGTATTGAGTCGACTTAGCATTTCCTCCGTGAGGGGTTCCTGATACAGCTTGACTCTGCATCCGCTAATATAGTTTGGGAGCACATCCCCCTCTAAAGTGGCTAGTTGTACTGCTCCACTCGTGGAGATCCTATTGATGATCATAGGGCCGTAGCCTCTCTTTTCTAACTTTCTTGCATGTTGTTTCAAGGTGTAGACTAAAACTAGATCTCCTGCTTTCAAGCCCTTATCCTTCACATGGGCATCAAAGTATGCCTTTTGCCGTTTCTTTGCAGCATAGATGCCTGCTGCTGCTCGTAACCTCATCTCACCTAAACGTTCTAGATCAAAGATCCTAGAGGACAACTCATGTCCATTCCACTCATGCTCTTGTGCTACCCTTAAAGCTGGAATTAGGAAATCTAATGGTAGCACCGCATTCTGTCTGAAGACCATCTGAAATGGGGTAGCATTGAGTACCGTTTTGTAAGCAACTCGGTATGCCCAAATAGCATGATGAAGTTGTTTGTCCCATATATATAGTGTCTAAACTTCTTCACAGCATATATCATGCCTAAGCCTTCTCTCTCCGTTGTGGTGTAATTTCGTTCAGCTGCATTTAATTGCCTACTAGCATATGCTATTGGCAAATCTAGGTTTCCTTCACCTGTGGGTTGTGCTAGCACACATCCTATTGCATGATTGGAGGCATCTACATGGACATGGAAGGGTTTGCTCCAATCCGGAGTAGTCAATATTGGTGCTGTGCACAAACGTCTTTTCAACTCGTTGAAGGAATTCTCGCATTCCTCGTTCCACTCAAAATTTGTTAACAACCCATAAAGAGGTTTAGCTATGATGGCATACATGTGGATAAACCTACGGTAATATCCACAATGGCCCATAAAGGCTTGTACCTCTTTAACATTCCTTGGTCTTGGCAACTCTACTATTGCTCTTACTTTGTCTTCATCTGTTGAAATTCCATTCTTAGAAACAATGTGACCTAAGATCTTACCTTGTCGTACCATGAACACACACTTCTCTGGGTTCAGACACACTCGATAATCTCTACACTTGTTGAAGATTTGTCTGAGCTCAGGGATGTGGTAACTTCTTTCTTGGGAATGAGCGCATAAATCATCCACATATACTTCTAAGCTCTTTCGCAAGAACTCTTTGAAGACATGACACATGAGTCTTTGGAATGTTGCAGGTGCATTGGTGAGCCCAAATGGCATCACACGAAATGCAAAGATTCCCCATTCTGTGGCAAAGGCCGTTTTGTGTTGATCTTCGGGGGCAATGGCTACTTGGTTGTAACCTGAAAATCCATCAAGGAAGCTATAAACTTCCTTGCCTGCAACATGCTCCAATAGATGTTCGGTGATTGGAAGTGGATAACTATCTCTGATCGTAGCGGCATTAACTTTTTTAAGGTTAATGCACACTCGCAATTTCCCATTCTTCTTGGGCACCACTACAATGGGGGACACCCATTTAGTGTGCTCAATCTCATAGATGAATCCAGCTTCAATCAGCCTGTCAATTTCCTCCTTTATTTTGGCTGCATAATTGTCATTATATGTGTAGGGCTTTTGTTTGGTGGGCTTGGCATCAGCGGTCATCGGAATCGTATGAGAGCAAATCTCTGGATCTACTCCTTTCAAGTCTTTATAGTGCCATGCGAACACATCCCTATATTCCCTTAATAGAGCTACAAACTCTGCTTCTTCTTTTGCACTTAGGTCATCTCCTATGTACGTACATCGTTCTTCGTTCCCTTCAATGGTCACTACAATTTTTTTGGTCTTTTCTTTATTGTCATATGCTTCTCCTATAATGGCCTCTCTCTTAGGCATTCGTACCAAAATTTTCCGGTCTTCCACTTCATATTTCTTGAAATTTTCTGGTACTTCAAACAATGATTCTTCCTCCTCTTGTTTCACTGCTTTTCTTTTCTTCCTCTTTTGACCTCCTTCACTTCCTTTCTTTGAATTTATCGTTTTAATACTCGCGAGGGGTTCTTCTTCTTTTTGGGTTAACACTCCTATGTCTTCTAAGTAGTGTTCCTCTGAGTCAAAGTAAGTATCCATCACAATGGATTCGAGATCATCGTCATTCTCTTCTTCTTCTATGAACTCACTAGGATCACACTCTTCCAACAGGGGCTGACACATGAACACTGAAATATCATAACCCTCCTCATCACAATGAGGTGTCCATTGTTCTTCATTGACTGCAATGTCCATGGTAGCTAAGATTTCTACCCAACCATAAGGCTCAAATTCCTCATCTGGAAATATCATCGGTGTATAGGTTGGGTCTTTTATTGGTCTATCTCCTGGGGGAGTTCCTTCTTCTCTCGCTTTTAGGCGCTTTTCCTCTTCCTCCGCGACCTTGCACATCCACAAGTGAGTATCTTCATGCAACCATGATGGATCAGGTGAACTTCCAGAATGCACGGAGATAGAATCTTCTTTCACTTTGTGGATAGGATTCCACTGTAGGGGTGGTACATCTCTGAAGGTGTAATCCTTCAGATTGACCTTGGTGGTGACCCCTAAGTGCTGTAAGTACAAGGAGTTGGTTCCCCAATCCTGTACTATTTGCAATTGTCGTAGGAAGGGTCTTCCTAGGATCATCTCGTAGACATTATTTTTCTCAAAGTCACATATAGCAAATGTATGTTCAAACTCTACACCACAAGTGGTTAGAGTTATCCCTTCAAGCAATCCTAGAGGTCTTTCAAAATGACCATCTGCCATTTGAAGTTTCATTCTCGTTGGTCTTAAGGTGGGTTTGCCCCATCGCTTCCACAAGGAGGTGGTCGCAATAGCAACACCAGCACCCGAATCCACAATTGCTTTGGTTGTGTAACCTTGATAGGTGATCGGAAGATAAGTGTTACCTTCTTCACCTTCGCTCATGTCTCCTATCTTGTCGAGAGGTATCTCTGGTACTTTCTGCTTAGGGCCTACTTTTGGCATATTGGAATCAAGTTCTGGAACCTGATCCTTCACATGATTCCAGAGCTCCGGTTTGGCTTTGAGCAGCTCTTCCACAGTGAGATGACATTGAACCTTAGTGTTCTTCACAACATCAGTGTTTCTTGGAATCACTGAGTCTTCATTTGTTACCAATATTGTGGGAGCTCTGATCTGGAGAGATTCAGATTCCCATGGGCCTGTGAAATGAGGCAACTCTTGTAAAGAATTAGATTCAAAATCTAATCTCTCATCCTCTTGTTGCTCTGTTTGATCTCCATAGATAGACGGAATGTCTTGGGGAAATTGATCATGAAGATCATCAATCTCAGGAATAGGAGGGGAATCACCCTTCTCCTTGGCCCATTTCTCTTCTTGTATTTCCCGCAAGAACTCTTGAGAGTACTGTTGAATTGAAGGAGGTATTCCAGCATCCGTGGAATTAGGAACATAAGCTCCCATTGATGGTGAGCTTCCTCTTTCAACAACTGGTTGAGCCTGTGGAGGTAAAGAAACTTGTGATTTGTTTACCAACTGCTCTAATCTTTCTAGTAAGCCTTGGAAATGCAAATCCGGCTTGACAGAGTTTGTTTGATTGAACTTTTGACTAGTCTCAAGTATAGCTTGAGCTTGTTCTACCATTTTCATGCACATTTTCATCCGTTCAATCTCTAAATCTGCTCTAGGGTAACTCTTGTCTAGGTTTGCAGCTGTTGGCCCTTCTTGAAGTCGAGCCTGGTAGGCCTTGAACATCATGTCCAAGCCTTCAAGAGTGGGGTCAGCTAAGACTGATCCTACTCGGGGTGGTGGGTGGGTTACGTGGGGTGTATTAGAGGGTGGAGGAATGGAGGGTGATGGGGATGGTAGCGGTGGGAAGGTGTGAGAGTGCGGTTGAGATGAGATCTCTATGATTTTTGCCTTGGTTTCTCTCAAGCTTTCTTCAAGTTCGTTTATCTTTTTTGCCCATTGCCTTTTCATTCTTTCACGACTATCCTTCCAGGCTCTAGTCCTCTTTTTGGTTATGCTCTCTGTTTCACTCACCTCGGGGCTCTTTTCCTGACCAACACCTTGGTTTTGTTGTAGTGCCTGGGCTCTTGTGATCACCTACACAGGTGCAGTGGAAGTCACACTCCCTGTGGAGTCTACAACTAACCCAACAACATTGATAGGAGTGATTTTAGGCATGTTATTAGGGTTCTTTGGGCAATCCCGTAGGAGATGTTCTTTCCCGCAGTCTTGACAGAAACCCTGAATGGTTACTGGTTGAGGTTGTGTAGGGACAGGCAGTGGACAATCACGTATAAGGTGATCTCCCTGACATCTGAAGCATGGTCCTCTAGGAAATGGGGGTCGTACCTGCCTAGGTTGAGGTCTAGAGTTGGGGTTTGTGTACATGACATTAGCATACTCAGGTTCCCCACTATTTTCACTTGGGTCCTCATAATAGTATGACTCGTTATGCTCGGGTGACTGCATGTAGTAAGCATGTGGGCTATCAATATGTGTGGAGTCAAAACTATGGTCACTTGGATCACTGTCTGATAGCAATGGGGTGAGTGGGACTATGGCTCTATTCGGATTTTCTTCAGCAGATGCATATTTCACTGGGATTGCATTGGTGGGAGCAGGGGGTTGTTGTACTAGGACTGGTTGAGGTCTCTGCTGCCCTTGATACGGTGGCTGATAAGTTTGCTGTGGTCTGTTGTATTGTTGTGGTGGGTACTGATTCTGGTATCTACCCTGTTGTGGATATGGCTGAGGGTAATTTTGCCTAACAGTTTGTTTGTTATATGGGCAGTCTTGTGCAGTGTGGTTGGTGTACCTGCACTCTATGGTGCAGTACTGGCTATTAGGATTCGCCTGGGGTTGGGCCATAATGGGACATACACTTGCCATATGGTCACCGCCACAATTGTAACACCGCTTAACTGGGGCAAATCTCGGAATTTGTTTGCTAGAGACACCTAGTTTTCGGGCTACCTTCTCTGCAAGTTCCTCAATAGATGTGGATTGACCAGATGTCAGGTTACTAGAGCTATCAGAATCCTTATAGATTTTTAATAGTTCTAATTCCTCACCTAGATTGTCCTCAATGTGTATGCACATGCGCACGCACTCTTCTATCGTTCTGGGGTCCTTCAGATACACATATGACCTGAGCTTGGTGCTCAACAATCCATCTAAGAACAAGGCCACTTGTTTGGCTGGTGTGGGTAACTCCGGCATCGGGCATCTCTCCAGGTACTGCCTAAATCTTCTTCCAGCTAGTCTGACCGTCTCTTGAGGTGTTTGTTTGAAGCTATGAATTAGTGAGGAAGTGTTATGCCTGATTCCACTCTTAGAAAACTCAACGATAAATGCCTCTAAGAGCTGATCTATGTTTCTGAAATGCCTCTCGTTTAGTGGTTGAAACCACGTAAGGGCAGTGTTCCTAAGGGTTAGACCGAAAGCATTATATTGTGTGAATAGGTCCTCTACCTGTTCAGCTTTCAATACTTGCCGAAATTCTGCCACATGGTCATAAGGGTCTCCCGTGCCATCGAATTAATTCTTCATGGACTTCACTAGTTGAGTTGGTCGCAGGGTCCTAGTGTGTTCTCTTGGCCTTGGCAAAGGAAAATCGTCAATATTCCTTTGATTCCATGGGGTTCTATGCCTCTCAGGTTCCACTCTATTCCTTTCTGTTCCCGGTCTTTCTCTTCCCAGGGAGTTGGCAAAACTTACCTCAGGTTTGTCTCTACTTCTATCTCTTTGAGCTCCATGAGCTTGGGAGGTCCCAGCTCCTTGGTGACCAAAGAACGCATTAGACCTTGGTTGGGGAAAAACAAATTCACCCTTCCATGTGTAGGCATGCCTGCCATGCTCAGTGACCATGAAGATTCTCTCTGATGCATTGTCTAGGTAGGTTACTTGGCCTGGGCTATCAGGGTCTTTAAACTCATAGATTGTGAGGGCACTCACTTCCTGAGGTTGAGAAGATTTATATCTCCAAAAAGCCTCATCGGTTTCTCGGTTTAAAATCAGATCTATGCTTTTATTATCCTGTGGAATCCACTCTGGAGTCATGATTCTGGTCAAGACAGATTTACCACGGGGGGTTCTCGGTTCTTTCTGTAAATTCCCTTGCACTATATCACCCATGTCGGTCTCTGCAATCACATTTCCAAACTCGTCTGTTCTATCAGGAAGAGTGGTGACTACATAAATAGTCCCCTCTTTATCTAGGTATGCTCCATTCTCAATCTTGACTACTGGGTGGTCTAGTCCATGGGGTTGATCGGGGTTCTTAATCTGGACCACCGATCTTCTCAGCCCGTCTTCGTAGATGCGAGCACCTAGACGATTCGTCTTGATATATTCCAATTGAGTCTTGTATGGTCCTTCTGGTTTTTCTAGATAAGCCAATCCTGAACTACCTACTGGTCTCTCCATGTGATAGGACATCTCAGAATCACTTGTTTCTGATCTGGGAGTGTATGGGTAATCACTCAACTGTTGGGCCCAAGACCTGGCAGTGTGATTGACACTAGCTTCAGAAGATCTGAGGCTTTGTCTGTCTCGGCCTAAGTGTCTACCTGATCTAAGGTTCATATGCCTGATTTATCTACCCCCTTGGACCCAAGCACACTCTCGTTGCAAGTTAATTTGCACCAATCACTTTGTTCTTTTGAGTTGAATATTATGTTTATGGTCTTGTCTGAAATCGCGTCGTCAGGAGTACTTAAGTGAATTTCCGCACTTGATAAGTGATCGATTCCCGTTTACCTTTTGTCCCTTAGGGTTTTCGCACTTAAGACCTATTTACTTCTTGCACTTGGTTGATTAATACTCTTGGACTTGATTCCTGCCTAACGTTGCCCTAATTAATTACCACACCTAAGTCGTACTTAGCCTAGGCTAGGAATTGACAAAGGAGGGTTGAGAGATCTTCCAACCTCAATTAGCTGGTTGACGAGACTGCTACACAAGCCCAGGAAGCCTTCTCCCAAGCTTGGTACTCACCCTTGCTAGCTTGCTTTGGATTGCCTTGAGTGCACACAAAGTTCCTGCAAAAGCTCACCAGTTAGTATAGCTCTATTACCACAAGTAATTGGAAGACACACATCAATATTTTCAGTCCCCCTAGAGTAACTCACTGTACCCCCTGAATCTGAGGACCACTTAGTTCCACCTAAAGGTCAACTTAAAAATGCATGTTCTAAAACTCCGTGTATGAGATTTTGGTCGCGATAGGTCGTGAGGTGTCGCGATAGGTCGTGAGGTGTCGCGATAGGTCGTGAGGTGTCGCGATAGGTCGAGGTGTCGCGATAGGTCGTGAGGTGTCGCGATAGGTCGTGAGGTGTCGCGATAGCTCGTGAGTGTCGCGATAGCTCGTGAGTGTCACGATAGCTCGTGAGTGTCGCGATACCTCGAGGTGTCGCGATAGCTCGGGATATGGTGAATTTTTCTGTTCTGTCTAGTGATCCTGGGAGCTCTAGGCCTGCGCAGTGTCGTGGTGCACTCAGAATCGTGATTGGGTGAAATTTTCGGAGTGTCACGATAGCTCGAGCTCAACGCCTCGGGGACTGTGCAGACAGATTCTGTACGTGCTGAGCTTGCTGGAGATGATGATGGAGCTGCCACCTGCAAGAAACATGCAAAAAACACACAAAACAAGAACACACACGCTCGCTCCCTCTCAAACTCGCACACAACAAATGAGGGAATGATAAGGAAGAGGGAATATGTAGTGGAGAAGGAGGTGGAGGTGGAGATGGAGAAGGAGGTGAAGATGGAGATGGAGATGGAGAAAAATCAGAAATTTACCAACTACTTACCATTCCAACGCGTCCTCTCTACGTCTTACCATCACACGCTCGTCCTCAAAGCTCGATCCCCGGCAACGGCGCCAAAATTTGGTGTAGCTCAGTGATGAGTAGCACCTCCTTTAATGTCAATCCGGGAAGACGTGAGGATGGTATGAAGACCACGAGCAAGTGGAAGCACAAGTGCGTGAGTGAGAAGCACACAAGCATGCACACACATACACACACACGTGCACACACGGCAAGAACAAAGAGAGTAAGACAATGGAATCACTTCTATTGCAACCAAGTTCTCATACAAGCTCAAAACTACAAGAAGCTACCCCAAAAATGAGCTCTCTAGCTCTATTTATAGTTTTTGACTAGCTTTGGCCCTGTCCAGACCTAGTGTCCGGCCTATTTAAAAATTAGGTTCCAGGGCTTATTTGAGGGCTCAAACGAGATCTAAAAATTATGAAAATTGGCAGGCAACTACTTCTAAGGCTCCCCAGGCTTGAGGACTCCTCGGCTTGTACAAAATGGAGCTACAAAAAGGTGAAATGATGTTTACAAGGGTTTTTAGTGATGAGAATCACTTTAAAATGATGTAAGGGTTTTGAAAAAATATGAAGGGTTGCCTTGGTGCTAGATCTGCATGTGTATCCGTACTTGCTTCTTCCCGTATACTGTCAACAAGTGGTCACGTACAAGGCTTGCTAATCGCCTCTTCCTTCTTGCTCTTTTTATAGCTATTCTTGGAGGGAGTTTTGAATTCGAATTCGAATGGCTCCACCTAAAAGTGATCCCCAAAGTTAGGAGAGATTCCCTCAGCTCAAAAATTCGTGATTTTGGTAGTTATAGCCACGAATTTGCTTTTACATCATGCATGAGGTAAGCCATCCTTTTCCTTTTTTTCTTTTTCCATTTACAAGAGATAAAATGTACTCTTTTACAAGAGGTGTTCACATGACTACTCATGTGACTTACAAATGAGGATAATATCAAGCATATCAAGCATGTAGGCTTGGGCAAAATGCACCAACAGCTCCCCCTCAAGCCTAACATGCTTGGCCTCCAAATAAGTCTTCAATTGTCCTTGATTTCCTGCAAGCCAATCATCAACTTGAATCTACTTAACTTCGTACCATCAAGAGCTTTTGTCAACATGTCTGCACATTGCATATCTGTAGAGACATAGGATAGTTGAATATCCTTGCTCATTAACTTCTCCCTTACATAATGGTAGTGGACTTCAATATGCTTGGTTCTAGCATGGTATACCGGATTAGCTGCTAGATGTAGTGAGCTTGTGTTGTCACCAAAAATATGAGGTGTTGAAGAATGAAGCCCAAGATCTGTGTACAAAGACTTTAACCACATGATTTCTTGAGTTGCATTAGCCAAACCTCTATATTCGGCTTCGGTAGAAGATAATGCCACGGTTGGTTGCTTCTTTGATGACCAAGAAATGATTTTTGAACCTGCAAATGATATATACCCTGATGTGCTTCTTCTATCATCTTTAGATCCAGCCCAATCTGCATGTGAGTAGACCTTTAGCTCAATATCTGAAGTAAATGAATAAAACAAACCTTCATTCATGGTCCCCTTTAGGTACTTGAGGACTCTCTTGGCCGCTTCCATATGTGGTCTTCTCGGCTTATGCATAAACTGACTCAATATGCTAACACTATAGCATATATCCACCCTTGTGAGTGTTGCATAGTTCAAACTTCCAACCAAGCTTTGATAGCTTGTGATGTCTTCAATTGGCTCTCCTTCATAAGCACTAAGCTTATGATTTTGCTCCATAGGTGTACCTGCACACTTGGTATTTTCCATCTTGAACTTGACGAGCATGTCATGGACATACTTCCTTTGTGTGATGTATATACCTGAATCTGTGTATAGATCAACTCCAATCCAAGAAAATAAGTGAGTGGTCCGAGGTCACTTATTTTGAACTCCTCCTTCATTTGACTCTTTACCTGTTTGATTCCTTCAAGATCATTGCCTGTGATAATAATATCATCAACATACACACATAAATAGATCACTTCAGATCCATTCCTCTTTATGAACAAAGAGGTATCCGCCTTGCTAGCTTTGAATCCTTGGTCCTGCAAATAAGTCACCAATATGAAATTCCAAGCTCTTGGAGCTTGCTTCAATCCATACAAAGCTTTCTTTAGTTTGCATACATAGTTAGGATGATGTGCATCCTCATATCCAGGAGGTTGTGCCATATACACTTCCTCAGAAATCCATCCATTCAAGAAAGCATTCTTTACATCAAGTTGATAAAGATTCCAATTTCTAGATGCAGCAAGACTAATGAGAACCCTAATTGTAGGCATTTTTGCAACAGGAGAGAAAGTCTCCTCATAATCAATACCATGGGTTTGAGCAAACCCTTTAGCAACTAACCTTGCTTTGTGTCTATTTATACTTCCATCTGGATTCCTCTTGATTTTGTATATCCATTGAGATCCGATTATCTTCATAGATGGCTTGTTAGGTACAAGCTCCCAAGTGTCATTTTCCTTCAAGGCTTCCATTTCTTCATCCATTGCATCTCTCCAAGCTTTCTTGCTTTGTGCTTCTTCAAATGTGGTAGGTTCTTCATTGGTTGAATCCTTTGCAATGTAGATTGAGTGCTTGGTGACCAAAGAAGTATCATAACCAAACCTCTCTGGTTTCTTCTTCTCCCTCGAAGACCTTCTAAGTGGTTGATGTGAGCTCTCGGGTCCATATGTAGCATCCTGCATCTTTGCTTTACCTTTGTTCTTCCATAGCTTTAGTCTTTCCAAGTCTTCTAGGTCAATCTCCGAATCACTTTCTTCAATCTGCTTTGGCTCCTTTGGTTGAAGTGATGGAAAATCTTCATCCAAGTCATATGGCAGCTTCACTTTCCTGTCATCATCAAACCATGATTTGTTTTCATCAAAAATTACATCTCTACTCACAGAAAATCATTTATTGGTTGGATTGTACAATCTATATCCTTTTTGGTTTTGATCATAACCAATGAATACACACTTCTCTGCCTTGGGATCCAATTTCCCTCTTACTTGAGAAGGAATGTGAGCATAGGCTAAGCATCCAAAGATTTTGCAATGCTCTAGACTAGGTCTTCTTCCATTCCACACTTCATATGGAGTGGTTCCATCTAGTGACTTAGATGGAAGTCTATTTATGAGATATGTGGCTGTAGACACAGCCTCTGCCCATAGGTAGTTCGGCAATCCCTTTTCGTTGAGCATGGACCTTGCAGCTTCGACAATAGCTCTGTTCCTCCTCTCTGCTACACCATTGAGTTCGGGTGTATACCTTGTAGTGACTTCCCTTTTAATGCCTCTTTCATGCAAGAAGGCATCAAATTCAGAAGAGAAGTATTCTCCTCCACCATTTGATCTGAGTCGTTTCAAAGTCCTACCTGTTTGGTTTTCAACAAGAGCAATATACTTCTTAAAGCAATTAAACACTTCATCCTTGTGCTTCATGAAAAACAGAATGGTCCACCTGCTACAATCATCTATGAAAGACACATAATATCTTGAACCTGATATAGATGGCTCCTTACTTGGACCCCACACATCCGTGTGCACTAGATCCAAAGGATTTTGATACATATATCCTTTCTTATTGAAAGGTTGTCTATGAGCCTTGCCGAGTTGACAAGCTTCACACTTATAAATCATGTGTTGCCTTGTGATATTAGGCAAACCAAGTACACTTTGGTCCCTGCAAATCTGTTTGAGTGTCCTCTCACCAATGTGAGCAAGCCTTTTGTGCCATATCTCCAACTCTGTAAGAGTTTGAGATCCATAGCTAAACAAAGCTATGTTCTTTGTATCTTCCACTTCAAAAGTGAAAAGCCTTCCTGTCTTTTCTCCTTTGGCAATCCTTCGAAAGCCTTGCCTTGGGTCTTCAACATATGCTCCAAATCGATTGAATCTAACCTGCAATCCTTTTTCGACAATTTGTCCAACACTTATTAAATTTTTGGTAATTGTAGGGACATACAAGACTTTGCTTAAGAGGTTCATATTCCCATCTGATGTCTTCACATTACCTATCTTCTCCACTGAGTGCTTTGTGTCATCTCCTGTCTGCACTTCATGCTTGTTATGAGGATCTTCCAAATCAGAAAGTAAAGCCACATTTCCTGCTACATGGTTCGAGCATCCTGAATCAATGTAAAATATGTGATCATCATCCTTACCCTTCTTTGCTGATAGATTCATAATCAGTAATGAATCTTCTTGACTTTGGTCCTCTGCATAGTTATTGTAGTCTCTTCTTCCTCTATGGCCACTTTGATAGTTGTTGTTGTTGTTGTAATTGTTGTTGTAGTAGTTGTTGTTGTAGCCTCCATTGTATCTACCTCTATTTGATCCATAGCCACCTCTATTGAATCCTCTTCCTCTTGAGTTCCTTGGATTCCTGAAACATTCTTCAGTAGTATGGTTAGATAAGCCACATATGTTGCAAGGTTGAGATGATTGGAATCTCCCCCTGCCTTGCTTTCCACTTCTGTCTCTTCCTCTAGCTCTTCCTCTACCTGCAAAGTTTGCTTGGAAAGAGCTTCCTTCATCTTCATTCTTCCTATTCTTTGACTTGTCCTTGACCTTAGCTTTATCAGAATATAAGGCAGAAGTTTGATTACCTCTTGAGGACTCACCACCTTTGCTAATCTTTGCTTCATGAGTGAAGAGTTGGCCCATGAGTGTGTTGAGGTCGGGTACATGCATATCCATGTATAAATCCATGGCTGTTGTGAATGACTCCCACTTGTCGTCTGCTTTGATTCCATTCATGATTTGTCTTATGATTTGCTCCTCTTCAATTACCTCTCCAATGCTTCCAAGTTGGTCAGAAATCTCCTTCATCTTTGTGACATAATCAGTCACATTTTGCTTCGGGCTTTTCTTCATTGTTGTGAACTCCATCCACAATTGGTTCTTCCTTGCTCGAGTGTTGGAAGAGAAGAAAGAAGCAAGTGCATTCCAGGTCTCTCTTGATGTCTTGCATCCCTTGACATGAGGTAAAAGAAAATCAGAGATTGAGTTTAGAGTATAGGACCTTGCAAGTGCATCCTTCGAACACCAATTCAAAAGTCCTTCCACTTCTTCATGTGATGGTTGCCCTTTGTTCCTCATGGTTGGCATTGCTTCATCTCCGGATATGAATCCATATAGATCCCTCCCTTGAAGGTAAGCCTCCATCCTTAGAGACCATGCCGGGTAGTTGTTTCGATCCAATTTGTCAATTGTTGATGGAAACCCATCTCCCATGTTGCTTGACTATGCTCTGATACCACTGTGAAGAGAGATGGTGGATGCAATCCAAAGATGAGTTGGTGCTGCTACAACCAGCTTCACACCAGCCAACTGAGACTTCAGAGTTGATTAGTAGACCCTTTGAGCTTCCTAAATCCACCAAAATATCAGCCAAGTACTTTGGAACATGTATTCCAAAAGTTTAAGTCAAGACAGACTAGTTGCGAAATGACTAGCTCCCAAAACTTGCTATTTTTGGACATACCTACTGGAAAAAATGAACAGTGCTCTCAATCTGGAAGGAATTAGAAAAATTCCTTTTGGGCATAGCAAATAGACTTAGTAAGCTTCCCAATCCAAGTTAAAACACTTCAAATGATGGACTGAGCACTGAGAATAAGTTTCAACAATTTCTGGAACCTCCCCACAATTCTCGGGGCACTGCAGAGATAGACTAGTAAGCAGTAAAATGCAGATATCTCCAAAAGTATTAATCCCATGACCTTGAAAATTTATATGCACAAAGTAGACAGTACAAGCTATCGAACGCAAGTTAAATCACTGAAAAAGGTTCAGTAGAACTCGAGATATGACCTTCTGAAGTTACTGCTCTGAGTGAGTATAGCAGAGAACAAAACAGAGAAGTAGATGATGAAAAATGTATAGATTCACATATGATTACAACCACATTGGCAATGAATCTTTGCAAAATGGGAGTAGAATGATAGAGCTATGGAGTAAGCTCTTCAATCTCTACAAAATGACATGAAGTGGTCACGTACAAGGCTTGCTAATCGCCTCTTCCTTCTTGCTCTTTTTATAGCTATTCTTGGAGGGAGTTTTGAATTCGAATTTGAATTGCTCCACCTAAAAGTGATCCCCAAAGTTAGGAGAGATTCCCTCAGCTCAAAAATTCGTGATTTTGGTAGTTATAGCCACGAATTTTCTTTTACATCATGCATGAGGTAAGCCATCCTTTTCCTTTTTTTCTTTTTCCATTTACAAGAGATAAAATGTACTCTTTTACAAGAGGTGTTCACATGACTACTCATGTGACTTACAAATGAGGATAATATCAAGCATATCAAGCATGTAGGCTTGGGCAAAATGCACCAACATTTCATACACCAACAAGTGGTATCAGAGCAGAAAGATCCTAAAGAGTAGAAGAAGGTACAAATATAAGATATCTTGAAGAACTTTCATTCAAAAGTTGAAAGCTGGAGCATCCAACAACAAAAGGCATCAGAAAATTACTTCGAAGTCATCCTCAAGCTGAAATATCTACAAAAGGTATTAACCTTTAAATGTTAAACTCATAGGTTGTAGCAGAAGTAAGAAAGTCATGGCAGATCATATCTCTATTGGCAAATTGGATAGCGATAACTATCCTGCTTGGGTAATGAGAATGGAAGCCTTACTTATGAGGAAGGATCTCATGATATATGTGATAGGTGAAGAAGAAAATCCTACATTTGAAGATGATAGTCGACCAAAGAAAGAAGAGCTAGAAGCTTTGAAGCTATGGAAAAAGAAAGATGCAAGTGCAACAGCCTACATATACAACACTATCTCATATCATTTGTTACCTCACATCAGAGGTTTGGAAACAGTTGAAGATATATGGAATCCATTGGAAGATCACTTCCAAAACACTACTAAAGCTAGCAAGACTAGCTTGTGGTCAAAGTTTACAACATTCAAGAAGAAGGAAAGTCAAAGCATAAGTGATTATGTCACTAAGATGAAGGACTTGGCAGATAGGCTTGGATCTATAGGTGAAGATATTGAAGATCATAGGTTGTGAAACACTTGTAGGATTGAGAGGAGATGAAAGGTGGAAACCTTTTGTACTTTCAACTAAACTTTCATTAAATCATTTTGTACCAAGTCTAAATTAGTTAATTGGATTGATTCTCACATTTGAGCAAGACCTGAAGTCAAATGGAGACAAAGGACATAGCTTTGCTATGTATGCAAAGAATAAGAAGAAAGGAGATAAAGGTAAACAAAAGGATGAAGAAGAATCAACTTCTCAAGCTAATTATGTAAAAGGAAGAGGTAATGGCAGAGGTAAAGGTAGAGGAAATGGAAGAGGTAGAAGTAAAGGTAGAGGAAATGGAAGAGGTAGAGGTAACCAAAATAACAACAAGAAGACATGTTGGATTTGTGGATTAGCAATATTTTGGCTTATGATTGTTGGCACAATCAACAAGGTTCAAATCAGAATCAAAGTAACAACGGTAGAGGCAGAGGTGGAAGATATCAAAGTCAATTCCAAAAAAGAAGACAAAGTCAAAGAGGTGGCTATAGTAGAGGTGGAGGAAGAAATTGGGGACATAATCAATCCTACAATACCAACTACTACAATTATGCAAATAATACATAGAATGAGAACCATACAACATTGATGATGAATTCAATAAGCACATAAAAAAAAGAAGATCTCAAGGTTCTTTATATTGAATCTACTTGTTCTAATCATTTGTCAGGAAATATAGAATTAATGTCAAAATTAGAAGAAGGAATGTCTAGTCGTACAATTCAAATTGGTGATAACACAAAACATAATGTGCATTCAATCGGAAAAGTGAAATGCAAGAGTGGAGTAGATTTGCTAACCAATGTTTTTTATGTTCCAACAATACCTAAGAATCTAATTAGTGTGGGACAAATAGTTGAGAAAGATTTTCAAGTTAGATTTACAAATGAAAGAGTATTTGTGGAAGATATAGAGAATGAATATAATCAGATCATTGCACAGTGTTTGGATCAATTTCCTATGCTTATGTACCATCACAACTCAGACATAAGCTTGAACTAAAGGCTGAAAAATATGTGTTCATTGGGTATGATGAAAAGCAGATCGGTCATAGGTTATGGAATCCTCTAACCAAACAGTTTCTTGTTTTTAGAGATGTAACATTTGATTAACACAAGATTTGGTATGCAGAACAAAATCATAACATTGAAGTATTTGAAGAAGAGGTAAGAAGAAATGAGAGAGGTAAATCAAATATGCAAGTAAATGGAGGAGAAGATCACATGCAAGCAAGTACATCCAGAGTTGGATCATCAAGGAGAAATGAAGATGCACCTAGGTTTGATGAAGAAGTGTATTCAAATACACATGAACCAAGAAGGTCAAACAGATTAAGGAAAGAACCAACAAGGTATTCCTATGATACTTCTTATATGACTCAAAAAAATTATGCTTATATGGTCAACGAGGATGAAGAACCGCAGAGCTATGATGAAGCAAAAGTCAAGAGATAAAGGAAAGAAGCAATCAAAGAAGAATTCAATGCACTTGAGGAGAACAAGACTTGGGAACTTGTTCCAAAAGCAAGTGGTAAGAAAGTGATCGGAAATAAATGGGTTTATAAAGTGAAGAAGCTTGCAGATGGAAGAATAACTAGATATAAAGCTAGATTAGTGGTCAAGGGCTATGCACAAACGCATGGCATAGATTATGGTGAGAAATTCCATCCTATGGAAAAGATGTCAACCATAAGGAAAATCATTGCAGCGTAAAAAAGATGGACTTTGAGTCAATTGGATATAAAGAATGCATTTCTTAATGGATATATATCTGATTAGGTATACATGAAGCAACCTCAAGGGTTTGCAAATTTTGGGTATCTTTATTATGTTTGCAGATTGAGAAGATCACTCTATGGGTGAAAGCAAGCTCCAAGAGCTTGGAACTATAGGCTTATGAAGTATCTCAATTATCTTGTATATCAAAGTTCAAAGGCAAATGCAAGTTTACTTATCAAAAGAAGAGATGAAGGTATAATCTACATTTGTATTTATGTAGATGAAATTATAATCATAGGTGCCTCAACTAAAAAAATCAAGGAAGTGAAGAGATTGCTTGAGAAGGAATTCAAGATAAGTGATCTAGGGAAGTTGTCATATTTCCTTGGAATGGAAATCACTTATGAAGATCATGGCATATATGTATCACAAGAAAGATATCTTATAAACCTATTGAAGAAGTTTAACATGGAGAATTGCAGAGAAGCTTCAACTCCACTTGAAGTTAATCATAAGCTTAGCAAATATGATGGGGCAAAGTTCAAAGACATGAGGAAGTATCAATCTTTAGCTGGAAGTTTGATTTATGCTACACTAACAAGACCTGATCTTAGTTATGCAGTGGGAGTCCTCTCACAATTTATGCATTGTCCAAAGGATCAACATTGGATTGCAAGTCAAAGAGCTCTTAGATATATTAAAGGGACTATAAATGAAGGATTATATTATCCTTTTACCTCAGGCATAAACCTAATCTTAGTTATGCAGTGGGAGCCCTCTCACAATTTATGCATTGCCCAAAGGATCAACATTAGATTGCAGGTCAAAGTGTTCTTAGATATATCAAAGGGACTATAAAGGAAGGATTATATTATCCTTTTACCTTAGACATAAAGTTGAGAGCATATAGTGACTCAAATTAGGCATGACATCAAGATAATAGAAGATCAACACATGGATACAAGGTGTATATAGGTGATAAGCTTATGACGTGGTGTTCAAAGAAACAACATATAGTGGCATTATCATCAATTGAAGCAGAATACAAAGGGCTTTTGGAAGCAGCTAAAGAAGTAGTGTGGATGAAGGCCTTGTTCAAAAGCTTGGGCATTGATCAAGGTGTACCTATAATACATGGAGATAATATGAGTTCATTGTATCTTACGACAAATCTTGCATTTCATGCAAGAACAAAACATATAGAGATTCAATATCATTTCTTGAGAGAAAAGGTAATGGAGAAGGAACTTGAAGTGGCGTATACTCCTACAAAAGATTAGATAGCAGATAGCAGATATCATGATAGAAAGCTTAGATGGAGTGAAGACAAGTAGATTCAAAGGAATGGCAAGAATAAAAGAGAAGCAGATTGTATGAAGAAGTCAGAGAACCCTAATTGGTGATTGAGGGGGATCTATTGGGGCTTCACTCACTAATTAGACATGAATAAATGAATAAATATGAGAAAAGAAGAAGGACAAAGAGTTATGGAAGATAGGTGTTGCTGTAGCACAATGGTAAGCACAATATTAAGAAGCTCCACCTCTTTAATGTCAATCTGTGGAAGACATAGGAGTGATATGAAGATCGTGAACACAAGACGTTGTGAGAATGAAGGTGAGAAGCATGGAGATGCACACACACACAAGAAAGAGACAAGCAAGACACAATGGAAGGTAGGAAATAGGTTCTATTACTCAAGATCACTCTTACAAAATCAAAGTAGCTCTAATCTCTAGCTTGATTACACTAGCTAACCTCAAAAATGAGCTCTCTAGCTTTTTTTATAGATTCTAGACTAGTTTTGACCAGTTTCACATCTAGTGACTGGCATAGTTAAAAAATAGGTTCTAGGGGGCATTTGAAGGTCTAAATGAGATCTAAAAATAGCCAAAATTGGTATGCTTATTCTACCTAAGCTCCTCAATCTTGAGGACTCCTCGGCTTGCACAAAATGGAGCTACTAATTGCAAGATTGGGTCTTGCTATGATATATATGTTATAAAAGTGATAAAAATCAATGTTTGGGGTTTTCAAAGAGTAATATCAAATATGTTTCTTTGGAGGGAATGGACTGCATGGCTCCCCACGACTCTTTGTAGCCCGCCTTTACATGATACCTCTGCGTCTGTGCCTTTGGCTACTACCAACACCCCCTCCCTCTCGCGTCTATTGTCCCCGATAGATCCTTGTTGCGGGGTCTACGTGATATAGTTTTGCAAGAGGTCATGTGCGAGGGTGTGCTCCGCGATGCAAATTCCTTGTGTGATATCAATTTCTAGTTTTTCCCAATTGATGGCCTGAGGTTCGTCTGGAGGTGGAAACCGGTAGTGTGTGGAATACACAAGTTGTTCGCAAGCAAATAATAGGAGTAGATGAGGAGGCCTACTCATAAAAACTTCAGAGAAGTACTCCTAGAAGCCTGTCATGAACATCTCTTCAAAAGTCATCTTATAACATGAGGGTAAGTACTTTAGATGGCACTTCCAATCATAACACACCCAGAGTGATGGTGTAGTGCTCATATCGTATGCCAAGTCTTGGTTGCCATGCTCAAAGCCCAGGGTGTTGACATGTGGTGCTTTGACGTGGCGAAATATCTTAAAAACGGTCTGCTACATTTCTTGATACACGATTGGAGCATCCTAAATCAATGTAAAAGATGAGAGTACAAGGTAGAAGATTGGTTACCTCTTGAGCATTCACCATTTCTATTCATCTTTGCTTCATGTGTGAAGAGTTGGCCCATTAGAGTATTAAGATCTGGTACCTGCATGTCCATGTAAAGATCCATGGTAGTTGTGAAGGATTCCCACTTGTCATCTACTGTAATGCCATTGATGATTTGCCTTATGACTTGCTCTTCTTCAATCACATCTCCAATGCTTCCTAATTGATCAGAAATGTCCATCTTTGTGACATAATCAGTCACACTTTGCTTGGGGCTTTTCTTCAATGTAGTAAACTCCATCCACAACTGATTCTTCTTTGCTCTAGTGGTTGAAGAAAAGAAGGCAACAAGTGCATTCCAGGTCTCCCTTGAGTTCTTGCATCCTTTCACATGAGGTAAAAGAAAATAAGAGATTGAGTTTAGAATGTATGACCTTGCTAATGCATCCTTTGAACACCAACTTGTGAGTCTTTCTTGCTCTTCAAGTGATGGTTTCCCTTTGCTTCTCATAGTTGGCATTACTTCATCTTTAGATATGTATCCAAAGAGATTTCTCCCTTGAAGGTAGGCCTCCATCCTCAAAGACCATGTTGGGTAGTTGTTTCTATCAAATTTGTCAATGGTAGAAGGAAAATCATCTCCCATGTTGATTTCGCAATGCTCTGATACCATTGTGAGAAGAGATGGTGATACACTTCAAAGATGAGGCTGGTGCTGCAATTACTTGCTCTAGACCTGCCAAGTTTCTCTCCAGGAATGCTTAATAGAAACTTTGAAATTGCTAATGATGCAATAAAACCTCCATAGTGCTTTGGAAGATCATTCTTCAATCAATTCATCAAAACAAATAACTTAACATAAAATAGATGATAAAAAAACTTGCTATTTTGGGATGGAAAGCACTCTGGAATTTCACTTAGGGCTCACAGTCTACTTAAAATTGACCAAAGAAACTTTGCACACGTTCAATTGAATATATAATGAACCTAAAGCAAAAAATATGATGAATTTTAATGGAGTATACTAAGAGAAATCAATTTAGGAACATTGGGGTGTCATCCCGACTTTTCAAGAGTAAACTACCTGCATACATACGTCACTTCAAATTGATGTAGCTCACATAATAAAGCTACAAATGTTATAAAATTTGAGTTGAAGCAAGTAGACTTATCACTTTACTTATAGCAATTTAAATTGCTTCAAAAGAGTAAGTACACAGAGAGAAATTACTGATCAAAGTTGACTGAAAAACACAATGTGAACTTGAGATAGAAGTTGAAGTAGACTCCAAGTATGGTCTAAGAAATCAATCTCTACTGCACGTATAGTACATGAAACTGATGGGGATGAAGCATGGGAAGGAGGAGCACAATGTGTGCTTTAATGATGATTCAAATCTTGATTCTAATCTCCTCTAAAGGATTGCTCTACCCTGTGATTCATTTCATGAGTTTTTATAGACATTTTTGAATTCAAACTTGGTGGGATTCCACCTAAAAGTTCCTCCATTCTAGGGAGTCTTATCTAATTGATCCCTCCTACATGGATTTCATGATTTGCACCTACCAAGGTCATGGGATTCCTTTTTCCTTTTTTACATTTGAAGATTCTACTTTTCTACTTTTACAAGAGAAAGGTTTTATGGCTTCTCTCATTGAGAGTTCATAAAAGATCATTACACAAATGATTTTAATCAAGCACTAGGCTTGGCAAAATGCAGCAAAAACTCCCCCTCAAGTCTAGCATGCTTGAGTCTTCATTCCTTACTGATTTCCATCAGTCCAATCATCCCTTTGAATTTGCTTAGCTTGATACCATCCAATGGTTTTGTCAACATATCTGCACATTGAAGATTAGTAGATACATAGGACAATTGAATGTCCTTGTTCAATAATTTTTCTCTAAGATAATGGTAATGAACTTCAATATGCTTAGTTCTAGCATGGTAAACATGATTAGCTGCTTAGTTTAGAGAACTAGTATTATCACCAAAGATGTGAGGTGTTGAGGTATGCAATCCAGACTCTGAGTATAAACACTTCAACCACATTGCTTCTTGGTTTGAGTTTGCCAATCCTCTATATTCAGCTTTAGTTGATGATAAAGCAATAGTTGATTGCTTCTTTGAAGACCTTGAGATTAACTTTGAACCTGCAAAAGGAAAATATCCTGATGTACTCTTCCTGTCATCCTTTGATCCATCCCAATCAAAGTCTAAGTAAATTATGAGATCAATTTCTGAGGTATAAGGATAAAATAGGCCTTCATTAATTGTGCCCTTCAAGTATTTGAGCACTCTCTTGGTTGCTTCCATATGTGGCTTCGTTGGCTTATGCATAAATTGACTGAGTATGCTAACACTATAGCATATATCCACCCTTGTGAGACTAGCACAGTTCAAGCTTCCTACTAAGCTTTGATAGCTTGTGATGTCCTCAATGAATTCTCCTTCATAAGCACTTAGCTTATGATTCATCTCCGTGGGTGTACATGCACACTTAGTATTTTCCATTTTGAATTTAGAAAGCATGTGAAGTACATGCTTCCTTTGAGTGATGTAGATGCTAGAATCTGTATAAATGAGTTCATGCCCAAGGAAATATGTTAGAGGTCCAAGATCACTGATCTTGAATTCATCCTTCATTCCAACCTTTACTTGCTTGATTCCATTGATGTCATTCCATATAATTATTATATCATCTACATATACACAGAGATATATTACTTCTAACCCATTTCTTTTTCTGAACAATGATGTATCTGCCTTGCTAGCCTTGAAGCCTTGATCCTGCAAATAGGTTACCAACTATGATTCCAAGCTCTTGGATCTTGTTTCAATCCACACAAGGCTTTCCTCAGTTTGCACGCATAATTAGGATGATGTGCATCTTCATAACTAGGAGGTTGTGCCATATAGACTTCCTCCAATATCCTGCCATTCAAAAATGCATTTTTTTACATCTAATTGATATAACTTCCAATTCCTAGATGTAGCAATGCTAACAAGCATCCTGATGGTAGGCACTTTAGCTATAGGTGAGAAGGTTTCTTCATAGCCTATCCCATGGGTTTGAGCAAACCCTTTAGCTACTAAACTTGCCTTATGCCTATTAATACTACCATTTGGATTCTTGTTAACTTTATAAACCCATCTTGAACCAATTATCTTTATTGATGGTTTGCTTGGAGCAAGTTCCCATTTGTCATTGTCCATGAGAGCTTTCATTTCTTCATCCATTTCTTCTCTCCATTCTTTCTTGATTTGAGCTTCTTCATAGGATGTAGGTTCTTCATGGTTGAGATCCTTGCCCATGTAGATTGAATGTTTGTAACTAAGGATGTGTCAAATCCATATCTTTTTGGCTTCTTCTTTTCTCTCATTGACATTCTAATTGGTTGTAGAGAGCTTTATGGTCCTTGATTTAATTCTTCCATTTTTGCTTTGCGTTTGTTCTTCCATAGCTTCAATTTCTCCAACTCTGTAATGTCATCTTCAGAATCACTATCTTCAAGTTGCTTTGGCTTCTTTGTTGGAAGAGATGGAAAGTTATCTTTCAAGTCATATGGTAGCTTCACTTTCCTATCTTCATCAAACCAAGATTTATTCTCATCAAAGACTACATCCATACTAACTAGAAAACCTTTGTTCGTGGGATTGTACAATCTATAACCCTTTTGATTTTGATCATATCCAATAAACACACACTTCTCTGCTTTGGGATCCAATTTGCCTCTTATTTGAGAAGGAATGTGAGCATAAGCTAGACATCCAAAGATTTTGCAATATTCTAGGCTTTGTCTCCTTCCATGGCACACTTCATATGGAGTCATACCATCTAAGGATTTAGATGGGAGTCTATTTACAAGGTATGTGGTTGTTGACACAGCCTTTGCCCAGAGATAATTAGGTAGGTTCTTCTCATTGATCATAGACCTAGCTGCTTCAACTATGGTTCTATTCCTCCTCTCTGCCACCTCATTGAGTTCAGGGGTATACATGTTTGTTATCTCCCTTTTGATGCACCTTTCTTGAAGGAAAGCATCAAACTCCTTTGAAAAGTATTCTCTACCACCATCTGATCTGAGTCTCCTAAGACATTTACCTGTTTGGTTCTCTACAAGTGCAAGATATCTTTGAAACAATTGAAAACTTCATCTTTATGTTTCATGAAGTATAAGATTGTCCACCTACTGGAATCATCAATAAAAGATACATAATATTTGGAACCTGAAATGGAGGGTTCTTTGCTTGGACCCCACACATCTGTGTGTACAAGTTCCAATAGCTCTTGATGTATGTACCCTTTCCTATTGAAGGGTTGTCTATGTGCCTTGCCAAATTGCCAAGCTCCACACTTGTAGATCATATGTTGCTTTGTGATGTTGGGCAATCCAAGTACACTTTGGTCCCTGCATATTTGTTTTAAAGTCCTTTCACCAATATGAGCAACTCTTTTATGCCATACCTCTAATTTAAAGATAGTTTGAGGTCCATAGCTTAACAATGCTATGTTCTTGGTGTCTTCCACTTCAAATGTCAAGAGCCTCCCTATCTTTTATCCTTTAGCTATCCTTTTGAATCATTGCTTTGGGTCTTCCACATAGGCTCCATGTCTTGTAAATCTGACCTGCAATTCTTTCTCCACAATTTTTCCAACACTTATCAAGTTCTTAGTTATTGTAGGTACATACAATACCTTACTCACAAGGTTCATGTTTCCATCTGATGTCTTGACATTACCTATCTTTTCTACTGAGTACCTTGTATCATCTCCTCTCTACACTTCATGTTTCTTCTTGGGATCTTCCAAGTCAGAAAGCAATGCCACATTTCTTGATACATGATTGGAGCATCCCGAATCAATGTAAAAGACATGATCATCATCCTTACCCTCGTTCAATGATAGGTTCATGAGAAGAAGTGAATCTTCTTGACTTTGATCCTTAGTGTAGTTGTTGTAGTCCTTCCTTCCTCTATATCCATTTTGATAGTTGTTGTTGTTCTTGTTGTGATAGTTGTTGTTATCCTCCATTGTATCTACCTCTATTTGATCCATAGCCACCTCTGTTGAATCCTCTTCCTCTTGAATTTCTTGGGTTCCTATAACACTCTTCAATAGTGTGATTAGAATAACCACATATGTTGCAAGCTTGAGATGCTTGGGGTCTCCCCTTGCCTTGCTTTCCTCCTCTGCCTCTACCTCTAGCTTTTCCTCTTCCTGTGAATTTAGCTTGAAAAGAACTTCCTTCATCTTCATTCTTCTTTGAATTTGATTCATCCTTAGATTTAGCTTTATCAGAGTACAGGGTAGAAGATTGATTACCTCTTGAGGATTCACCATTTCTGTTCAGCTTTGCTTCATGTGTGAAGAATTGGCCCATTACAGTATTAAGATCTAGTACATGCATGCCCATGTAAAGATCCATGGCAGTTGTGAAGGATTCCCACTTGTCATCGGCTTTAATGCCATTGATGATTTGCCTTATGATTTTCTCTTCTTCAATAACCTCTCCAATGCTTCCTAATTGACTAGAAATTTCCTTCATCTTTGTGACATAATCAGTCACACTTTGCTTGGGGCCTTTCTTCAATGTAGTAAACTCCATCCACAACTGATTCTTTCTCGCTCTAGTGTTTGAAGAAAAGAAGGCAAAAAGTGCATTCCTGGTCTCCCTTGAGGTCTTTCATCCTTTCACATGAGTTAAAAGAAAATCAGAGATTGACTTTAGAATGTTTGACCTTGCTAATGCATCCTTTGAAGACCAGGTTGTGAGTCTTTCTTGCTCTTCAAGTGATGGTTGCCCTTTGCTTCTCATAGTTGGCATTACTTCATCTTCAGATATGTATCCAAAGAGATTTCTCCCTTGAAGGTAGGCCTCCATCCTTAGAGACCATGTTGGGTAGTTGTTTCTATCCAATTTGTCAATGGTAGAAGGAAAAACATTTCCATGTTGATTTTGCAATGCTCTGATACCACTATGAGAAGAGATGGTGATACACTCCAAAGATGAGGTTGGTGTCACAATAACTTGCTCTACATTTGCCAAGTTTCTCTCTAGGAATGCTTAGTAGACACTTTGAAATTGCTAATGATGCAATAAAAACTCCTTAGTGCTTTGGAAGATCATTCTTCAATTGATTCATCAAAACAGATAAATTAACATAAAATAGATGATCAAGAACTTGCTATTTTGGGATGGAAAGCACTCTGGAATTTCATTTAGAGCTCATAGTCTGCTAAAAATTGACCAGAGAAACTTTGCACACATTCAATTGAATATATAATGAATCTAAAGCAACAAATTTGATGAATTTTAATGGACTATACTAAGAGAAATCTAGGAACATTAGGGTGCCATCCTGACTTTTGAGGAGTAAACTACCTACATACATAGGTCACTTCAAATTGATGTAGCTCATAGGGTAAAGATCCAAATGTGATGATAATTGCGAAGAAGCAAATAGAGTTATCACTTTATGTATGGCAATTTAAATTACTTCAAAAGAATAAGTATGAAGAGAGAAATCACTAATCAAAGTTGACTCAAAAACACAATGTGAACTTGAGATAGCAATTAAAGTAGACTCGAAGCATGGTCTAAGAAATGAATCCATATTGCACATATAGTACATAAAATTGATGGGGATGAAGCATGGGACAGAGGAGCACAATGTGTGCTTCAATGATGATTCAAATCTCAATTCTTATCTCCTCTAAAGGATTTCTCTACCCCGTGACTCTTTTCATGAGTTTTTATAGAAGTTTTTGAATTCAAACTTGGTGGGATTCCACCTAAAAGTTCCTCCATTATAGGGAATCTCATCTAATTGATTCCTCTTACTTGGATTTCATGATTTGCACCTACCAAGGTCATGGGATTCATTTTTTTCTTTTTACATTTGAAGAATCCACTTTTCTACTTTTACAAGAGAAAGGTTTTATGGATTCTGTCATTGAGAGTTCATTAAAGATCATTACACAAATGATTTTCATCAAGCACTAGGCTTGGCAAAATGCACCAACAATTCCTTGAGGGAATGTTTGTGTCCTCAAATACGTCACTAGTAGTTCACTCCATTTTGGTGTGAGAGACATATGGTATAAAGTGGCATGTTCTACCGGTGGTCTTTCACAACAGATAGGACATTCTTTACATAGCTTATAGACATTTGCTTCCATAGACGGCCATTTTACTCCTAGTCTATGCGGAGTCTGCAATGTACGATGTTTTGAGTGATGTTGCTTTAATGCAACTACATGTGCTAGTTGCAACAGATTCTCGTATTCTGGTTCGTCTACACAACAAGCAGGAATTTTCTGATTATCCTATTTATATATGTATCCTACAAGTATCTGATATCTTTGTGATTTGGTAATCCCTCCTTCTCTAATCCTAAGCTTAGGATTCTTGGGTCCAAATGTGAGTATAGGCACAATAGGCTTAGCCCATTTTGGTACTATTTCGAGGTTAAATAGGTATGCACCTAGCAGTTCATCCGCCTTCCTTGAGGAGCTTCTCCTGTAGTTAACCTTGAGGGATGATCAGCTCTAAGGTGGGTCTTCCCCTTCCTGACCACTACTTCAAAGTCATAATCCATGAGTAATAGAAACCATCGTATCAATCATCTCATGTTACATGGCTTATTGACTAAGTACAACAATGCTTGATGATCCATGAAGAACTTGAACTTATTTTCCAATAAGTAATGTCAGAATTTCTTTACGACATAGATCATTCCTAATCCTTCGCGTTCTCTACCGGTGTAATTTCTTTCTGCTGCATTCTACTGTCTACTGGCATAAGCTATAGGGAGATCTATATTAGGTTGCACCAACACACATCCTATGGTGTAGCTGGATGCATCCACATGTACATGGAATGGCTTACTCCAATCTTGGGTTGTTAATATAGGTGCTAAATGAAAGAACTTGGAGAAGCTTGTCGAAGGTAGAAAAGTGCGTTTCGAAGCGATGAAGTTTGGTCAAGCCAACCGGCACAAGACCAGCCCTTGAGCTTTTGGAGACTCAAATAGACCTTATAGGCATGCTATAAGTGCAAAGAAACACACTATGTACCTTGGAGCATCAAGGAGAATGTGTCGATACAAAACAGATAGGTTCGCGGGTCGACTATCTCAAAAAACTTACTATCTATGGAAGAGACAATGAACTTCAAATGCCCATAGCGACCAGCGTGATTACAATTAGAAAAAATCCTTTTATGGGAGTGATACACATAGGGTTGAGTGTATGGAATGCACAAAAGTATAAGGAATAAGCAAAATATGCTATAGGAATGAATGCGACATTCACCGGTGGTACTTCCTATTTTTCAGGAATACGCAGAGATTGACCCCAAGGCAGAAAAACTGAGATTTCTCCAAATCTGCTGAACCAAATGCTTTGAAAATTTACAGGCATAAACTAGACACTGCTACCTTTCCAATGAGTCCTCTTGCACGCAATTTGGAGCTCTGAGGAGAGAGCAGCAGCCTCTGCAAGATTACTGTTGGCGAAGAAGATGATGCAGAAATTGAAGGAGCAAGACAATGATGGTCACAAGTGTATGTATATTGCTTCCATGTAATGTACAAGTGATTTCAACTCCTTATATAGCCTCTAGGAGTGTTCCACGACTTTTACAACTTGAATTTGAATTCAAATGAAGGTGGGAATGGTTGTTGGAGGGAATCAATTCACTTCCCTACAATCTAGGAAAAGTGAAGATCTTGATTGATCTACTTTTAGGTGATTGATTGCTTGATTGAATGCAACTTCAACCACCATGGGATTTTGGCCCTATATTTGTACCTTTACATGTGTACAACTCAAGGCTTTTACAACGGTAAATGAGCCATCAAAATATTCTCAAAAAATACAATAAATGAGCATATGAAAAAGAACTCTCCAACGGATATTCTTTCGATGCGATAGCCTTTGATGTAGATCAAATCCACCTCAAGCATAGTGTAAGCTTGATGTTCCAACAGCTCCCCCTCAAGCTAAAGTATGCTTGAGTCTTCATTCTCTGATAGGTTGAATACCTGCCATAGCTTTGAATCTACAAAGCTTTATTCCATCAAGTGCCTTCGTCATCATATCTGCTACTTGCTTTTCAGTCGGAACAAAAGAAATGTCGATCTCCTTTGCCATGAGCTTCTCCTTGATGAAGTGATAATGGACTTCTATATGCTTGGTTCTCGCATGGAAAATAGGATTTGCCGCTAGATGCATGGAACTTACATTATCTCCAAATATGTGAGGTTTGGAACTCACAAGTCCCAAATCTATATACAATGCTTTTAACCATATTGCCTCTTGAGTTGCTATGGTCAAGCCTCTGTACTCTGCTTCAGTTGAGGATAAAGCAACTGTTGGTTGCTTCTTGGAACTCCATGACACTAGCTTCGAACCTGCAAATGCTAAGTAACCAGATGTACTTTTTCTATCATCCTTAGCTCCTGCCCAATCTGCATCTGAGTAGATTTTGATATCCAAATCGGAAGAGTAAGGATAGAATATACCTTTGTTGATTGTACCTTTGAGATACTTAAATACTCTCTTAGCCGCATCCATGTGTGGTCTTCTCGGTGAGTGCATGAACTGACTAAGCACTCCCACACTATATGAGATGTCTGCCCTTGTGTGAGTAGCATATATCAAGCTACCTACCAAGCTTTGATACTCTTTAATGTCTTCAATTTTCTCACCCTCATAAACACTAAGTTTATGATTCATCTCCAAAGGTGTACCTGCAGGTTTAGTGTTCTCCATTTTGAACTTGAGAAGAAGATCCTGAATGTATCTTCTTTGAGTCAAATACATTCCTTCATCTGTATATATCACCTGCATACCTAGGAAATATGTGAGCTCACCTAGGTCACTGATTTTGAACTCCTCTTGCATGTGTCTCTTGATCCTTTGAATGCCATTTAGATCATCACCTGTCACAATAATATCATCTACATATACACATAGATAGATAACCTCATTGTGATCGCTTTTGATGAATAAAGAAGGATCGGAGCTGCTAGCTTTGAACCCTTGGTCTTGAAGATATGTAACCAACCTGTAATTCCAAGCTCTTGGAGCTTGTTTCAATCCATACAATGCTTTCTTAAGTCTGCAAACATAAGATGGATGATTAGGGTTTCCAAAACCTGGTGGTTGTGACATGTATAGCTCTTCACTTATCCAACCATTTAAGAATGCATTTTTCACATCAAGTTGGAGGAGTCTCCAATTCCTTGCAGCAGCTACACTTATCAATGTCCTGATTGTAGTCATCTTTGCAACTGGTGAGAATGTTTCCTCATAGTCTATACCATGAGTTTGTGAGCATCCTTTGGCAACTAATCTTGCCTTGTACCTGCAAACTGATCCATCTGAATTTCTTTTAACTTTATATACCCATCGGCAACCAATTACCTTTTGATTCGGCGACATTGGAACCAAATCCCAAGTGTCCATTTCCTTCAATGCATCTATCTCTTCGTTCATGGCCTTTTCCCAATTAGGGTTTCCCTTTGCCTCTTCATAGGTTGAGGGTTCCTCTGAAATAGAGTCTTTTGCCAAGTAGATTGAATGCTTTGTAACAAATGTGGAATCATATCCATACCTTTCTGGTGGTTTCTTCTCTCTTGCTGATCTTCTAGGTGCTTGTTTGGAGCATTCTCCAACCTCTTGCATCTTTGCTTTGCCTCTTGATTTCCATAGCTTGTAATCCCTTTCTCTTTCATCTTGGTCATCGTCTGTATCACTTCTTGGATCCTGGACCTGTGTATCATGCTTCCTTCCTAATTGATGAGAGTCAGAATCAAGATCATATGGTAGTGTTACCTTTTGTTTGTCTTCATCATACCAAGACCTGTGTTCTTCAAACACAACATCTCTACTTGTAGTGAATTGCTTGGTTGAAGGATTGAAGAACCTGTAACCCATCTGAGTTGAATCATATCCAATAAACACTGCCTTTGTTGCCCTTTCATCTAGCTTACCTCTTATTTGTGATGGTACATGAACATAAGCTAAACAACCAAAAACCTTGCAATGTCCAAGACTAGGTTTTCTTCCATGCCATGCTTCATAAGGAGTCATACCTTGAAGTGATTTGGATGGTAGTCGATTGACAAGGTACACTGCAGTTGAAATAGCTTCTGCCCATAGATAATGTGGCAACTTCTTCTCTTCAAGCATTGTTCGGGCTGATCCAACCAATGTCTTGTTTCTCCTCTCTGCAATTCCATTTAGTTGAGGAGAATACCCGGTAGTCACTTCCCTTTTGATACCTTTATCCTGCAAGAACTCATCAAAAGCTTTGGAGAAGTATTCTCCCCCTCCATCAGATCTGAGCTTCTTTAGTGATCTACCTGTATGATTCTCCACATGCGCAAGATACTTCTTGAAGCAATCAAACACTTCATTCTTACTCTTGATAAAGTATAGAACAGTCCATCTACTATGGTCGTCAATAAATGAGACATAATACCTTGATCCTGCCAATGAAGGTTCTTGACTTGGTCCCCATACATCTGTATGTACTAAGTCCAATAAGTTGTTGTGGATGTAGCCTTTGTGGTTGAATGGTTGTCTTTGTGCCTTCCCAATCTGACATGCATCACACCTGTTGATCATGTGTTGCTTTGATATGTTCGGCAGTCCTAGAACACTTTGATCCCTGCATATATCCTTCAAGGTTCTTTCATTCACATGAGCAAGTCTCTTATGCCACACTTCAAGCTCACTTAGGGTTTGAGACCCAAAGTTGAATAGAGCTATGTTCGTGGTATCTCCTACTTCAAAGGTAAAGAGCCTACCATGCTTCTCACCTCGGGCTATCTTCTTGAAGCCTTGACATGGATCTTCCACAAAAGCTCCATGTTGGGTGAACCTAACTTGCAAGCCTTTTTCAACTATTTGGCCTACACTTATTAGGTTTTTAGTGATAGTGGGTACATAGAGAACCTTACTCAGAATGTTTGTCCTGCCATTGGAAGCTTTGACATTACCAATCTTCTCCACATTGTGCTTCGTGTCATCCCCTGTTTGCACTTCATGTCTATGCTTTGGACTTTCCAAGTCAGATAGAAGAGCAATGTTTCCTGCAACATGATTCGAGCATCCTGAATCTATGTAGAACAAATGATCATCTTCTTTACCTTCTTTGTGGCTTAGGTTCATAAGAAGTAATGAGTCTTCATGTGGTTGATCTTCTGAATAATTGTTGTAGTCCCTTCTATTATAGCTTCTATTGTTGTTGTTGAAGTTGTGTCCACCTCTGCCTCTATTGCCGCCATATCCACCTCTTCCACTTCCTTTCTGGGTCTTCCCATTGAACCAACAATTCTGAGTGGTGTGGTTGGTCTTATCGCATATGGCACAAGGTTGAACATTCTGACCTTTGGCTTTGTCTTGCTTTGGTCCTTTCTTCTTCCCTTTCCACTTGCTCTTGCTTGCGAAGTTGGCTTGGGAAGTCTCTTCTTCGTCTTCTTCCTTCTTCTTGCCTTTCTGCTTCTTATCCTTCTTATCTGCATATAGAGCACTAGTTGAACTACCATGATAAGAGTTACCTTCCTTTATGCTATTGTTGGCTTCTTGATTGAAGAGTTGTCCAAGAAAGATGTTGAAGTCTGGAGTCTGCACATCCATGATGAGATCGTAAGCTGTCGTGAAGGATTGCCATTGCTTATCACTTCGAATGCCGTTGAGAATTTGCCTCATGATGACCTCTTCTTCAATCAGCTCTCCAATGGATGCTAACTGATCCACAACCTCCTTGACCTTGGTAACAAACTCTGTGATGGTTTGTTTAGGTGTCTTCTTCATTTGGTTGAACTCGTTCCAAAGATGATTCTTTCTTGCTTTGGTACTAGCAGAAAAGAAAGTCTCCAGGGCATCCCAAGTCTCTTGAGATGTCTTGCATCCTCTAATATGTGGTAATAGAAAGTCAGAGATAGAGTTTAGTATGTACGACCTTGCTTGAGCATCCCTTGCGCAGCAAAGTGTGAGCTTATCTGTCTCCTCTTGTGTAGGTCCTCCTTTGGATCTTGGAATAGGCATAGCTTCATCACCTGCTACAATTCCATAAAGATTTCTACCTTGCAAATAGGCCTCCATTCTGATTTGCCAAGCCGCGTAGTTGTGTCGATCAAGCTTCTCGATCATTGAGGGAAAGCCGTCACCCATCTTGAACTAGCTCTGATACCACTGAAAGAACTTGGAGAAGCTTGTCGAAGGTAGAAAAGTGCGTTTCGAAGCGATGAAGTTTGGTCAAGCCAACCGGCACAAGACCAGCCCTTGAGCTTTTGGAGACTCAAACAGACCTTATAGGCATGCTATAAGTGCAAAGAAACACACTATGTACCTTGGAGCATCAAGGAGAATGAGTCGATACAAAACAGATAGGTTCGCGGGTCGACTATCTCAAAAAACTTACTATCTATGGAAGAGACAATGAACTTCAAATGCCCATAGCGACCAGCGTGATTACAATTAGAAAAAATCCTTTTATGGGAGTGATACAAATAGGGTTGAGTGTATGGAATGCACAAAAGTATAAGGAATAAGCAAAGTATGCTATAGGAATGAATGCGACATTCACCGGTGGTACTTCCTATTTTTCAAGAATACGCAGAGATTGACCCGAGGCAGAAAAACTGAGATTTCTCCAAATCTGCTGAACCAAATGCTTTGAAAATTTACAGGCATAAACTAGACACTGATACCTTTCCAATGAGTCCTCTTGCACTCAATTTGGAGCTCTGAGGAGAGAGCAGCAGCCTCTGCAAGATTACTGTTGGCGAAGAAGATGATGCAGAAATTGAAGGAGCAAGACAATGATGGTCACAAGTGTATGTATATTGCTTCCATGTAATGTACAAGTGATTTCAACTCCTTATATAGCCTCTAGGAGTGTTCCATGACTTTTACAACTTGAATTTGAATTCAAATGAAGGTGGGAATGGTTGTTGGAGGGAATCAATTCACTTCCCTACAATCTAGGAAAAGTGAAGATCTTGATTGATCTACTTTTAGGTGATTGATTGCTTGATTGAATGCAACTTCAACCACCAAAATTTCGTGGGATTTTGGCCCTATATTTGTACCTTTACATGTGTACAACTCAAGGCTTTTACAACGGTAAATGAGCCATCAAAATATTCTCAAAAAATACAATAAATGAGCATATGAAAAAGAACTCTCCAACGGATATTCTTTCGATGCGATAGCCTTTGATGTAGATCAAATCCACCTCAAACATAGTGTAAGCTTGATGTTCCAACACTGAACACAAGCGTCATTTAAACTTAATGAATGAGTTCTCGCATTTTCCCATCCATTCAAACTTGGTCAAAAGAGAGTACAAAGGCTTAACTATGATAGCGTACATGTGTATAAATCATCAATAATAACCACAATGGCCCATGAAAGCATGTTCTTCTTTTACATATTTTGGCCTAGCTAGGTCTGCAATCACTTTTAGTTTCTCTTCGTCCGTAGAGATCCCGTCCTTTGACACAATATGTCCTAGAATTTTTCCTTGCCTGACCATGAAAACGCACTCTTCTAGGTTCAAGCAAACCTGATATTCTCAACATTTGTCAAAAATTTGCCTTAATTCATGGATGTGGGTAAGTCTCTTTTTGGAATGAGCACATAAGTCATCCACATAAACTTCCAAATTCTTTCGTAAGAATTCCTTAAAAACATGACACATGAGTCATTGAAAGGTGGTGGGTGCATTTGTTAGCCCAAATGGCATTACACAAAATGCAAATATGCCCCATTCTATGGCAACAAACCATCTTATGTTGATCTTTAGGAGCAATGGCTACTTGATTATATCCTGAGAATCCATCAAGGAAGCTATATACTTTCTTGCCCACGACTCGTTCTAATAAGTGTTCCGTGATAGGAAGAGGATAACTATCTCTAATAGTGGCGGCATTAACTTTTTTAAGGTTGATACACATACAATTTTCCATTCTTCTTGGGCATGAACACAATGGGGGATACCCATTCTGTATGCTCAATTTCATAAATGAATCATGCTTCTGTTAAGCGATCGATTTCTTCTTTGATCTTAGCAGCATAGTTATCATTATACGTGTATGGTTTTTGCTTGGATGGTTTAGCCTCTAGAGTCATAGGGATTCTATGGGAGCATATATTTGGGTCTACTCCTTTCAAATATTTGTAACTCCAAGCAAACATATCTCTATATTCTTGCAATAGGGCAATTATCTCTTCCTCTTCTTCATTGGTCAAATCATGTCATATATATGTACATTTTTCTTCTCCTTCTTCTATGGAAACTATGATTTTTTTGGTTTTCTCTCGATTATCATACACTTCTTCGATGCCTTCTTCTCTCTTGGGCATTCATAACATAATTCTTCCATCTTCTATTTCATACTTCTTGAAGTTCTCAGGTACATCCATGAAAGGTTCTTCTTCTTTTGTCATAAGTGGCTTCTTTCTTTTCTTTGGCTTATTTTCTGTACATTCTGTGAGTGATTTAGGTTGTTCACGTTGACTTTTCTTGTCCGTTTCAGGGGTTTTGGCTTCTACAAAATAAAGATATTCCTCTTCTGAGGGTTCCATGATAATGGATTCTAAATCCTCGTCACCACTCTCGTCCAGTTCTTGGGTCACTTCCATGCATTCTTCTAGGATGGGTCCTTCCTCTAAGGGCTCTATCAAAAAAATGGAAATGTCATAACCATCCTCATCACAATGAGGAGTCCTTTCTTCTTCATTTACAGCTATATCCATCGTAGCTAAAATCTCTGCTCAACTGTGAGGTTCGAATTCCTGACCTGGAAACACTATAGGTGCATAGCAGGGTCTTAAAGGGTTCGTGGATGTCATTTTGAACCAAAGTTTCTAGCTTTTAAGCGTTCTTCCTCTTGTTTGGCTACTTTACACATCCATAGATGAGTATCTTCATGCAACCATGACGGGTCTGATTCTAATGAGTGTACCGATTCTGTTTCTTCCTGTGTCTTATGGATGGTATTCCATTGTATTAGGGGTACATCATGATGGGAATAATCTTTGAGATTGACTTTGGTGGTTACTCTTAAATGTTGCAAGTACAAAGAATTAGTTCCCCAATCTTTTACAATTTGCAGCTGAGGCATGAATGTTCGTCCTTAAATCATCTCGTAAGCCTGATTTTTCCTAAAATCACAAATGGTGAAAGTGTGTTCAAATTCTACACAACAAGTGGTAAGAGATATGCCTTCTAGTAAGCCCAATGGCTTCTCAATGTGTCCGTCAGCCATTTGTAGCTTCATTCGTGTGGGTCTTAGTTTTCCCCAACATTTCCATAAAGCAGTCGTAGTGATGACTACTCCGGCTCTTGAATCTAAGATGGCTTTGGTCGTGTAGCCCTTGTGGGTTATTGGAAGATAAGTATTGCCTTCCTCTCCCTCGCTCACATCTCAAATTCTTTCCACTGGTATCTCTGGTACCTTCTTGTGTGATCCTATCTGGGAGGAAGCAGTAGCAATCTCAGGGAATTGGTTTGCTATGTGCTTCCACAATTCTGGTTTAATCTTTAATAATTCTTCTAGAGTGAGATGACATTGTACTTTGGTATTCTTTATCACTTCCATGTTTCTAGGGATTACTGATTCTTCATTCCTCACTATTATTGTGGGTGCTTTCATGCTGATAGACTTGGCTTCCCAAGGTCCTATAAACCAAGGTAATTCTTACAAAGAATTTGTTTCGAAATCCCTTTGTTCACTCAGTTGCTCTTCCTCTACATCGTCACCATGATAGACGGTATGTCTTGGGGAAAGTTTTCCTGCAAGTCATCTATCTCTTGAATAGGCGGATGGGTTTCTTTCTCTCATATCCACCTCTCTTCTTGGATTTCTCTCAGAAAGCCTTGTGAATACTTATGTATGGAAGACAGGTTGTCTTCAGCCTCGGGATTTGGCACTTGAGAGAGGGATGGTGCACTCCTTTCCTGTGTCTTGGGGACAATAGGGTTCCTCTGCAAATTCTTCTTCTCGTTGCTAGCAATCAAGTATTCTAACCTCTCCAGTAGTCCTTGAAAGTGTAATTCAGGTTTTTCGATGTTGTTCCGATTAATACAACGAAAGGCTTTGAACATAGCTTGTGCTAATTCTACCATATTCATGCAAAGTTTAGTTCTCTTAATTTCTAAGTCTGCTCTCAGATAGTTCTTACTTAATTAAGCTACTTGGGGTCCTTCTTTTAATGTTTCCTGATATGCTTGAAACATCATGTCTAGATTTTTAGGTATGGGTTCAACTAGAACTAATTGTGATCTTTGAGCTAGGTTCTGGCAATTAGATTCTTGGAAAGTCAATTCGAGGATTTTGTCTCTAGATTCCTTTAGAGTTCCTTCTAATTCGCTTATTTTCTTTCTCCACTTTCTCTTAATTCTTTCTCGAGAATCCTTCCAAGTTTTAGTCTTTCTGCTACTAGACTCTCCAACTTTGCTATTTCTGGCTACTTTTTTTGGATTTGACCATTGATTTTGTAACAACACCTAGGCTCTTGTTATAGCTTGAGTAGGCATGTATGTCAGTTTGGATCCATCTGAGTTATGCACAATACCTGTCAAATTAATGGGCATCACTTTTGAGGCATTAATAGGGTTCTTTGGGCAATCTTTGATGACATGCTCTTTACCACATTTGACACAAAAACCTTGTATGCTATAGTATTGTGACTGTCCTTCTATCGGAGGATGTGGGCAATCCTTTATAAAATGATCTCCTTGGCACCTAAAATATGGTGCTCTAGGGCCCTATGGTCTCGGCTGTCTTAACTGGGGCTGTGGGTTAGGGTTCGTGTACATGACATTGGCATAGTCAGGCTCTCGACTGGGTTCCACGGGTGGACTATCGTATTGATATGTTTCCATATGTTTTGGAGACTCCATGTAATAAGCGGGTGGGCTATCTACATGGGTAGAGTTAAAACTGTTAGAATTAGGATCACTATCAGTGATCAGGGGTGATGAAGGCACCAAAGCCCTATTAAGGTTCTCTTCTTCAGTAGCATACTTGACTGAGATTACATCAGCTAGGGGTGGTGGTTGCTGAGCTAAAATGGGTTGTAGTCTCTGTTAAGCCTACTAAGGGTAGTTTTATGGAGGCCTATAGTAGAGAGGCTGAGTGTTGTATTCACCTTGATACCTACGTTGTGGAGGTGATTGCAATCCGGGTGGATCGGGTCCAGTCATGGCACACGCAGAGTGTATGAAGCTAGTAAGTGTTGGAAGGTCTTTGTGATAAAAATGTGAGAAGATGAAGTTGGGTATGGGGAGGAGAGATGTCATGATTTAATTATGAAAGGGGAGCACATGGATGTATGCATGATGAGAACAAAAAGAAGACCACACACATGAATCAACTTTTGAAAGGAAGAATGGTCCACAAATGGAGCTTCTCATACACTTTCGAAAATCGATTCGTAAGCATGGGTTCTTGTGGATGTATGCATGATGAGAAAAAAAAGAAAACCACACACATGAATCAACTTTTGAAAGGAAGAATGGTCAACCAATGGAGCTTCTCATACACTTTCGAAAATCAATTCATAAGCATGGGTTTTTGTGGATGGTATGAATGCATGTGGGTCATGATCTAAAAAATGAATAGAAAATTATTCTCTCAACCTTAATGGATCATCTTCACTGGTTCAACGCAATTCTGCGGAGCTTTCTCACACATAGAATGAGATAGAAGGTGACATGTAAAAACATATAAGAGACAAAGAGATAAGATACATGAGACATGAATTAGAAGATATTGTTATGATAAACATATACATCAATGTTGTGAAATGTCAAGCTAAGCATTCTACTGGTCAAAGGTGGTCCGCACGACCCTCTCACCATGACAGTTCAACCGAATGTCACACGTAAGAGGATAGGTCCCACTTCATTGACCCTATGTCTTTCTAGGATCGTAATGTGTTTCTAAAGAATTCTAAGACACATAAAATCAGCTCAAACTCACTCATACGCTCCACTGAGGGTGAGCAAAGAAAGAGAAATTGGGTTTATGAGCCTATCCTAGCGAGGAAGGCTAAAAATTGAATCTAGGAACTATGCTCTTGCTAGCCCACCTTGGATCCTCACACGCTCAATTGAGGGTGATCGTCTCAAGGAAACCATGTGCTAGCAAGGGCCCTATGGATGCCTAACAATGATGATCTAGGAGTTTGGAGGGGGATTTATATAGTTTTCTGAATGAATTTGGGCCCTTGGATCTAGAGAAATCAACTCTCAACCCTAAGATCAGCTTCTTTTTATTACAACCATTGGATTTATCAAATGGATGGTTAGGATTGGTTCTTTATATGATATCTAAGGCAAAGGGGAGGAAAATAGGCGCCTTCATTCTCCACCATTGGATCTGGGGCTGATCTGGACCGTCCGATTAGTGCTGATATCAATTTGGATAAGATAAGCCATTATTTTTGGAGAAACTTTGCATTATTGACCTTTGATCATCAAAAAAGGCTTATCCTGTGAAAAAACTCATGGATCCTCCTTGCTTTATGCTTTAGTGCATCTCCACCCTTGAATATGAGCTCATCTTGACCATACAACATGGTTCACTCATTGTTTGCCATGTGGCATCCCATCAAGCCTTCAATTTTCTTATGCTAGGAAATTGCGATGACCTTGAAAACTAGATTTTGTGCCCTTTGATCCTTCAAATATCCTTTGATGAAGATGAAAATTTGTAAGGCTATGTTTTGAAAGGTCTCCTTTAGGAATATGCAGATCCCATCTGAATCTCCCTTAGATAAGTTTGACTACATTTGGAAGCTTGCAAGGTGGCATTAAGGTGTCTAGGAAGCTTTGAGGGCCTTGAAAATTTGTACAAATATGTAGCCATATATGATCTTTATATATGCCAAACCATATGGCTAACAAAATTTCCTATACAAAATTTTGTAGGGTCTAAGTGAAAAAATTACATTTTTTACAAAAAGCACATGGCATATCAATGTGCTAGAAAAGCCATTTACAAGTGAAATTTGGGCTATAGAGTGCCTTTGATAGGCTTTGCAAATTTATGAATTTTCATGTGATTTGGAGATATTGAAAATTTTGCCCTAATTTCCAAAATTTGACCAGCTTTGATCGCTACCCTAGATTTGCTTGATTTCTTCCAAAGTTTGCATGTGAACTCCCTTTGACATGATTGACGCATGATCAGGGAATTTTGGTTACCTTCACCGAATGTGTTTCTTGTAGGTCTTCGTGAATGAGAGAGGAGAGGAAATCTCGACGACATTTGCCCCCATTAAACCTGGAATCGCAACTCTAGTATCTCTGAAAAACAAAATGTTCCAGGCATCAAATTCTTTTATAGGCAACATAGGAAACATGGAAGGAAAAATTGATCATATGCATGAATGAGTAGGCAACATGACATGAAGCAAAATTTGCATGAAAGAAAGAATTGAAACATGCAACATGAATATGCATGAACAAATAGGCAACATATATGCAAATGAACAAGCAACATTGACAACAAGAAAGAAAACAAACAAGCATCAATATGAAGTGGAAGTGGATGTATTGAGTCGTTTTAAGCATCAGTTCCTCTCATCTTGAAGAAAAATTTGTACCTTTTTCATAAAGCAATCTACCTTAAACATGATTATAAACAAAGATTTAGGATTGTCAAGAGACATCTTTCATCCTTAGCTTATTTTAGATCAACTCCTTTCCTACATAAATATGAATATGCTCTTTCTTTAATAACATGCAAGGAAATCTGTTCTATAATTACATGGGTCTAAGGGGTAGAACCCTTGGGTTTCTAGGTGTGAAACCCTTTGGATTTATGGTTTATTTACCCCTTTTAGATGGGTCTTGAACCTTAGGGCTAATTCTCTAAGGTTGAGTACCTTAGGCTTAATTAGAAGCTTCTCCTAGCCACTTGGCTTGTACGTGAGAGCTTGGAGAGTCTTCTTTTAGAAGCCATGTGATTTCATGTGATATCTTAAGCTTGGAAACCATGTGACCACCTTAGGGACCCATGTGATGGAAAGTACACATGTCCTCTTGAGAAGGACTTACCCCCTTGATCTTGGAGCTATATATTGGAGGGGTTGGTTGGGTGGAAAGAAATCTCTCTTCCTAGTGTGTGGCCTTGCTAGTTAGTCTTCAGTTTAGTTGTGTGGAGGCTATGGAGCTCTCACACAACAGTGGTATCAGAGCTAGGATATTTTCCATCTCTAGTTTAGATCTTTCAATGGAGACTTCGAACTTGAAATATGTAGGCTCGCGGACGCCGAGAAGATTTTCTTTTGCCTCTTGTGGGAAGCAAAAGCATGCGCATGTGACCCCCTTCCAAGAAGGGAAGTGAGTCCCCCCAAGAAGGGGCACAAGCCTTAACCCGATGAGCTATCATTGATGGCACGCGGCCTAGACTGGCATTGTTCTAACAGTCTGACCCGGCAGAGTGAGGGAGCCACACGAACGTGAGCTCTTCTCTTGCTTTTGGATGAGAATAGAGTAGGTGCATGCACATATTTGAAGACCTTTTGCAGCGGCATATTCGCATATGTGGGATAATACACATACGGTGTGCTTAACTACGGACTTGTGATGGCATCTGATGTATAGTGCTGCTATCATCGATCCGATATTCTATCTGCATCGACGGAAAGGTCTTATCCATTGCAACAGCCGACACGGTTAACAATTGTTCTCTTGTTTCCTCTGTTGCATTGAAACTACCCAACCACACACGCACAACCTTCTTATGGTCCCTAATCTCAGCCGCCCAATTACGCCATGGCCTCTGCCGGACTCCCTGGAAATGCCTTTTCTTGGCCGGTGGCTCTGGTGAGGAAGGTGATGCTGGAGCAGAGGCTGATAACCACGGTGTCCTCTCGGTTAGTTCTACGGACACACACTCCATGCCTTCGCTGCCGCAATAGTTTTTGCCATCGAAGCTGTCGACTGAACCTTGTAGTTTTTGTTCGTGTCCATGCCAGCGCCTACTTTTTTCGGTGATGAGATAATATCTAGTTTTGTCAGATTTTCTCCTTCTGCAACCAATTAAAGCTGCAAGCATTAGAACCCGCCATAGCTGAGACCTCATAATATACGCTATAACTGGGTTTGGAATGCATGTCGACAACTCCTCACATCTTTGACAGTTAGTACGTGATAGAAGACTGATACAATTCTAGGATCGTTCTGTTAACTCACCTCATCATTCATATGGGTAGAAACACTCTGTCTATTTTCCACCGTGATGTAGATTCATTCAAGATCTTCGTCTTGCCGACAGACACCACAACCATCATGAATCTCGGATGGTTTGCATCTCTCAGTATGGGAGCCTCCAATATCGATTGCAAAAAAGGCCTCGTTTGTTTTCTGGCATGTATTTTCTTCATCTACAGTAAGAAAGGATCAAGAACGAAGAGGTGTTATTTTCCGGCAATGTTCCTCTTCTTCCGCCACCTTTTGTTGCTACGAGGCACGGCGGCGAGCTAAGCGGGAGAGACGAGATGAAGAGCACACCTCTAGCTCCTATTCGACAATTTTCGATGGATGCATGGAGTTTCCCATAATTTCTCTGCATTACAAATCCGAGAAGATAAGTTTATACATTTTTTAATGTCATTTTACATATTGCACATGGGTTTACTTGCTATAATGTTGCTCATATGAGCTATTTATTTTGTTATATGTGAATAAACTTACTAATGTGTAGTTTCATTGTAAGAGATTTTGAAAGGCGAGAGAGAAACTATGGAACGAAGTTCCATGGGACAAAATTCAAAGGCAGGATAGACTCTTCACCAAGATCATGGAAAGAACAGGGTTAAAGAGTTAGTTATTTGCTTCTCTCACAAATTCTGTGAAATCGTATACATGCATGAGTCGATATTTTATGCATAAATCTCTTTTGCATGAAGATTGGTTTTACATGCTAGTACATATAGTTATGAGGTCATGGTTCTTTTTGAAAGGTTCCTTTGCCAAGGATAATGGAGGCATGCGCATGACATCCATTAACTATGCATATAGACTTCACCCCTTAAAATGCATGCATAAATGCATGATTACAAAGGTAATTCCACACATATGGGCACACAAGAAAGTATCAAAATGCCCAAGAAGGAATCCAATGATGGACAGGATGGGATGGCCGAAGCCTACTTCATCACCATAGGAACACTCAAATAAAGCCAAGCGATGGACGAAGCTTAATTTCTAGGTAAATATTTGCACCTTTTTCTTTTGTTTGCAAATTAAAGAACATACAGTGCATGTCATAATAGACATGACTCGGAAGTGGATGCATAGATTTAGGTAGCCCAATTTTTGTGGTCACCTCGACAATCAATCATGGAAATAAGTTGCACTATGCATCAAGTTCATTGCTTTGAAAAGAAGTATTGGAGGTGCATAATAACGGTCCTGGTTAGGAAGAATGCATCTAATGCATTGTTGAAACTCGCATTTACTAAGTTTCGTGGAAATTTTGCGTCATCCGTTGGATGAACAAAGTTCTGAATTGGAACTTTTGCATGCTTTAAGGAGGGGTTCAACTTCTGAACCTTATGCATGCAACGCCTTTTCCAGAGAGGGAGATTAAGTTCATGAAGTTAAGTAGGATTTGATTTTATTTGTTTCTAGGAAGAATGGTGATAAGGCCAATTGGCCACTATAAACCATTTAATTCCTTTAAGTTTGGCTTAGTCCAAATAATCCTAACTTCTTGAACTACCTTAAAACTAAAAATCCCTCTTATGGAAGTTTAAATTCCATAAAAGCCCATGGCATGCCTGATTAGCAAGGCCATAGACTTAAGGTAGTAATGCAAAAATTTTCTCTCTTAAAACCACGATAAAATGGTGGTAACTTAGAGCATTATCTTCTCAAAGCTCTAAGGAAGAGAAAATATGGCTTTAGTTTTGGAAGATGAAATTATTGGTGTTTTTGTTCAAGAAAAGTTCTTTGTTTGAAAGAACTACAGAACTATTCGGAGCTTTACATTTCTCTTCCAAGCAAATGCAAGGCATGAAGAGAAGGTAAAACTCAAGGGTGGTAATAAACCCTAAGTACCATTTTCTAATGTCCTAGAAAATAAAGGACTATATAGTAAATGGAATTACCATCTTCTTCAACATAGATATTTTATTGGAAAATCAATTATTCTTTCTTAGATTACTCATTATGTCATAAGAGATGATATCAAGTTGAGATATAAACTAGCTCTATCATCAAGTGACACGAAAGGGATCGTGTAGAGTATATCTGAATCAAGGTATAATTGAAAAGCCAATTTTTTGAGACTAAGTTGAGACTTGGTAAGTTGAAAGTCCATCATAGCATAAGCAATACATATGCTCTGTAGTGGAAATAACACTTACAAGTCCGAGAAGTAATAAATCTTACTTGATTAGAAGAAGGTTTGCTCCCAAAATTCAAGTTAAAAGTTACCTTGACTTAAGTGGAAGTGTAAGTCGGATGGTATGGGACATCTAGACTTACATTACCACTGAAGTTGATTCGGTGGTATGGGACATCGAATTTAGAGGTAAGTCAAAACTTGAACCTTGGGACATTTGTTCTGTATGCTTGAAGAAAAGAAAGCACAAAAGCTCTGAATAGTTCTATTAACCAGGAACGACAATAAAAGATTGAAAATAAACTCTTTCAAATACTTCTGAAAGAGCACAATTTTCAATTTACTCTTAGGTAGTTTTCGAGGACGAAATCTCTTAAGGAGGGGAGAAAGTCCCCAAGAACTTTCATCTTATGCCTTGAAAAGACCGAATAGGGTATTAAAAGGTAAAAGATATGAAAGAAAGAGATAAAAGTTGAAGTACTTCCTTGTATTCTAGTACTTCATATATCTTTCATTACATCTTCCAACTAATTGAAGTTCTCAAAGATTGGGAATTCTCAAAGAACCCCAATGCAAGAGAAGACTTGCATATACCATTAGGATTGTATAAATCCTAAGTGGGATAGGAAAAGAAGTTGGATGAGCTATAAGCATAATCCTAAAATTATATTGATGCTTCATAGAGATAACATAACATACGTTAGGGATTCCAGTAGTATATACCTAAGGAGTATGGCTTCTTGTTTGAAGCATAATAGCTAGATCCCCAAATAAAACCCATGGGTAAAGCATTGAACATGAAGGGATCTATTTAAGAAAGACCTAGTCTTATCTCTTATTTTGGCTAAAGAAGAAAAGAAAGCCAAAAGACCCAAGTAGGGCAAAGATCAAGTCAAACTTAAAGTTTGATAAGATAAGTCACACCACATTAATGGTTAACCAACTATTTAAGTAAGATTAGAGGTGGTGTAATCTAAGCACCTTAGTCCTTGCTCTTATAAATTTGGTACCATATTTTCGAAGGGCATTTATAAGGACAGAAAAGGTGAGAAAGTATAGAGACAAAGTTATGTGGATTGGATGAGGAACCCACTTGTATGGGACGATGGGTACTGAATCCCGTTGAGTACTTTTTCTTGATGGCCAGAAGAAAAAGGGACTCATGATCCAATGGAATACATCAGGAAGACAATGTCTAGGAATAGGCATCTTCTTCAATTATCCTCTCAAAGGGAAGAAGAATTCTTCTAACAAGATATGAAAGTATCTATCTCTTATAGAGAGTTATAAATAAGGAGAGGATCAAACTTCGTTGGGTTTGAAGATAAAATCCAAAGGAAGAAGCTCTAAAAGCTTCATGCCAAAGTATGAATTGAAATTCAAGGAACATAAAAATGATCTTAGACCAAGCTTGAAAGAAAGCTCAGCAAGATCATCTTTTGGATACTTGATATTTCAAGTCAATTGAATAATAAGAAATATGTCAACATAGGAAATCTTTAATAGATTGAGAATATAAGGGAGAGAACTCTAGAAGGATCAAGAAGACCCTTAAGATTTGAGATCTAATTAAAGATCCATAAAGGTTAAAATGATTGGAATAATCTATTTCTACTTATGACCTTAAAGATAACAGGATCTTTTACACTATGAGTTCCCATCTTGGGATGTAGTTATAAAGATCTTATCTTTTTGGAAGAACAAGTAAAATAGGTTTCAATCAAAGGCTACAATAGTTAGATTAACCCTTATGGATTCTAGTCCCTTAAAAGTGGATTCTCAAAACTACGTAAAATTTTGAAAGAACATTGCATCCACTTTTTGGAAGCTCTCTCTGAAGATAAAGAGGATGTTCTATAATCCACTTTTACCATTCTATTGGTTAGGTAGGGATTATATAATGAAATTCCCCTCTATTTAGAATTATTGGAGGCGAATTGCAAACAAGGAAGTCCACCCATTTCACTAAAAAAGAGTGATTTGGGCATGGATTATGAAAGATTCATCTTCCTTTCAGAACAAGTTGGGTTCTAACTTGAGAGATGAATCTGATAAAGAAACCTGAAGAAGCATTCATCTATTTTGCTAGGTCCATGCACAAGTGGTGCAAAGCAATGGACCAAGGTAGTAATTTAGGTGAAGTCACTTTAAATCCACCTAATTCACATGTTTGAGCTATGGAGAGCCAGATGACACATAGCTTAAACAAAGGAAATAGGCAAGGATGTTCTCTTCCACCCTTTTCATTCTCCCCATACTTTGCATTCGACTCTGTTCTTTTTCGTATGCAAACTAGATGGAACTTTGAATGATTGGGGCAGGGAATTAGACCACACATGGATTCTCCTCTTTTCAGATTCAGTCGGGGTAGAATTCCCCTTTTGAATTAAGAGGCGGACTTAGAGAGATGAAGGCCATGATCTTTGAGATTGATCATGGAGCACGGGGGAATACCCCAAGGTATATATCTCCACTCATTTTCGAGCCGGAAATGCTTTTAAGGGGAGGACAATGTTGTATAATTACATGGGTCTAAGGGGTAGAATCCTTGGGTTTCTAGGTGTGAAACCCTTTGGATTTATGGTTTATTACCCCTTTTAGATGGGTCTTGAACCTTAGGGATAATTCTCTAAGGTTGAGTACCTTAGGCTTAATTGGAAGCTTCTCCTAGCCACTTGGCTTGTACGTGAGAGCTTGGAGAGTCTTCTTTTAGAAGCCATGTGATTTCATGTGATATCCTAAGCTTGGAAACCATGTGACCACCTTAGGGACCCATGTGATGGAAGGTACACATGTCCTCTTGAGAAGGACTTACCTCCTTGATCTTCGAGCTATATATTGGAGGGGTTGGTTGGGTGGAAAGACATCTCTCTCCCTAGTGTGTGGCCTTGCTAGTTAGTCTTCAGTTCAGTTGTGTGGAGGCTATGGAGCTCTCACACAACAAAATCCGACCGAACTCCACTAATGCATAAATCTGCCTATATAGCCCGCGATTTATTCTACTATCCCTCCTTAGCTTCCTTTGGCTTGCTCTTTTTCTTTTTTTTTTTGATGATGATGATGATTCGGTGACTTTATGGTTACGATCACTTTTTTGGGGTGGAAGAAAGTGTAAAGTTCCTGATAACATGTAGCAACTTTTTTTTTCTTTTTCTTTTTGATGATTGGGAAAAATTAAACCCTGATACAAGGTACAACCATTTTTTATGACAGAGAATAGTTGTTTAAACTTCGATACAAGTGCTATGAGATGGAGTAAAGATGTAGAAACATGCAATAGCAAGAGCTAGGATTTCAACAATTATGCTTTCGGTACAGGATACATATGCATGTTTATGAAAGTCATGTCACCAAAATAAAGCTCCAAATCTACATGCCCTATCTTTCCACAATCCTAGATTATAATCAATTTCTTAGTATATAAATTACTACTTAAGATACAATTTTACACAAGTAGAGAAATCATCATTTGCCCTCTTTGACTCAAGTGATGTGGATATGCAATGCAATGCAATGCAATGCAAAGACTGAAAACAAACATGCATGAAACAAGAATGGAAAAAAAGTAGAATGAACTTGAAAAAAAACATAGCAACATGAACTTGAAAAATTAATGATATTTTTATATGTTATATATATATATATATATATATATATATATATATATATATATATATATATATATATATATATATATATATATATATATTCTTTTTTAATTTTTTTATTTTTATAACATGGATACTCCTGTTTATTAATTGGCCTCATTATTGTCATCTTCTTCAATGTCCTCATCCAAAATGTACTCATCATTATCACGTTTCTTGAATAGCTTTATCATTTTACCTGCAATCAAAGTTTTTAGTGCAACACCATTTAATTCACAAAGAGCATACGTACCATTGTTGTTGACTTTTGATACAATGTATGGCCCAAACCACCGTTGAGTGAGCTTTTTGTGTGCATCATATTGAGATTTAAATGTACTATCATAAATGAGCACCCAATATCCTACTTCAATTCGCTTAGGATGCAATTGATGAGTTTTATCAAAATAATGCTTGTTCTTCATTCTAGATTCTCTTAATTTTTCAATGGCATCATCAAGTCTTAATTTACCTTGTTCTAATTGTTTAATGCGCAAACTCAAAAATTCATCAGTAGACATGTTTTCAGACCAAGGCAAACTTGACCATGCAGAAATTTGAGACTGAATTGGAAACAATGGTTTTTGACAGTACTAATGAGTTTAGCAGGCATATACCCAGTAGTACGTGTGCATGTCATTCTATCTGCCCAAAGTGCAAAAGGTAAGAATCTAGGCCATTGTTTGATGTCACCATTACATTCTTTAGATATGGATTTCACAATAGGTGGATGCCCTCTCTCTATTTTACCATTGGCCTCTGGATTATATGCAGTAGTGAGAGACAAACGAATACCGTGATGTTCAAAGAACTCTATAGCTTCTCTTGCATTTAACTCTCCACGATTGGCAAGTACTTTCTCTATGTGCCCAAAGCGACTTATCACATCTTCAAGCAAGAATTCGCAAACATTGTAAGTGGCCTTAGATCGTAGTGCACGTCCCTCTCCATGATTAGTTAAGTCTTCTCTTGCAAGTACAATGTAACGCACTTTGTCAATACCTTTAGGCATAGTTACAAGATCTACTACCCACTTGTAGTGAATATAGGGTGGATAAATAGGATGCAATGGATATCTATGTTTGACTGATGAATGAAGTTGACAAGTAGAACATGTAGAAATATAGCTACTAATGTCAACATACATCCTAGGCCAATAATAGGTACTTCTAATATTTTCATATGTTCCAAAAAATCCTTTATGACCCGCCCATAATGTCTCATGCATTTTCTTCATTACTTGCAACTGAAGACCTCGTTTTCCCAGGTTTCGTTGTGGATTCTTAACCTTACCCTTAGCATGTCTCCAAAGATAACTGTTAGGAAAAAGTTATAAGCTCGTTTCCTAATGTTACGGAATCTATTCGTAGTCCAGCTAGGTAATGGTTGTAGTGTAATCAGATACTTTCCTATGTCTCTCCATTCATTTTTGTACTCAGACTCATGAAATTTCTCATACTCATATATATGTAGAACATAGTCAACTAAGTTCACAGTCTTTATTAGATCACTTCAACATCATCATCAAATCTAGCTCTCGATAACATATCAACAACTGAGTTTGACTTACCTGAAATATGAACTAACTCATGATTTATGAACTTAATATATGAGATCCATCTAAGCATGGCTATATCAGGAGATGAATAGTTGGCTATCATTCCCATGAGAGGCAAACAAGCAGTCTCAATTTTGACATTTGCACCAATGAAATATTCTTTGTCTGGTTTCAAAGCTGTTGCCATATCCCATAGTTCTTGTTTGATCTATGGATATTTTCGTTGTGTTTCATGTAAAATTTTGGCACCAAAACCTAATTGCATATCTATTCCCTTCACTATCATCTTGACTTATGACCCAACCTATACCAATAGGACTAGTATCAATAGTCAATATAATAGGTTTGTTAGCAGAATAGTCTACATGCTTAAGGATGGGAGCTTCAAGCAATAATTTCTTCAATTTACACATAGCTTGAGTGTGTTTGTCAGTCCAAATAAATTTTCATTTCTTCCTCAACAAGTCATAGAGGCAATCAGCAACATGAGCAAAGTGTGGGATCCAAATAACATAAAAGATGCAAGCACCAAGAAATCCGTGTACCTCACTCACGTTGTTACATGTTTCAAAAATCTTGCTAATGGCATCAACTTTTTGTGGGTATGCCTTTCAACCATAATGACCACATAAATGTCCAACAATAAGAACCTCATTGACACCAAAAACAGATTTTTCTATGGAAAATGTGAGACCTACCTCTTCAAATCGTTGAAATATTCGTTCACAATCAGAGATATGGTCAAGAACAAATTTATGACATCCAAATGAATCTAAAGTAATGTCCTTTGCACATTCCTCACTCCCTTTAATTGGAATATCATCAATGAATGTCATGGTTATATGAGGGATAAAATCATGTAAGAAAGGGGTTTCCATGCCTCCTAGCCCTATGAGGTATGCCTCAATTGGTCACATTTCTATTCCTGAGTCCTTATAGTGGGACCATCTAATCGCGCTAGTCGCAACACCTGAATCAATTAAAGCCTTGACTAGGGTCATATGGAAAAAAATATTGAAAAGCTTTTCTTTTGAGTTTTCTACTAAAAAAACCGAGGAGTGCTAAGATTGGTGAATTTGGAGATTGCTTGCTCCAACATTGAAGTGATTGCATTCCATCCTTAGACTTAATTCTAGCATAGGTAGACCCATCATCCATGGCTTTAGTTTCCATACGACTCTCACAAATAAAGGGTTGACCTAAGAGAACTTCATAGGAGCAATTATCTTGAATAAGAAAGTGAAACTCTTCTGTGATTCCTCCTATGGATATGGGCACACTAGCACAAGCTCCATACAGCGTACCTACACCATTATCTGCAGTTCTCATATGCCATCCACAATCTTTATCTATGGGCCATCCAAAATTATCATAGACTTCTCATGAAATCACATTGATTTCGGATCCGGAATCTACTAATGCATTTACAATGATAGCGTTCTTATCATTTTAACATGCATCTCTCATGTACCTCTAGATAAAAATTCTTTTAAAGTCACTTTCAGGATTGTTTTCATGACTTTCATGGTCAGGTTGAATAGGTCTTAAGAAATTTTTATTAACATTTACTTCATCATCATCAAGGTCTTCTTCATTAGATTCATCAAAGTCTAAGGCTTCATTCATAGCTTGATCTTGATCCAGAGAATCTTGCATCTTAGTGTCTAGATTAAGCAGAAACCTCTTCCTTTTAATAAGGCCGATAAAGTTATCTTTAAAAATAGGCTTTGCAATAGAGAAAACTTGTTCTAAAGACATAGTCACTTGACTCTTAAGCAAAATGTCATCTAAAATCTCCATAGGATCTATTTTTCTCTCAATTTTTGAAATCAAGATGGCTTTAGGTTTTCTCTTTGGTTTCTTTTGTTTTTGCTCAGGATCTTGTTTTTGTTCATGTTCTCGTGTTTGGTCTTCAGTTTGTTTTGATTGTTCTTGTTTCTCTAAAGGCTTTGGTTCTGTTTTTCTTTGCTTTATCTTCTTCCCTTTTTGTTTCTCCTCTTGTTTTTGTTCATTGGATTGTGATTCTTGTTTTTTATCTTTGGATTGTGATGTTTCTCCTTGCTCTATGATTGTTTCTATTCCCTCTGAGGTTTGTTTTCGAGTCACTCTTCTTTCACTAGGCTCAGCTTCATCTCTTTTCCGTTTTTCTTCTACATTGGATATGTGAGAAATAAAAGATTTATCTTCTATCGATGACTCCCAAGCTGTTATTCTCCTAATCTCATCTCGTGCTCTTACTAAAGCCTCTATGGAAAAGTCAACGTCCTTTGTGGGTTTACTTGATTCTACTTGTTGTTCATCAAGAGCTTCTAGTTTCACTCCTCTAGTTCCTGCATCCGTTATGGTTATATTTTCATAGTGTTTTTTCATTCCTCCCTTACCATAATTTCCTTGCAAAGGTAGCCTAGATCGATAGTCACAGATTTTCTTGTCTATGTCTATTACTAATTGTTGCTCCTTAGCAGCCTTCAATAGTTCACAATCTCTCAGAAAGTGCTCTAACGAATCACACCAAGGACACCTACGAGGGCCATGCACAAAACCATTTTGATTTTGAGGATTTTGATTAACTTGTGGTGGGAAATTTTGAAATTGAGGATTTTGTTGATAAGATATTGCTTGAATAGGATAATTAGGATTTTGATAAGTCAATTGATGTATTTGAGGAGCTGGGGGTGCAACATGTGGTACTTGAGGTGCAAGAGGAGCTTCCATAGTATACGGTTGATGATTTTGAAAATTTGGATTTTGAGGATTTTGAAAAGCTATTTGAGAAGCTTGAGGATACATGTTTTGATACATTTGAGGATTTTGCACATGAGGATGAGGATTTTGCATTGAAGGATTATGCATTGGAGGAACTTGATATGCTTGAGTAGGAGCTACTTGTGGATTTTGATTGGGAGCTATAACATGTTGATTAGGCTCTTGAAAAGACATTGGGTTCATTTGATTTTTGAAAGTTTTGGTGTAATTAGATTGTAGAGCATCTATAGTCTTGGCCAAATTGGATTGTGTAGCAATAAGACTTTCCATTTGCTTAGCGAGAATTTCCACTTGAGATTGTTCAACTACACTTTTATTTGACTCTACTTTAAAACCTTGAGTAGGCTCCATCATTTGAGGAATAGGAGTAGAGTCAAAAATCATAGCATGGGATTGTTCTCTAACTTGCTCCTTAGTTTGTGGAAAGCTAGCTTGAGGAAGACTAGTTTGCTCATAAAGCATGGATTGTCTTTGATGTCTATGGGCTACAACCTCTACTACTTTACGCACTTTTTGCCAATTGTCAGTAAGACCATAGCGCTTATTCGGCTCTTCTAATCACCGTTCAAATTCCCTACGAGTTTCAGGATGAAGAAGCTTAAGAAAATTGATCACAAGATTAGGTTCCAAAGTTATCTTATCCTCATCAGGGAGTTCTTCATAGCGTCTAATATACTCATTTTGTAAGTGAGTAATGGAGCTACTAGGCTTTGGGGAATTGATCCATCGTAAGAAACCATCCCGATTATGTTGGCTATAATCTTCAAGATAGAATTCTTTGCACATCTCCTTTCTAAAATCACTCCAAGGAAGACTATCATATTGAGTGATAGGGTTTATGATAGAGCTATCAACAATTCGTTCAAAGAATGATATCAAAAGATCTTCGAGAAGACCAAAAATCATAGCTTTCTCTTCAAACAAATCTAAGTAGCTTGTAATGTTGATGCCATTGAATTTTCCCTTCTCTTTCAACATAGAAGAGACTATTCTTTGGCCTTGTTTCTCAACAATAAGAGATTTGAATCCTTCCTCCATCTTATGTGAATAAGCGAGTGATGCACAATGTTTTAGATCTCTCACAAATGCATTTACTTCACGAGGAAAATGTGCACGATATTGTGAGAAATCAAGTGCAACACTCAAGAATGATGATAATGATATGATGAGGACGCAAAATATGAAACAAAAAATATGGATCACAACCTTCCAACAAGATCAGAAGCAAATGCCATGAAGCGTTTCACGTCGGGTTCAAATGTGGAGGTGATCGCAATCTGGGTGAATCGGGTCCGGTCGGGGCACATGCAGAGTGTATGAAGCTAGTGAGTGTTGGAAGGTCTTTGTGATAAAAATGTGAAGGTGAAGATGAAGTTCGGTATGGGGAGGAGAGATGTCATGATTTAATTATGAAAGAGGAGCATATGGATGTATGCATGATGATAACAAAAAGAAGACCACACACATGAATCAACTTTTGAAAGGAAGAATGGTCCATGAATGGAGCTTCTTATACACTTTTGAAAATCAATTCATAAGCATGGGTTCTTGTGGATGTATGCATGATGAGAACAAAAAGAAAACCACACACATGAATCAACTTTTGAAAGGAAGAATGGTCCACGAATGGAGCTTCTCATACACTTTCAAAAATCAATTCATAAGCATGGGTTTTTGTGGGTGGTATGAATGCATGTGGGTCATGATCTAAAAAATGAATAGAAAATTATTCTCTCAACCTTCATGGATCATCATCACTGGTTCAACGCAATACTGCGGAGCCTTCTCACACATAGAACGAGATAGAAGGTGACATGTAAAAACATATAAGAGACAAAGAGATAAGAGACATGAAACATGAATTAGAAGATATTGTTATGACAAACATATACATGAATGTTGTGAAACGTCAAGCTAGGCATTCTACTCGTCAAAGGTGATCCGCACGACCCTCTCACCATGACAGTCCAACCGAATGTCACACGTAAGAGGATAGGTCCCAGTTCATTGACCCTATGTCTTTCTAGGATCGTAATGTGTTTCTAAAGAATTCTCAGACACATAAAACCAGCTCAAACTCACTCACACGCTCCACTGAGGGTGAGCAAAGAAAGAGAAATTAGGTTTATGAGCCTATCCTAGAGAAGAAGTCTAAAAATTGAATCTAGGAACTATGCTCTTGCTAGCCCACCTTGGATCCTCACACGCTCAACTCAGGGTGATCGTCTCAAGGAAACCATGTGCTAGCAATGGCCCTATGGATTCCTAACAATGATGATCTAGGAGTTTGGAGGGGGGTTTATAAATTGAATTTGGGCCCTTGGATCTAGAGAAATCAACTCTCAACCCTAGAATCAGCTTCTTTTGATTACAACCATTAGATTTATCAAATGGATGGTTAGGATTGGTTCTTTATATGATATCTAGGGCAAAGGGGAGGAAAATAGGCACCTTCATTCTCCATCATTGGATGTGGGGCTGATCTGGATGGTCGGATCAGTGTTGACATCAATTTGGATAAGATAAGCCACAATTTTTGGAGAAACTTTGCATTATTGATCTTTGATCATCAAAAAGGCTTATCCGGTGAAAAAACTGGTGGATCCTCCTTGCTTTATGCTTTAGTGCATCTCCACCCTTGAATATGAGCTCATCTTGATCGTACAACATGGTTCAATCATTGTTTGCCATGTGGTAGCCCTTCAAGCCTTCAATTTTCTTATTCTAGGAAATTGCGGTGACCTTGAAAACTAGATTTTGTGTTCTTTGACCCCTCAAATATCCTTTGATGAAGATGAAAATTTGTAGGGCTATCTTTTGAAAGGTCTCCTTTAGGAATATGCAGAAAAAACTTCCATCTGAATCTCCCTTATACAAGTTTGACTACATTTGGAAGCTTGCAAGGTGGCATTAAGGTGTCTAGGAAGCTTTGATAGCCTTGAAAATTTGTACAAATATGTAGCCACATATGATCTTTATAGATGCCAAATCATATGGCTAACAAAATTTCCTATACAAAATTTTGTAGGGTCTAAGTGGAAAAATTACATTTTTTACAAAATGCACATGGCATATCAATGTGCTAGAAAAGCCATTTACATGTGAAATTCGGGCTATAGAGTGCCTTTGATAGGCTTTACAAATGTATGAATTTTCATGTGATTTGGAGATATTGAAATTTTTGCCCTAATTTCCAAACTTTGACCAGCTTTGACCGCTACCTTGGATTTGCTTGATTTCTTCCAAAGTTTGCATGTGAACTCCCTTTGATATGATTGATGCATCTTGGAATTCTGAGGGAATTCTCGCTACCTTCACCGAATGTGTTTCTTGTAGGCCTTCGTGAATGAGAGAGGAGAGGAAATCTCAACGACAATGTGGTTGTGGTTATGCTTGGGGGGTAGTTCTAACGTACTACTCATTTGTTATATGGAAAATCTTGTGCCATATGATTCGTGTATCGTCTCTCAATTATACAATATTGGTCACTATGGTTGGCTTGAGGTTGTGCTACATTGGAACACACATTTGCCATATGATCACCACCATAGGCATAACAACGTTTGTTGGTTGTTAACCTAGGCATCTGTTTGCTAGAGACTCCTAGTTTCTGGGCCACTTTTTCCGCTAGGTCTTCAATCGAGCTAGAGAGTTTTGAGAATGATTGAGATTAGTTATATGAGTCTTTCTAGACCTTTGAAAGTTTCAATTCATCTCCTAGGTTATCCTCAATGTCTATACAAATCCGTACACATTACTCTAGCATTCTTGGCTCCTTCAAATAGACGTAGGATCATAGTTTAGAGCTCAAGAGGCCATCTAAAAACAAAGACACTTGCTTGGCCTGTGAGGGTAGTTCTTGCATTGGGCATCTCTTGAAATATTGTTTAAACCTACATCCTGCAAGTTTGAATGTTTCCTGAGGGGTCTGTTTGAAGCTGTGAATCAACGAAGAAGTATCATGTTTGATTCCACTTTTATAGAATTCTATGATGAATGACTCTAACAAGTGATGAATATCCCTAAATTGCCTTTGTTGCAATGGTTGGAACCAAGTTAAAGCCATGTTCTTTAGCATGACAACATGGTCATAGGGATCTCTCGTCCCATCAAAGTAATTTTTCATCGACTTTACTAATTTAGTGGGTCTTAGTATCCTTGGATGTTCACATGGTCTAGGTGGAGGAAAGTCATCTCTACCACCCAGTATTCTTTGTTCCCTTTGTCGTTCCAATCTATCAGTGTCCATGGTTGATCTATCCCTCCCTATGGGGTGAGTGAAACTTACTTCTAGCCTTTTTTTGTTCTTCTCTCTTTGAGTACCATGGGCTGAGGATGTCCCAGCACCATGATGACTAGCATTTACATTTGCTCGTGATGGGGGGGAACACTAGCTCGCCTCTCCATGTATAGGCATGCCTCGCATGATCTGACAGTACAAATACTCGTACTGAGGTATTCTCCAAATATACTACCTTTCCAGGTGTGTCTGGGTCCTTGAATTCGTAAATCGTAATGGAGCCTATCTCACTAGGTTGTTCCATTCTATATCTCCAAAATGCTTCATCTGTGTCCTTGTTCAGGAACAATTCAATGCTTCTATTATCTTGAGGGATCCATTCTGGGTTTAGTAATCTTGTCAGGATAGATTTCCCTCGAGGTGTCCTAGGTTTGTCTCCTAGTGGTTCTTTTCCTTGGGTTCTTGCTTATGTATCGGGGGTAACTACACCAAAATCATTGGTATGATTAGGTTGATTACTTATGATGTACATTGTTCCTTTTTTGTCTAGGTATGCATCTCTCTCAAATTTCACCACCGGATGTTCCAATCAAATGGGTTGGTCAGGGTTATGCAACTGAACCACGGATCTTCTCAAACCATCCTCATAGATGCGAGCACCTAGGTGGTTGGTTCAGACATATTCTAATTGGGGTCTATAGGGTCCCTTGGGTCGTTCTAAGTATGCTACGCTTAACCCTCCTTTTGGTCTTTCCATGCTTAAAGCAATTTCTGACTCACTAGTATCTGAGCCCAACTTGTAAGGGTAACTATTCAATTATTGTGCCCACAAACATGCGATAATTCCTACACTTGCTTCTGATGATCTAATGCTTCATCAGTCTGACTTACCTATATGCTTGCCCGATCTAAAGGTTCATGAATTTTTCTTCTTTGACCTCTCATTACACTTTCTAGTCGCCAATGCTTCTTTGTTCTTAGTCACTTGTTTTGATCTTAATTCTTTTACATTCTTGTCTTGTCTCAATGTATGCGTCAGGAATCGACTTTTTCGATGGTCCAAAAATGAGTCCTCACGATGGTTGGACTAATGAGCAATCGTGATGGCACTATCTCGTCACAATGGTCAACGGTCTACGAAACCGTCGCGATGGTGTGAGCCCGTCAGGATGGTCACGAGGTATCGCAATGGCTTGAGCCAATCATGATGGTTTGAAAATTGAAGTTTCGCGATGGCATACCTGTATCGTCACAATGGTCTAGAGGACATGTGGCAAGTGGGTCATCGCGATGGCATGGGCCAATCACAATGGCGTGGGCCCAACGGGGTCTTCGCAATGGTCAGTGACCATCACGATGGTGTGAGAGTATTGCGATGGTCCGGCTGAGCCGTCACGATGGCGTGAGCAATTCTGATGGCACGATGCAACCATGATGGCATGAGCCCATTGTGATGGTCCACCAAAATCAGAAATTTTGCAATGCGTTTGTGGATTCCTATGTGCGCAAGTGTGCTCTATGTCGTGGTATACACACTTACCAAAAATGTCCAACTTATCAAACCATCGTGATGGTCTGACACCTATAGAAGATCTGACAGAAAGTTCACATTCTCACCTTTTTGGAGCTCTCCTACTGTTTTGGAGTAGTGTGCCTACAAGAAAACTCAAAAACACGCACACATACAAGCTCAAAAGCTCTCTCTCTCTCTCTCTCGCATGCCCAAATGAGGGAAATGAGGAGGATAAGTGGATATGGTGAAATTTTTGATTTTTTTGGAGTGGAAGAAGATGATGCAGTGGTGAAAAAGGAGTGTAGAGGAGATGAAAAACACAAAAACCTACTAAAAAACAACAACAAAAACTGAAATTTTTACCTTCCAACACCAATCCTTGCTATACTCTTACCATTATGCATTCGTCTTAGAACTCGATACTCGGCAACGGTGCCAAATTTGGTGTTGCTCTAGCAGAATGGTAAGCACCACGTTAAGAAGCTCCACCTCCTTAATGTCAATCTGCAGAAGAGATAGGAGTGATATGAAGATCATGAATGCAAGATGTTGTGAGAGTAAAGGTGAGAAGCATGGAGATGCACACACACATACACACACACATGCACAAGAAAGAGACAGGCCAGACACAATGGAAGGTAGGAAATATGTTCTATTACTCAAGATCACTCTTACAAACTCAAAGTATCTCTAATCTCTAACTTGCTAATACTAGATAACCTCAAAAATGAGCTCTCTAGCTCTTTTTATAGATTCTACACTAGTTTTGATCGGTTTCACATCTAGTGATCGGCATAGTTAAAAAATAGGTTCTAGGGGGCATTTGAAGGTCTAAACGAGATCTAAAAATAACCAAGATTGGTATGTTTATTCTACCTAACCTCCTCAAGCTCGAGGACTCCTTGGTTTGCAGAAAATGAAGCTACTAATTACAAGATTGGGTCTTGCTATGATACATATATTACAAAAGTGATAAAAATCACTGTTTGGGGTTTTGAAAGAGTAATATCAAATATGTTTCTTTGGAGAAAATTCATTGCATGGCTCCCGACTCTTTGTAGTCTGCCTTTACATGCTACCTCTGCGTCTGTGCCTTTGGCTACTACCAACAATAGGTACTCTGAAAACCATGCCTATGTGAAGGGACAAACTCACATATGTATTTAGGGAAAAAAAATAGATATAAAAGATGGCCTGAAAATTCTAGAATTATGTGTTTGAGTTTAGGAGCATATAGGCCAAATGTATATAAGTTAATTTGAGAAAAAGAAAAGCAAAAGAACTTGATTTTGTAAGTCCTAAGTGTAGAGAGGAAGTCATGTATTTTTCTATGAGAGATGATGATGAGAGGTCACTCACTGTAGGAGATCTTTCTATGGCTATTAATAGAATAAGGCCATACCATTTTGTACACATCTTCTCTAATCTTGAACACATGTTTTTGTAGAAGGATTTAAGTGCATTCCTTTTGTGTGAAGAAATCTAAGTGATTTTCATAATTGTGTGAATGTTAGTTGAAAGTTAGGAGTCTTCAGGCACAAATTTCCCTGATCTTCTAAGAGTGAGCTCTCATAGTATAGTGTAAGTTTTTTTAAAAACTAATAGCTCAATTTAAAGCTATCATCCTCAACTAAAATCAACCACAAGATCTTTGCAAAACAGGACATATGCCCAAAGAAATGAGCTTAATAGTGAAGGCATGTGAAATCGATGAAGGTAAATTTCAGATTTCAAATAGTGTGTAATGTGTGAAGACATTTCAAGTTATTTGTGTTGGAGTTAGACATTTGTGGAAGTGCACAAACACCACAAAGAAGAAGAAGAAGCTTGGAGCACAACACACAATACTGAATGTATTACCACTAGAACATACAAAGATAAGTAACCCATTAGGGCTATAGGCATATATATAAGCGGAGGGGAAAAACCTCCTAAAGAGGGAGAAAAGTGCCCTGGTGGTCCTAGTGTGTTCACACACATCACTACCTAAATATATCAACAACCCCCCCCCCCTAGAGGTGAACAAGGAACTGGCATTAATGTATTAGGAAGTGCCAAGCTATGTGGAATCAATCCACAAAAGGAAGTAAGCCCAAAGCTTTGCAAAAAGCTTCAAAATTATCCCTAGGTAGAGCCTTTGTGAAAAGGTCTGAAATGTTCTCCTACGTGGGCACATATGCCAAGATGATCTCTCTAGCAGAGAACCTATCCCTCACATAATGATAATGCATGTCAATGTGATTAGTGCAAGAATGGAACACAAGGTTCCTCGCAACTGCCAGTGCGCTCTGACTCTCAGTGAAGATGGTGGTGGAAGAAGACTAACCAACACCCAAATCACCCATAAGGCATCTGAGCCACACACACACAACAGTCGCTATGAAAGATGCCCTATACTCAACCTCACAACTAGAAGTGGCCATAGTAGGTGACTTCTTGCTCAACCAAGATATGCATGAGCTATCAAGCATGAAGCAAAATTGACTAGTGGACACACGAGTATCATAGCAACTAGCGTAGTCAAAGTCAGAAAAAGCATGTAAATCTAGCAAACGTAATCCCCCCTTGGGATAAAACAATCCAAGTAGCCGGGTACCACTCAAATAGCGAAAGATGCGCTTAACCGCCTGCCAATGCTTGACACTTGGGCAATGCATAAACCTGCTCATATGTGAGACCGCAAACTGAATATTTGGCCGAGTAATACATAAGTAAATCAAGCATCCAACAATCTGCTTGATAGAGAACAACATCAAATGCATCTCTAGCATCATGAAGACTCAACCGTAAACATATCTCCATAGGAGTGGCAATAGGTTTACATTTTTCAAGGCCAAAATGCTGCAATAATGTGTTAATATATTTCATTTGACACAAATCCATTCCATCATCAATGTGCATAAAATGAATGCCCAAATAATGCTGCAAATGCCCCAAATCAAACAACTCAAATGAGGCATGCAAACCAGCCTTAAGATTCGCAATATGCTTGTCATGAGGACCAGTGAGAAACATGTTATCAACGTACACAACAATGATTAGAAGCACATCATTAGCACACTTAACATATAAGGTGCTGTGAGTTGGAATGTTCTTACAGCCATGTGCAATCTTTTCATACCAAGCACATGGTGCTTGCGTTAAACCGTATAATGCCTTCTTTAACCTGCACACCTAGTTTTCATGCCCTTTTTGCACAAAGCCACGCGGCTGAAAAACATACACTTCTTCATGCAAGTCACCATTCAAAAATGTTATTTTAATGTCCAACTAGTGTACATTCCAACCATGATGAGCTACAAGTCCACAAATGCGATGAACAATAGTCATTCGACAAGTAGGTGCAAAGGTTTCATCAAAATCAATGCCTCTTTTCTACACATAACCCTTTGCAACAAGCATAGCCTTATACCTGTCAACTATTCCATCAGGGTTATGCTTTAGCTTGCATACCCACTTAGTACCAATGGCCTTCTTGTCAAGAGGCAAGTCACATAAAGACCGGATACCATTTTTTATGATAGCATCATATTCAAATTAAATTGTAGCCATCCAATGTTCGAAATTTTGTGCTTCATCAAATGAAATAGCCTCAGTCTCATCACATAGGCTAGAGGCAGCCATAGCATAGCAATCTGATGCAAAACAATCATTATGAGAGCCTAAATGAATATGGTATGACAAAGCTGGATCTAATTTGCTGTCACACAAAGTCTGCACCAACCATTTTTGCATAGTTTTTGCCTCCTCAATATCAACTCTCTCATCATTAAGTGCATCATGTAAATTTGCACTAGAAATAGAATGATCTACATCATCACATGAAACCTTAGAAGGCTGAGAAGTTGCCTCATTTGGACCAGCACTAGACTGTCCACCTGTAAAATGAGGCAGCAAAGTATCATATATGTCTTTAGAGCTAACAGATGTCTCCTTCGTACATGAAAGTAAAGGCTAAATAACATCTTCCATAAAAACATCATAGCTAACCAAAATGCATTTAGTCTATGGATGATATGGACGATAGCCTTTGCTTTCAGAATTGTACCCAACAAAAATACATTTTATTGCTTTATCATCCAATTTTCTGTGATGTTGTTCAGGCATTACTGCATATGCCAGACAACCAAAAACACGTAGATGAGCAACTGATGGATTGCGACCATGCCAAGCCTCATATGGAGTGATAGACTACACTACTTTAGTGGGACACCTGTTAAGTATATATGTTGCACACATAACAACCTCAAGCCAAAAACTATGTGGTAAAACCTGACTCTTGACCATACACCTCACCATCTCCATGGTGTATATGGCACTGTACACTAATGTTTTATCCCACGTTTAGCTAGAAATGCATTAATGTTACAAGACATATATTCCCCCCCTCGATTAGAATGGAGGGTGTTCATTTTACATGCTGATGGATTTTTCAGCCAAAACCAAAAAATGTTTGAAGCACATAAACACTTTGGACTTTGCCTTCAATGTATATACCCATGCATGCCTGGAAAAATCATTGATGAAAGTCATGAAGTAAAAATAGTTTCCAAAAGAGGGTGTTTGCATTGGACCACAGACATCATTGTGAACAAGCTGCAAATTTTGAGTAGCAAACTGAAGCATCTTTTGGAAAGGAGGAATTTTGCCCAAAATATAGCCTTCAAAAACATGTTTACCAGGTGCCTCAAGTTTGGGTAAAGAGGACACCATTTTAGATTTTCTGCAAGCATAGCAAACTAGCAAAATTTAGATGAACAAAGCATGCATGCCAAAGCTTTGCATCTGACATAGTCTGAGAATCATGTAGTGCACATGATGAATCATTCACAGATTTTTCATAGTCTATGAGCTTATACAACCCACACCATAAAATGCTGGAAGCAATAATCATGTTGCCATTTGATAGATCATGAACTATACATCTATCATCAACAAGTCTCACAACCAAGCCAATCTTGGCTAAAGCTGAAATTGATAAAAAAAAATTCTTGATCCTTGGCACAAATAAAGCATCTCACAAAGTGAAAGAACTACCATTAACAGTAGTCAGAATGATCTTACCAACTCCCATGACAGGATAAGAGGAGTTGTTGATGCATGTGACAATATTACCTGTAGGGGCAGGATCAAGTGAAGTGAAGAAATTGTACTATGAGGTAATATGTTTGGAATATCAAAGTACCAAACATCTGAGTCTATTGCAAACATACACTTTTCAGGAGAAGATGGTTCAAAACCGCAAAGAGTAGTAAATGCCCATTCTTCATTCTGCACAAGATTAGTAGACTCTGTTTTTTGTGTAGAGGCCTCTACAACAACCATTATGGCCTCTTTCTTCTTTGTCTCTTTAGCAGCCAGTTTTGGACATCTCTTGATGACATGATCATTTGCTTTACAACATTTTCAAAACAATTTTTGCTTTTCTGATTTCTTCTCATCTTTTTCTTCCTTCTTCGAATATATAGCATTTGCAGATTTCTGCTTACTAGTAGATGAGCTCCATTTACCTTTGCCCTTCTGACTAGCCAGGAAATCTTGATCTGCAACACGTGTAATGGACTTGTTCTGCCTATACTGATCTTGGTGCAACAGAACAAAGACTAACTCCTCAAACATCAAGGCATTTGGATTGCCTTTCATCATCAAACGAAGAGTAGAAGCAAGACTTTGATATGAATCAGGAAGACCATTCATAATGGTCTGCACAAGTGAGCTATCTGGTATAACTTCACAGTAGAAATCAATTGTTCCTTCAAGTCTTTGATATTTTTTTAGAAAAGTGTCCATAGAATCACCTTCATTCATATGCTCACTCTCCAACTGTTTTCAGAGGTAAGCAACACGAGCTTCATTCCTCACCTAGTACAATGTGGTAAGTGTATCCAAGCATCCTTAGTTGTTTTGCAAGAGCGAATGTGAAGAATAATGGCATGTTTGATAGACAAGGCTATCTATGCATGTGCTTGAGCATCTCTGCCATCCCAAAAGAATTTCTTTGTAGTAGGTGCAGCATAAATTGTAGCACAAACAGGAGTCTAAAGAATATCAGCGTCTTCAATGCCATCTAAATCAGCTTCAATACTTGTATTTGTAGGTGTAATAGGAGGTTTTTCAACACCCTGCACAATGTTCCATAGTCTTTTTGCAACCAATACATGTCGCATCATATAAGCCCACAATGGGTAATTGGTACTGTCCAACTTATCCTCAATAGCCAACATACGGAATACATCACTACTTTCTGCCATGGCCACTGACAAAAATACCCTGATTCAAAAAAGTGATTGTATGTGAAAAAGTTGAATAGAACTACCCTGATAAGTTCTGCTAGACCTGTAGCAAACGTTGAGATGCTTATATTGACGAACCGAAAGTTATATATATCTTTGGCACAAAAAGACAAAATAACCTGTAGAAGCACTTTGATAGTGCGTTCGGAGGCGAAAACGAGCTCCGATCGTGATTTCGGCATGATCTTGCAGGCTGTAGCATCCTCACCATCTCCAGCAAGCTCAGCAGGTACGGATTTTCTCTATGCAAGCCCCGAGGCGTCGAGCTCGAGCTTTCATGACACACCGGAAAACTGACCCTATCACGATTCTGAGTGCACCACGACACTACGCAGGCTGAGAGCTCCTAGAGTCACTAGCTAGATCAAAAAAATTCACCATATCCCGGTCTATCGCGACACACCGAGGTATCGCGACACACCCGTCTATCGCGACACACCGACCTATCGCGACACACCCATCTATCGCGACACACCCATCTATCACGACACACCCGCCTATCGCGACACACCCGCCTATCGCGACACACTGAGCTATCACGACACACCGACCTATCACGACACACCGACCTATCGCAACACACCGACCTATCGCGACACACTGACCTATCGCGACACACCCGCCTATCGCGACACACCTGCCTATCTTGACACATCGACCTATCGCGACACACTGACCTATCGTGACACACCGACCTATCGCAACACACCGACCTATCACGACACACCCATCTATCGCGACACACCGACCTATCGCGACACACCGACCTATCGCGACACATCGAACTATCGCGACACATTGACCTATCGCGACACACCCATCTATCGCGACACACCCATCTATCGCGACACACCCATCTATTGCGACACATCGACCCGAGCTATCGCGATACACCGGCCTCACGAATAATATTTTGAGTGACTTGGGATAATTTTTGGGCTTGAGTTCTAACACATTGGGACTAAATTAGAGCCTTAGAAGTGGGCCAAATACCTAGAAAACCACAGATGAGTTCCTTGAACCCTAAAAGCCTGTTTTGAACCCTAAATGCCTGAACAGTCATAACTTCCTCATACGAAATCCGTTCGGGGTGATCTTAGGCTTGTTGGAAAGCTCGTGGGGAGGACTATTATTAGATAGGGTATTTTGAATTTGACCATACCCTGGGGTAGGGAAGATGGGGAGTCTTTAGGATTGTCTCCCACACAGCCAAAGAACAAGTTGATCTCTGAATTTCATAAATGAAATTGGTCTATTGTATTCTTTAAATTGAAATCTTGAGCTAACATTGGGACTTTTACAGGTCCACTGAGAGCATCGAAGGGCAATACAAGCAAGAGTAAGTGCAAGCTTGGGAATACGCTTCCTGGGCACACAAGGGCAACCAAGGAAGGAGCCTTAAGGTTGGAAATTCTCAACACCCTCTATCAATTCCTAGCTTAGGCTAAGTACGACCTAGGTGTGGTGATTAACTAGGGCAATGTCAGGCACGAATCAAGTCCAAGAGAACTAATCAACTAAGTACAAGCATTAGGTAGATCTTAAGTGTGAAAACCCTAAGCAACAAAAGTAAAATTGATTTGATCAATTATCAAGTGTGAAATTCACTTAAGTACTCCTGATGACGTGATTTCAAACAAGAGCTTAACACAATAACCAACTAAAAAGAACAAAGTGAGTGATAGAAACCAACCTGCAATGAGATTGTACTTGGGACTAGAGGGTAGAAAACCCAGGCATATGAACCTTAGGTCGGGAAGACACTTAGGCCGAGATAGACAAAGCCTAAGATCCTCTGAAGCTAGTGTCAATCACACTACTAGGTCTTGGGCCCAGCAGCTGAGCAACTATTCAAACCACCCTAACTCTGAGTCTAGCGAATATGAGATGTCTCAGGGTATTGAGAGGCCCATAGGAAGTTCAAGTGTGGCCTACCTACAAAAGGTTGAAGGTGCTTACAAGACTCAACTTGAATATCTTAGGAACAACCGATTAGGTGCTTACATCTATGAGGACGGTCTAAGAAGATCTGTAGTCCATATTAAAAACCCGGATCAACCCATTGGTCTAGAACATCCAACAGTGAAGTTTGAAAATGGCGCATACTTGGACAAAGAGGGAACTATGTATGTAGTCACCGATCACCCAGACAGGACAGATGAATTTGGCAATGTGATCGCTGAGACTAACATGGGTGACATAGAGCAAGGAAACTTAGGGAGAGAGCCGAGGATCCCTCGAGGTAAATCAGTCCTGACCAGAATCATGACTCCAGAATGGATTCCCCAGGATAATAAAAGCATAGATTTGCTTTTAAATCGTGAAACCGATGAGGCTTTTTGGAGGTATAAACCTGCCTTGCCTCATGAAGTAGGTGCTCTCCCAATCTTTGAGTTTAAAGACCCTGATAGCCCAGGCAAAGTAACCTACCTAGACAATACGTCAAAGAGGATCTTCGTGGTCACTGAGCATGGCAGACATGCCTACACATGGAAGGGTGAATTTGCTTTTCCCCAACCTCAGTCCAATGTGTCCTATAGTCACCAAGGAGTTGGGACCTCCCAAGCTCATGGATCTCAAAGTGATAGAAGTAGAGACAGACCTGAGGTAAGCTTTGCCAACCCCCTGGGAAGAGAAAGAATGAGAACAAAAACGGATAGAGAAGAAACCAAGAGACCTAGAGCCCCAAGGAACCAAAGAAATGCTGATGATTTCCCTTTGTCAAGGCCGAGAGAACACACTAGGACCCTAAGGCCAACTCAGTTGGTGAAGTCCATGAAGAACTATTTTGATGGTATAGGAGACCCATATGATCATGTAGCTGAATTTAGACAAGTATTGAGAGTTGAACAAGTGGAGGACCTATTCACGCAACACAATGCTTTTGGTCTAACCCTTAGGAACACTGCTCTTACATGGTTTCAACCCCTGAATGAGAGGCAATTCAGAAACATAGATCAGCTTTTAGAGGCATTCATCACAGAGTTTTCTAAGAGTGGCATAAGGCATAACACTTCCTCATAATTCTTGGATGGATTGCTAAGTACCAAATTGAGATCTTATGTGTACTTGAAGGATCCTAGGACCATAGAAGAGTGTGTACGCATGTGCATCGACATCGAGGATAACCTAGGGGAGGAATTAGAACTTTCAAAAATCTACAAAGATTCAGATAGTTCTACTAACCTCTCTTCCTCGCAATCCTCCTCTATTGAGGAACTCGCTGAGAAAGTAGCTCAAAAGCTAGGAGTCTCAAGTAAACAAATACCAAGGTTCACACCGGTGAAAAGATGCTATACCTGTGGAGGTGACCATATGGCGAATGTATGTCCCATTATGGCCCAACCCCAAGTGAATCCTAGTAACCAATACTGCACCATAGAACGGAGGTACACCAATCACATGGTGCAAGATTGCCCATACAATAAGCAAGCAGTTAGACAAACGTACCCACAACCATACCCTCAACAAGGAAGGTACCAGAACCAATTACCCACCTCAACAATATGGTAGACCACAGCAACCCTATCAAACCCAACAAAAGCCTCAACTTGTGTTAGCTCAACCACCCCCTGCTCCAACCAATGTGATTCCAGTAAAGTACACAGCTGCAGAAGAGAATCTGAATAGAGCCATAGTGCCAGTGACACCATTGCTTTCTGAAAGTGATCCTGGTGATCATAGTTTTGACTCTACTCACATTGAAAGCCCGCAGGCTTATTACATGTAGTCCCCTGAGCATGACGAGTCCTACTATTATGAGGATCCAAGTGAAAATAGTGGGGAGCCTGAGTATGCTAATGTCATGTACACAAACCCCAACTCTAGACCTCAACCTAGGCAAGTACGACCCCCATTTCCTAGAGGACCATGCTTCAGATGTCAGAGAGATCACCTCATACGTGATTGTCCACTGCCTGCTCCTACACAACCCCAACCAGTGACAATTCAGGGTTTCTGTCAAGATTGAGAAAAAGAGCATCTCTTCCGAGATTGCCCGAAGAACCCCAATAACCTGCCAAAAATCACTCCTATCAACGTCATTGGACTAATAGTAGACTCCACACGAAGTGTAACTTCCACTACCCCAGTGCATGTGGTCACTAGAGCTCAAGCCTTGCAGCAAACTCAAGGAGTAGGGCACGAAAAGAGTTCTGAGGTTAATGAGACAGAGAGCATAACCAAGAAAAGGACGAGAGCATGGAGAGATAGTCGGGAGAGAATGAAAAGACAATGGTCACAGAAAATGAGCGAACTTGAAGAAAGCTTGAGAGAGACCAAAGAAAAGATATGTGAACTTGCATCTCAAAACCACTCTCACACTACCCCACCACCACCCTTTCCGTCTCCCTCCAACCCATCACCTTCCATCCCCCAACTTTCTAAACCACCATACATAGCCCACCCACCACCCAGAGTAGGATCAGTCCTCACCGATCCCACTCATGAGGATCTAGAATGGTGCTTAAAGCATATCAAGCCAGAATCCAGGAAGGGCCAAACGTGACAGATCATGAAAAATGTTACCCTAGAGCCGATCTAGAGATAGAGAGAACAAAACTTTGTGCTAAAATGGTAGAATTGGTGCAAGCTATGTTTGAAGCCAGTCACTTGTTCAATGGCTCTAGCTCCACTAGAACACCATTGCATCTTGAGGAAGTTTCGATCATACCTAGGAATACGGAGGTAGTAAAGAACACTAAAGTGTAGTGCAACCTTACTTTAGAAGAGTTACTCAAGGTTAAGCCTGAATTGTGGAAACATGGGGCCAAACAAGTGCCAGACGTAGCGAAATCTCGTTCCTAGGTAGGATCTCATAGAACAGTGCCAGAGATACCATTGGATAAGATAGGAGATATGAGTGAAGGAGAAGAAGGAAATACCTATCTCCCAGTTACCCATCAGGGATACACAACCAAGGCAATTTTGGACTCAGGTGCAGGAGTTGCAATTGCTACCACTTCCCTATGGAAGCGTTGGGGCAAGCCCGCACTCAGACCAATGAGAATGAAATTGCAGATGGCCGATGGTCATATTGAGAGGCCCCTAGGATTGCTAGAAGGAATAACTCTCAACACATGTGGTGTAGAGTTCGAGCATACTTTTGCTATCTGTGACTTTAGCAAGAACCAAACCTATGAGATGATTTTGGGAAGACCATTTATGCGACAGTTGCAAGTGGTACAGGATTGGGGAACCAATTCCTTGTACTTGCAACACTTAGGTGTCACAACCAAGGTTAATCTCAAAGATTACTCTCATAGAGATGTCCCTCCCATCCAATGTGTTGGAGTTTATTGACCTCCAAAATATAGCTAGAAGTAGGTGGAACCCCCTAGGAATAAGTTGACCTTCTCACAAACTTCATCACAGAAAATGAGTCATGCTTGCAGAGCTTACTATTCTCTACTAGCTTAGAATTTTTTAAAACAGTTTTAACCACATATACTAGAGACCAAGAGATTTCCAATGAGCCAAAGAACACTCAATTTGGATAAGTACACAAGGAGATATGACCTCTGAAAGTTTGAGGTTTAATGGAGACCTTCAGCAGGGGTGAAACCCGAGAACACACACTACTTGCAGAGAGTACTGCTCTCAGTTCACAAATCCAATGATTATAAAAATTTACAGTATAAAAGAAGACAGTAATAGCTTTCAAATGAGCTATCAAACATGTAATTTGGATATATAATGAGGGAGATACAAGCTCTGCAATCTCTGCATACAAAACTACAGCAGCGTAGAGATACACATATGACTCTCTTGGACATCCCAAAAGATCACGACTTCTCTCCTCTTTTTATAGCATGGGGAACTAATCTAAAACCTTCCTAATACATATAAATTTGTGGTAGACACTTGGGTGGAGGTATTACATGACTCAAGTGCTCAAATAAGCAAAGTATTGATGGACTTTGAGAACTAGCCACATCGACCTTCCACTAGCCTCACGTGGTATTTTGGCTATGTTTTATGAATAATATGAGCCTTCTTGAAGTATTTGAAGAATTCCCAAAGGTATTTACATAATTTGAAACTTGTAACCTACATAAAACAAATGTTTGCAACATTCTCCCCCTCAAGTCTCAAAGGGTATTTCCTTCATGCCAAGAATATAGTTGAATCTTTGAAGCTTTGGTCCATCCAAGGATTTGGTGAAGATATCTGCAACTTGATCCTTTGTTCCCACAAAAGAAACTTGTACTTCATTCTTTATGACCTTCTCTCGAACATAATGATAGTGAACCTCTATATGCTTTGTTCTAGCATGAAAAATAGGATTTGAGGTCATATGAATGCTGCTCAAGTTATCCCCATATATCAGTGGCACATCAACCTGCACATTCAAATCATGAAACAACTTTTTAAACCACATAACCTCAGTAGTAGCCAATGCTAAACCTCTATACTCAGCCTCTGTAGAAGATAAAGCAACTGTAGGCTGTTTCTTTGAGCTCCATGTTAATGTCTTGTTTCCTGCTATTACCACATATCCACTTGTGGATCTTCTGTCATCTTTGCTTCCAGCCCAATCTGCATCACTAAAGACTTTACGAGTTAGATCAGCATCATGACTATAAAATAATCCTTCGTTCATGGTACTTTTCAAATACCTAAGCACTCTTTTTGCTGCATGCATATGAGGTACTCTAGGTTCATGCAAAAACTGTGACAATACTCCCACTGCATAGCATATATCAAGTCTAGTTTTTGTTGCATAAATCAAAGATCCTACCATGGATCTATATGCATTCATATCATGCAATTCATCACCTTCCTTTGCACTCAACTTTACATTACATTCCATTGGAGTAGAAACAAATTTACATTCCTGCATACCAAACCTTTTCAGCATATCACATATATACTTTCTCTATATCAACCACATACCTTCATCGCCATAAACAATTTCAATCCCAAGAAAGTATCTAAGCAAACCAAGATCTGAAATTTTAAATTCCTTTCCCAAATTACCTTTTATCTCTTCAATTGCTTTTGCATCATTCCCTGTAATCAACAAGTCATCCACATAAATGCATACATAGACACACATGTCATCTACATGTTTTACATAAAGTGAAGGATTAGCATGACTCGCTGTGTATCCTTGCAGCATAAGATACTTTACCAGCCTTGCATTCCATACCCTTGGTGCTTGTTTAAGACCATACAATGCCTTCTTTAACCTGCATACATGATTAGGACATTTTGCATCCACATAACCATCTGGTTGTGACATATACACTTCTTCATTTAACTCACCATTAAGAAAGGCATTCTTTATATCAAGTTGATATATATTCCACCTTTTACTTGCAGCTAAAGCCAACAAAGTTCTCACCGTTGCCATGTTTGCTACTGGACTAAATGTTTCCTCATAGTCCAATCCTTGAGTTTGATTATATCCTTTTGCTACAAGTCTAGCCTTATATCTTGACACACTACCATCACTATTTCTTTTAATCTTAAAAACCCACTTGCAACCAATTACCTTTTGTTTTGGTGTCTTTGGAACTAAATTCCAAGTCTTGTTATCCTGTAGTGCTTCCATTTCTTCTCTAATTGCTTTCTCCCACTTTTCATCTCCTTTTGCCTCATCATAACATGTGGGTTCATTTTCCTGCTCAACTTTTGTCATAAAATCATAATGAGTATTCATGAAATATTCATAAGTATACCTTTGAGGTTGCTTACTCACTCTTGAAGTTCTTCTTACCTCCAATGTAGATGTTATTCCTTTCTTATTAGGAACCTTTGATGATTCTCCATACTCACATACATCACTAATTTCCTCTCCTTCATCATTAACTTCAACAAGTTTGAGTTTACCTTTACTTTTAACACTTGGAGGTGACTCTTGCCTTAATCTTCCATTGAAAGGTAGCTCTCTTTCTTCATCCAAACCACTTTTCACATCACTTAAACTTCTTGTGGGCTGAGGTAAGCACTCATCTCCTTCACCTGTATCTTCTTCATCTCCATTTATGACCTGCAAACTTTTCTTATCTACATACCATGAAAGTGATTCATCAAAATTTACATCTCTTGAAACAACCACCTTATTGGTATGAGGATTATAACATCTATATCCTCTTTGAGTATCTGCATAACCAATAAATATACACTTTTCTGATTTCACATCAAGTTTTGATCTCACTTCACTAGGTACATGTACATAACATACACAACCAAATACTTTCAAATGATTTACACTTGGTTTCCTTCCATGCCATACCTCATATGATGTCAAATGATGAACTCCAGCAGTAGGTACTCTATTCATAATGTACACACTTGTGCTAACAGCTTCAGCCCAAAAAGAATTAGGCAAACACATATCATTTAGCATGCTTCTAGACGCTTCTGCTATGATTTTGTTTCTTCTTTTTGCGACTCCATTTTGTTGTGGAGTATACCTGCATGTAACTTCTCTTTTGATACCTTCATCATACAAAAAATCAGTAAAAGCTTGAGAGAAATACTCTCCCCCTCCATCGGATCTTAGCTTCTTAACATATCTTCCTGTTTGCTTCTCGACAAATGATTTAAAATTTTTGAAACAATCAAAGACTTCACTCTTATGTTTAATGAAATACACAAATGTCATTCTACTATGATCATCAATGAATGATACATAGTACTTATTACCAGCCAAGGATGCTTCTTTAGTAGGACCCCATACGTCCATGTGTATAAGGTCTAGCAATCCACTGCTTACATAGCTTGAATGCTTGAAAGGTTGTCTACTCTGCTTACCCATTTGACATGCTTCACAAAGATGCACCATATGTTGCTTAGTAAGATCAGGTAATCCTTCAATAATCCTCTTCTTTGATAGCTCCTTTAACCTGTGTACATTCATGTGTCCAATCCTTTTGTGCCATAAATCAAGCTCTGCTATTCGATGCATACCATAAGAGAAATAGTTTGTATGATTTGGGTTTACCTTGAATGTAAACAATATACCTTGTTTTTGACCTCTAGCAATTAACCTCCTTTGCTTTGGATCCTCAATGAAGCAACCTGCATGATTAAATCTTATTTGCAAACCTTTTTCTACCATTTGACCAACCGACATCAAATTCTTAGTAATCGTTGGCACATAAAGTACATCCTTTAAGCAATTTGTCTTGCTCTTATCCTGCATAACAACATCTCCAACCTGCATAATCTTATGTGTTGTATCATCTCCTGTTTCAACATGACCTTTACATGAAGGATTATGCATATTAGAAAACCATGAAGCATCATGTGACATATGGTTAGAACAACCACTATCTACATACCATACATCACTATTGCAATTCATCTTAGTTTCTACATTCATCATAAGAAGAGAATCATAATCATCACTTTTACCTTCAACTGCATAATTTCCTTGTTGTTTACCTCTTCTTGAATAGCCTCCTCTTCGATTACCACCTTGATTATTTTCATTTTGATAAGAATCTTTGGCATAGTGTCCATACCTTCCACATATATAGCAATTGTTGTTATCTTCACTCCTTTGTCTTTGATTGTAGTTGTAGTAGCCTCTCGTACCTATAGCGCTTAATCTTCCTCTTCCTCTTGTGTTGAAGAAGCCACTTGAAGTCCCTTGATCATCGCTCCTTCTTCCTCGACCTCTATTTGAACCTCTTCTACCTCTATTTCCACCTCTTGATGATCCTACATAAAGAGCTTGTCCTTGAGATCCTTTTTGATTTGAAGTAGAACCATTTAGATTCATCTCCTCCGTGACCATGAGAGCAACAAGCTGATCAAAGTCTAGTAATTCTCCTCTAACATAAGATGAAGTAATGAATGGTTTCCATCTCTCATCATCCTTGAGTCTGTTGAGAGTATGTGCAACCAAGTCGTCGTCCTCCACATGAGCTTGAATTGATCCTAGTTGATCTGCAATCTCTTTAACCTTCAACAAGTAATCATTGACCGATGTCCTTGTATCTTTCTTTATGTTATTCAACTCATTTTTGAGTTGAATCTTCCTTGCTCTTGTACCTGTAGCATACAACCTTTCCAATGCAAGCCAAACATCTCTACTTGTGTCTAGATCTTGTATGTGTCCTACCATTGAATCTTGAATATTTTGTGATAAAATAAATATAACCCTTTTGTCTCTTTCATTCCAAAGTCTAAACTCCCTCAATTGTTGCTGATTTGGATCCTCTGGTAATATAGGTTTGATATCCGTTCCATCAATCAAACCATACAAGCCTCTACCTTGCAAGTATGCTGTGATTCTAAATCGCCATGCTTGATAGTTGTTCTTATCAAGCTTCTCTATTTGTGCATGTTGATCGCCCATTGTGCAAAATACTAAAATTCCTCCTTTAACCCTCCTTTTGGATATATGTGATAAGAAGAAGTATGAGATTTAACTTTGTATAAAGTCTATGCACCTTTCTTTGCTTGGATGTTGCTTGAGGTGCTTCCTTGCTATCTCTTTCTACCTTTGTGTAGTGTCGATGATGAACCGCTACTCCAATAGCTTCAAATTCTTCATCAAGGTAATATGACCTTCTCCAAGCTTCAATTCCTTGCTCTGATACCAATTTTGGAGTTTATTGACCTCCAAAATACAGCTAGAAGTAGGTGGAACCCCCTAGGAATAAGTTGACCTTCTCACAAACTTCATCACAGAAAACTAGTCATGCTTGCAGAGCTTACTGTTCTCTACTGGCTTAGAATTTTTTAAACTTGTTTTAACCACATATACTAGAGACCAAGAGATTTCCAATGAGCCAAAGAACACTCAATTTGGATAAGTACACAAGGAGATATGACCTCTACAAGTTTCAAGTTTAATGGAGACCTTCAGCAGTGGTGAAACCCAAGAACACACAATACTTGCAGAGAGTACTGCTCTCAGCTCACAAATCCAATGATTATGAAACTTTACAGTATGAAAGTAGACAGTAATAGCTTTCAAATGATCTATTAAACATGTAATTTGGATATATAATGAGGGAGATATAAGCTCTGCAATCTCTGCATACAAAACTACAACAACGTAGAGATACACATATGACTCTCTTGGACATCCCAAAAGATCACGACTTCTCTCCTCTTTTTATAGCATGGGGAACTAATCTAAAACCTTCCTAATACATCTAAATTCTTGGTAGACACTTGGGTGGAGGTATTACATGACTCAAGTGCTCAAATAAGCAAAGTATTGATGGACTTTGAGAACTAGCCACATCGACCTTCCACTAGGACACCACTGCAGCTCCCTTGTGACTCACTAATTTGACTCACCATGTTCTAGAACTCACATGGTATTTTGGATATATTTTATGAATATTATGAGCCTTCTTGAAGTATTTGAAGACTTCCCAAAGGTATGTACATAATTTGAAACTTTTACCCTACATAAAACAAATGTTCGCAACACAATGGAATCCCATCCATAGAGCCAAGGATGACATGGAGTCAGTGCATTCCATGGGATCAGGATCCTCATGGATGCATGAAGACACTCAATTGTGGATGTGTAAAGTAGCAGTAGAAGAAGAGAAGAGAGAAAAGGCTAGAGAGGTAGGTGCGAAGGAAACCCATAGATCAATTTAAGACTCGGCCTATGCACCTGTAGTTTTTCCTGACCAAGAATTTGAGCCTCACGGCTAGGCAGAAATTTTAGCAACAATGGATGTAGCCATCAATGAAGAACAATGGACACCCCACTGTGATGAGGATGGCTATGACATTTCAGTCTTCTCCATAGAGCCAATCATGGGAGACTCAATTTTAGAAGAATGTGAACCTAGCCCTGATGCATTTGAGGATGCAAGTGACTCTAACCTAGAGTCAATCATCATGGACCCACCATTTGCATCAAAGGAAGAATACTTCTATGAGGTAGAAGTTCAGCCTCAGAGACATGAAGACCTCACAAATGATGTGAGGTTAACCACACAAGTGACCGTCAAAAATGAAGGCAAGAAGAGGAAGAAGAAAGAAGTCGCACTAGAAGAGGAAGAATCCTTGTTTGAGGTCCCTGAAAATTTCAAAAAGTACGAAATAGAAGATAGAAGAGTCATGGTAAGAATTCCTAAACGTGAGGCACAATCAGGAGAGGCCTATGATAGCAAGGAAACTACCAAGAAATAGTTGTAGCCATAGAAGAGGGAGAAGAAAGATGCACATACATTGGACATGATCTGACTGAAGAAGAAGAGCAAGAGTTGATAGCCTTTTGAGAGAATATAGAGATGTATTCGCTTGGAGTTACAAGGACTTGAAAGGTGTAGACCCCGACATATGCTCTCACACGATCCCCATGACCTCAGATGCCAGACCATCTAAACAAAAGCCATACACATACAATGACAACTATGCTGCCAAGATCAAAGAAGAGATAGATTGCTTAGTGGAAGCTGAATTTATCTATGAAATCGAGCACACTGAATGGGTTTCCCCCATCATAGTGGTACCTAAAAAGAATGGTAAACTACGTGTATGCATTAACTTGAAAAAGGTTAATGCAGCCACTATCAGAGATAGTTATCCACTTCCAATCACTGAGCATCTATTAGAAAGGGTGGCAGGCAAGGAAGTGTACAACTTCCTAGATGGGTTCTCTAGTTACAATCAAGTAGCCATTGCACCAGAAGATCAACATAAGACGGCTTTTGCCACAAAGTGGGGTATATTTGCTTTTTGGGTAATGCCATTCGGGCTTACCAATGCACCTGCAACCTTCCAGAGATTGATGTGCCATGTGTTTAAAGAGTTCTTGGTGAAGAATTTGGAAGTCTATGTTGATGATCTTTGCGCTCATTCCAACATTAGACAGACCCATATACCCGAACTCAAGAGAATCTTTGATAAATGTAGAGAATATCAAGTCTGCTTGAACCCAGAAAAGTGTGTTTTCATGGTCAGGCAAGGCAAGATTCTAGGACACATAGTGTCAAAGAACGGCATATCCACTGACGAAGAGAAAGTGAGAGCCATCAAAGAACTGCTTAGGCCAAGGAATGTCAAGGAAGTGCAAGCTTTCATGGGGCATTGTGGTTACTACCGATGTTTTATACACATGTATGCCATCATTGTGAAGCCTCTGTACGAACTTTTGACCAATTTTGAGTGGACTGATGAATGTGAGAACTCCTTCAAGGAGCTTAAACGACGATTGTGTTCAGCACCTATCTTGACCACACCAGATTGGAACAAACCCTTTCATGTTCATGTGGATGCCTCCAATTATGCTATTGGATGTGTACTTGCACAACCTACTGGTGAGGGTAATATGGATCTTCCAATTGCCTATGCCAGTAGACAATTGAATGCAGCCGAACGAAATTATACCACCACTGAAGGAGAAGGATTAGGCATGGTGTATGTGGTTAAAAAAGTTTAGACACTATTTGCTTGCAAATAAGTTTAAATTTTTTATAGATCACCAAGCTCTACTATACGTGGTAAATAAGCCATGCAATACAGGTAGATTAGTAAGATGGTTCCTCTTACTAATGGAATACGACTTTGAGGTCGTGGTAAGGAAGGGCAAGACTCATTTGAGAGCAGATCACCTCTCTAGGCTCACATTCGGAGAGGCCCCACAAGGAGTATCAGATGATCTTCGTTATGCTTACTTGTTTAATTTGGAAGTGGTACCTCAGTGGGCTAAGCTATTAGTGCCAGTATTGACATACGGGCCCAATCAACCGGTAATACACACAGAAGATAGAGAGATAGTAAAAGCTCAAAAGTATCATATCTTGGCAAGAAGTATGTACAAACATACAGAGCAAGGAGTATTAACCTGTTGTGTGGCAGAGGACGAGTACGCTAAATGGTTGAAATTAGCACATATAGGTGCATTAGAGCAACACTACTCAAAACAACGAACCCTATAGACTCTAAGGAGACTAGGAGTGCATTGGCCAACTATGGAAGTTGATGTCCATAGAATGTGCAAAGAATGCCCAATCTGCCACACTAAACCACCAGTGAAACATGCTACTCTTTATCGAATATCTTTAGTACCAGATTGGAGTGAACCATTAGTAGCCTTTCTGAGGACGAAAACATTCCCTCAAGATATGCCTTTGGCTAGACAAAGAAGTTTGGAACAAGAAGCCTTAGATTACGCACTCATTGATGATAATTTATACAAACATGGTAAAGATGGTTACCTAATAATGTGTGTCCATGAGAGCGAATACCTCAAGATATTAGAGACTGCTCACCAAGGTGTAGCAGGAGGACACTTTGGACCAGATCGGGTGATCAAAGCAATTTTATTTGCAGGTCTTTGGTGGCCAACTCTTCACATGGATGCACATACCTATGTGAAGAGGTGTGAGGTTTGTCAGCGAACCTAGTACCCTATACGAAAAGATGAGATGCCACTAAAACCTATGATGGGTGGATGTGCATTCTCTAAGTAGGGAATAGACTTTGTTGGTCCTATTAACCCCCCGGCTAAGGGTTCCCATGCTGAGAATATCATTGTGGCCACAGACTATCTAACCAAGTGGGTAGAAGTGAAAGCCACTACGAAGAATGATGCTCAAACAACAGCAAAGTTCTTATTTGAAAATGTGTTCACTAGATATGGATTGCCAATAGAATTAGTGAGTGATATAGGCACACACTTCTTGAATGAAGTCATAGAAAACCTTCTCCAAGAATTCTTGGTGATACATAAGAAGTCTGCCCCCTATCATCCACAAGCTAATGGCCAGGCTGAGAGCACAAATAAGATCTTATGCAATGTGCTGACTAAATTGGTGAATAACAAATGCTCTGATTGGGACAAACAGCTACACCACGCTGTTTGGGCATACCGAGTTGCCTATAAAACGGTACTCCAAGCCACACCCTTTTAGATGGTGTTTGGCCAAAATGCAGTGCTACCATTGGATTTTCTGATACCTACATTGAAAGTAGCACAAGAGCATGACTGGGCAAGCCATGAACTCTCCTCTAGAATCTTTGATCTTGAACATTTAGGTGAGACACGATTGAGAGCTGCAGCAGGAATCTATGTAGCCAAGAAGAGGCAAAAGACGTATTTTGATACACACGTTAAGGATAAAGGCTTGAAAGCAGGAGACTTAGTCTTAGTCTACACCTTGAAGCAACATGCATGGAAATTAGAGAAGAGAGGCTATGGACCTATGATAATCAATAGAATCTCCACAAGTGGAGCAGTAAAATTAGCCACTCTAGAAGGTGACATCCTACCAAGTTACATAAGCGGATGCAGAGTCAAGTTATATCAAGAACCCCTGACTGAAGAGATGCTAAATCGACTCAACACTGCCAAGAAACACAAGGAAGAAGAAAAGCGAATTCGAGAGGAAGCACAGGCAGAAGCTTTAGAACGCATCCAACGAATCAAATTGAGAAGACAAGGTAGAGATCAGCCCATGCTTGACTCTCAAGAAGTTTTAGGTTATCACATGGCCATGTGCGAGGCCTCAATTGAACGGACCCACAGGATAGTTGATTGTCGACCTTTTGTGACCCTAGAAGTAGGACAAGGAGAGAGTGCAAGGATAGTGAGAGCTTTAATTGATTCAGGAGTAGCTACTAGTGCAGTTCGGCTCTCTTACTGCCAAAAATTGGAATTGAGGGTCAAACCTATTGAGGCATATCTCATAGGGTTGGGAGGAGTTGAAACCCCTTGCATGGGAGAGGTGGAACTTCCCCTCTACCTTCAAGAGATCCTCATGCCAGCAAAAGTGCTAGTATGTGAAGATGAGGATCTTACCAAACCTCTTGTTTTGGGCCAAGACTGGATCTATGATCACGCAGTCAACCTCAACCTAAGAAGTGGACTTCTTCAGGCTTGGGCAGGCCAAAGCCGACTTACAATTGAATTAGAAAATCAAGCACTCAAACCATTAGAACAAGCACCAACTCCTGGTCCCTCCAAGAACCCACATGAAGATAACAATGCTGTTCTTGTCCAAAGTTCTATGGTGTAGAAGAGTGTCACTCTTGACGAAGGAACAGAAGTCAATGAGGAGTTCCTATTTGTTCCAAAGAAGATTTGAGAAAGGCAGGCTGAGCAACACACGACACTAAGGAGACCGATGATCAAGAAGCATGTGCACCAACTTGGGCAATATGAAGTACCTCGTGGCATGAAGCAGATCTAGATACGCAAAGGGGACAAAACCACGACTCCAGAGACAGGTTCTCAGAAAAGCATCAAGCGAGCCACACCATCAAGGACTAAAACAAAGGAGTTCCCTAGGCAACACTCTAGACACACCCTTTCTATTTGGGTCCCTAAGCGGCCAATGAAGGCTATTCCCACTGCTAGACACATGTGGGTGCCCAAGGCCTACTTACGAGCTCAAATAGCTTCACCTCCAGTCAGTAGCATAAATCAACACTCACTAGTACTCTTGCTAAACAGTTCAGGAAAGATACCTACACCTCACACTATTACACCTTGGGTCAAACCTAGAAATGTCTGGAAATGGGTGCCCAAAAGGTCCCAAATCAAGCACAATCTAGTTCATAAATCTTTACCTGTCATTAGCTCTAAGAGCTACGAATCCTCAATCAAAGTTTGGAGACTTAAACTTTGTATCAAAACCCCTAACCCAATTTTGTAAATCCATCCACTCTGATGTAGGTGCATTCTCAGTACATTGCATATCCAAAGTATGCACCTAGGATGACACTAACCACTAACCACCACTCAAATCTATCATAAACACTTCACCTCTAACCACTACCCATCTGGATTGTCATGTTAGTATTGTGGAGGGAACACCAATACATCATGTTTCCTATGCAACACTAATGTGCCTTTCTTCTTCTAGCAAATAAGCATCAAAAGTCTCATGGTGACAGCAGCAGGCACGAGCTCCCAGGCAGGCACTAGTACTCAAATGGATTGGGATACCATGCCTGCGGAGGCTCCACTGACAGCGAGGCTTGAAGAGTTTCTGAATGTGCGAAGAATTCCCATCTCGGATCCACCGAGTGGCCTAACAGAAAGAGTGAAAGGGCATTCCCATTGGTTCAATGAGATGCCAGGAGATTTGGGAGATGCAGATCATATCTGGGAATCCAAGTTGGAATTTGGAGGAGTGTGGTGGACCTTTTAGTTCTTCTCACGAGAATTTGAAGCATTACAAAATGTAGCTCCTCTTCAAGCTATTTGGCAGAAAATGGGGTTACAGGATTATTTTAGTGCATCTCTGCCTAAACCTGATTTCCTTAGGTGCTATTACTTGATTGGCACTTTGAAAGCGACAGGAGATAAAGATCAGTCAGGCACATTCCTAGTGCCCTCTCTATCAAATCAGGAGGAAATGAAAAAGTTTGAGTTGAGCATAACTTTAATCAAGGAAGCCCTTCAAATGTACGACACCCATGTACCCTCCGATCAAGATCCTTTGATACCGGAGTCTATGAAGAACAGTAAGCTCAAGAAGTTGAAAGAGATGTGTGCCCTCACCCCGAACATTGCCATACCATTGAGAATTGTGTCTTCAACACTTCGCATTTCTGGCTCAAGATTGATTCACTCAGCCTCATAAAAAGATTTGGTACGGGTTATACCTAGCGGAGACAGGGAACTTGCCTATTAAAATGCCAGTGTGGATCTTGGACCAATTATATGAAGCAGGAAAACGAGGAGTAAGGAAGCCCACTTTGCATGGTTGTTGTGCCATTACAAGAATTATATACAGATGCCTCACCTATGACGTGCCAATTGCACGGGTGCTTAAATACTCCCAGCTATAGTTCTTCTAGGGGCGAAAACTAGGGGTTCAACCAGCCAAAAGAATGCGTGGATCACTTTCTCATGTTCCAATTCCCCGCGAGTCCACCACAGAAATCTCCCTTGGAGAAGAAGCCCAAGTAGCCCTATTCACAATCCATCTCCAACGACCACAATCAGAGGGCATGGTACAACCCACTCCATCAGCCGCTCCACTACCCTCGGATGCTGAGCTTGCATCCATGGCTACATTGGGAGAGGATACATCCTTCGACTTTGAGAGATTTTTGCAAACAGCACAGTTATCTGAGAGTGACTTCTTCTCAGACACCGACGGCCCTGGATCATCATCCCAGAGAGGACGACCACATGGGGAGGCACGAAGAGTACATTGGGAAGATGAGGCACAACACACTCAGGTTGAAGGCACACATGAACAAGAAAAGGCACAGGAAAATGAATCAGAGGAGAGTGAGGAGGAAGCCCCTGCTTACACCGCACAACTCAAACAACTCTACAAAACGATCAAGCAGGTACAAAAGAGGCATAAGCTATCTGAAGAGGCAAACAGAGCAATGGTAAATCAAATGCTTCAAGCAGAGAACATGGATCCCCACTTTGTTGAATCATTGAACCTTTTGGCGGACACATGTGGGATTATAGAAGCTATGCGGACCATGTTACATCGCACCCCTCCTCAATACAACCAACGACGGATCGATACACGACCGCGAAAGGGAAAAATGATTCAGATGGAAGTCTCTACCTCACTCCCTACCGCAGCTCAGGAAGATGTGCACATGACCAGCCCCACTAACACTGATGCACACGACGACAGCACACAGATACCAGCTCCCCCATCACCTCCCACCCAACCCACCGAACCCCTCGCCTCTAACATCACTGAACAACCCACAACCATCCTTACGGAACCCATGCCGCAAACCACCATTTTGCCATCCTTACCTATCCCTACCTCTATCATTGCTTACCCATTTTCCGAACCTCATATAGGTCATCCTGCCACCCATCAAACCATCATAGGTCACCCTTCCTTTCAACCAGCTCTTGGACAACCACATGTCCCTACCCAAACATTAACACACCCATTTCCCTTCACCACAACATTTCCGACTTACCAACCCCTACCCATTGTGCCCCTCTTAACCTCCTCAGAACCAACACAAACCACCCTGCCTCCATTCTTGGCAAACCTTGTAAATATAGTTCAACAAATTGAAAATCATAATAGAAAGTCCCTTTCCCACCCCACCTCCCCCACATTCACGACCACCACTAACACACCACCCACCATTCCAGTGTTCACGATTCATACTTCACACACAATCACGTCTGACCCCATGGACATTTCACCCTCCACAGGACCACTCACCACCACGTTTGTCTCAACATCACCACTTGTAACTTCACGCACATCACCGCATACATCCACAGTCAACACCACAACCACCCAGCTTAAACAGGAATACAGGTTATTAGAAGAAAACAATAAGGAGCTTTGTACTTTGTCATCCCATCTCCAGGCACATGTCAATGCCTTGGAGTTGAGTAATACAACATTACAACATGAGGTGACCGCCCTCCAACAATCGAATGCAAAGCTTGAAGCCAAGTATACGGAGACGGGTAAGGCTATGGAAGAACAACTCAGAGATCAGCTGGCCCGCAATGCTAGGCTACAAAGAAACATGGCTTACTTTGCCACCACCTAGCAGCTGCCCAAGAAGAGAAGAGAAGATTACAACAACAAAATCAAGACAATCTCGAAGCAGCCATAGAAAACACTCCAGGGGCACCTATAGATCCTACCAAATTCCAAGCTATCCCCTCAAAACACATTCAGCAGGTATTGGGAGATTATGCGACGCTCTTGGAAGCACACGACCAACTGGCAGACCAGGTAAAGGAACTCCAAAGATCCCAAGTGCCCGCACCACACCCAACAGAACCTAAAGAGATGGTCAACGCTGCTACTTCACCAGAGCTCAAATCTTCAACGGCTAATGAGGTACTTGAGCTATGCCAACAAGTGGCAGAATTAAAGATTAAATTGTTACAATATGAACGACCTCCCTCCCCACCCGATCAACCAACAGAAGAGGAGACTATTGTCATCCCTGTGGAAGAGACCTTTGAAGTTAACTATGAGCCTCAACCCCTTCCAGGAGGCAGAATCACTGATGAGGGACAGGACACTTACGAAGAACCCCCTGCTACCTGGATGAAACAAGTCGAAGAAATGGGGCCCACGCACAAAGAGCGTATCTCCACTCAAATGATGGCCATGAAAACTATCGAGGATACAATACTTCAGTCAAAATATTTCAGGCACTTGGCTCCTAGACGACTGATAACCAGTTCAGAGTTACAGTATAAACCCTACTTTGTACTTCTAGCAGACTACAACGCTGAGATAAAACGCAAAACCAACAAGTACCCTACGTTCGCAACACAGTTCGAACCAGAAGACATTCTGGAGGAAGCCCGCAAAGGGGCTATATTCCAACCTATATGGAGGCAAAAGTTACTTGAGACCTATCCGGAGATGCTCAAAACATGGGATCACGCCCCCATGCATTTGAAGTATAACCCTTGATTTGGGCCCGTACAACGCAGAAGATCATGGAAAGCATTTGCTATAAAGGTTGATGGAGAGTGTTAATCTCCAAAAGAACAAGTTGACCTTGAATTTAGATCACCTCTATATCAAGATCAACTTTAGACTCCACCAAACTTATAGATTATTCACCAATTTATCAGAAAATTGATTATTCTGAAAAATTCAACTTCTTCAGAAAAGTCTGCTGCAGATTAATCACTCATTGACTAATCAATCCTGTAAAGTTTTTTGATAAAACTTTGTACAACACTTCGCCTTGAGATTGCGCAACTTTATCAAGTTAAATTTCTCAAAATGATTGAGTATACTTTGAGAAATCATACAAACAAGTTACCTATGTGTAAAACACCTTCTCTGCAGTAGCGACTTTGACACCTGTAACTTCTTAGCACTGGTTCTCACAATGTCGAACCCGTTTGATCAAGATCTTTTAGCCATAGATGGCTTACCTTCCAACTTAGATTTTAAGCCCTCACTTGTGTAAAACTTTACACCACACACTCAGAAATCTTCATTTCTCTGAACATGAAATCTGCGCCAGTTTTGTCGACTCTCAGAACATCTTCACATATGAATGTTCCTAAACAAAATTCTCTCAGCCTGATTGCAATTAACCTCTCAAATTCTAGTCATAGATAGATTAGCTATGGACTTAGATAAGTGCAAAAGGATTTCTCAAAAGATTAAACACAGAAGGAGCAGACTGCTAAACATCGGGCGCAAAATTTTTCGATTTCTTCAGAAAATTACATATTAGTGAGGATGGATGATTCACTCACTTACAATGTGTCTAATGACACTAATTTTTCTCTCCCTATTCTCTAATCTTCTTCTGCTCTCTTTGCCCCGACATTTTCCAACATATTTATAGATGAATATATACAAGTGTATGACTAAACAAAGGTATAAGTCAGCTAATGTACACATATGTACATGTCTTTGGATTTTCTGAATATGCCCTTCCTTCAACCATCTGACTTTGTTTTCTTCTTGACTTCTTGACTTCATTTCTCCATAATCCTTCAATTGATGATTGTCATGCACCAACAGCTCCCCCTCAATCATTAATTGAGGTTCTTCTCTATCTTCTTTACTCCAGCCATATCCTTGAATCTTTGCAATTTTGGTCCATCTAGACTTTTTGTCATCATATCTGCAACTTGATCTTTTGTGGGAGTATGTATGACTTCAATCTCTTTCTCAATGACCTTCTCTCTCAGAAAATGATACTGTATTTCAATATGCTTAGTTCTAGCATGAAATACAGGATTAGCTGCCAAGTATAATGAACTCATATTGTCTCCACAAATAATAGGAGTACTCTGAATCACATCAAAAACTTTCAAAAGTGTCTTTAGCCATATTACCTCTTTTGCAGCTTCCACCATACCTTTATATTCTGCTTCTGTAGATGACAAAGCAACTGTATGTTGCTTCTTGGAACACCATGAAATCAATTTGTCTCCTACATAGCACAAGTATCCATGTGTTGATCTTCTATCATCCACATTACCTGCCCAATCTGCATCACTATATATCTTGATTCTTGTATCTGAAGTAAACCCATAGTACAACCCTTCTCTGAGTGTACCCTTGATGTACCTAAGTACTCTTTGTCCTGCAATCCAATGTTCCTTTCTAGGACAATGCATAAATTGTGAAAGCACACCAACTGCATATGACAAATCAGGCCTTGTCAATGTAGCATAAATCAAGCTACCAACCAAACTTTGATAAAGTTTCATATCTCTGAACTCTTCTCCTCCAAACCTAGACAATTTATGATTCACTTCCAAAGGTGTAGGTGCAACCCTGCAATCTTCCATTTTAAATTTGGTTAGCAAGTTTTTAAGATACCTTTCTTGGGTCACATATACTCCATGTTGAGTATAAGAAATCTCCATTCCCAAGAAGAATGATAGGTTCCCCAAATCACTGATTTTGAACTCTTTCTCCATCTGCTTCTTGATCATTTGTATTCCTTTATCATCTGTTCCTGTAAGTATTATGTCATCAACATAAATACAAACATAAATGAACCCATCTTCACTTGCTTTGACTAGCAAGCTACTATCTGCCTTTGATGCTTGAAATCCAAGATCATTCAAGAATTTTACAAGCCTATAATTCCATGCCCTTGGGGCTTGCTTTAATCCATACAAAGCTCTCTTGAGCTTACACACATAATTTGGACTCACTTGATCTTTGAATCCATCTGGTTGCTCCATGTAGACTTCATCTGAAATGTAACCATTCAAAAAAGCATTTTTGACATCTAATTGAGATAACTTCCAACCTTTGCAGGCAGCAATTGCTATGAGTGTCCTGATGGTTGTCATCTTTGCCACAGGACTATATGTCTCATCATAATCCACTCCATATGTCTGTGCATACCCTTTCACAACAAGTCTAGCTTTATACCTAGACACACTTCCATCTGCAAATCTCTTTGTTTTGTAAACCCACTTACAACCAATGATTTTCTGACTATTAGGTTTAGGAACCAAATCCCATGTTTGATTCTCTATCAATGCATCATACTCCTCTTGCATAGCATCTTCCCAATTCTTCTTCCCTTTGGCCTCTTCATATGTAGAAGGGTCTTCATCTGCTTTTACCAAATAAGCATAATCTTTAGTAGTTAAGAATGAAGTGTCATAGCTATACCTTGTAGGTTGCCATTTGTGCCTAGATGACCTCCTAACTTCTGCACTTCTTGAAGTTTCTGGTTCATCACATTCTGGGTCAAACCTTGGCCTCTCTTCAACTTCAATCTGTACTTCATTGTTCTCACTTTCATCAAGTAATTGAATCTTTGCTTTACCTTTTCTTTGTTCCACTACTTCTTCATCATCTGCATGTACATTATATTTACCTGCATACCAAGTACCTTGCTCATCAAATGTAACATCCTTGGATACAATAAATTGCTTTGTGGATGGACTCCACAACCTGTATCCCAATTGCTTATCATCATAGCCAATGAATACATACTTTTCTGCCTTAGGCTCCAATTTATGCCTCAATTGAGATGGCACATATGCATATGCCAAGCATCCAAATATTCTGCAATGATCCAAGGTAGGTTTCTTACCCCACCAAGCTTCATATGGTGTCATACCCTGCAAAGCTTTACAAGGCAATCTATTAACCAAATATGTAGCTGTATTAACAGCCTCAGCCCACAAATAATTTGGGCAATTCTTCTCTTTCATCATGGACCTTGCAAATTCAACAAGTGTCCTGTTTCTTCTTTCTGCTACCCCATTTTGTTGAGGAGAGTACCTGCAAGTAACTTCTCTCTTTATACCTGCATTCCACAAATAATCATTGAACTCATTTGAAAAATACTCTCCCCCTCCATCTGACCTTAGTCTCTTTAATTTTTGACCTGTAATCCTTTCTGCATATGCATGATAGTGTTTAAATGTATTAAACACTTATGACTTTTCTTTAATCACATAAATTGTGATCCACCTGGTAGCATCATCAACATATATGACATAATATCTTGAACCATTTATACTAAAGTCCTTTGAAGGACCCCACACATCTGTATGCACCAATTCAAGTCTTTCTGAATACATAAACCCATGCTTGGAATAGGATTGCTTATGAGCCTTACCTAATTGACATGCCTCACATCTGTATGTCATGTGTTGACCTGCAATGTTAGGCAATCCAAGCACTGAATCATTGTTGATCATTTCTTTGATACCTCTTTCATTAAAGTGTCCAAGTCTTTTGTGCCAAAGATCCAATTCTGACACCTTTTGCTCTCCATATGTGAACATAGCATGTCCAACATTTCCTTGTACCTTCAATGTGAAGAGCCTTCCTTCTTTCTTTCCTGCAATAACTTGTTTATACCCTTGACTAGGGTCTTCCACATAAACTCCATCATTGGTGAACCTTACCTCATATCCTTTTTCCACAATTTGACCTACACTGATCAAATTCTTTGGAATTGTGGGAACATAGAGTACCTTACTCAGAAGAGTGCTCCCATCCTTAGCTTTGACTGAACCAATTGACTTTACCTTATGCTTTGTATTATCACCTGTCTGAACTGTATGATTAATTGCATTATGATCTAGGTCAGTCATCAAAGCAATATTTCCACTTAAATGATTACTACATCCTGAATCAATATAGAACACTCTCATGTCCTCATGTGAGGTTTCACATGTATTCATAATGAGAGTCGAGTCCTCCTTCTGATCTGATGCATAGTTGTAGTAGGTGTTATTATAGGATTGATTTTGGAAGTTTCTTCCTCCACCTCTTCCAAAAGAATTCCTACCACCTCTACCTCTGAAGTTTCCTCTCTGAAATCTACCACCTCTTGCTCTTTGATTAAAGTTCTGATAATTACCATTGTTTTGATTATTGTGCCAACAATCATGAGATAGATGATTGGTCTTACCACATATCCAACAAGCTCTTGCATTATCTTTGTTGTTTCTGCCTCTTCCTCTACTTCTGCCATTTCCTCTTCCTCTTATGAAATTTGCTTGGTTTGATGTACCTTCTTCTTCACCTGATTGTTGCTTCCCTTTGTTAGCTTTCTTCTTGTCTTTAGAATACATTGCATGACCTGCACTCTTATCAACATCTCCTTTGATATCATTCTCAAAAGTTAGCATATGACCTAACAATTGATTCAAGTCAGGAGTAAAGTGATCTAATGAAAGTTCTGTAGATAAAATGAAAGGCTTCCACTTCTCATCTCCTCTTAGTCCTGTGAGTATTTGTCTTACCAATTTGTCTTCTTCAATGTCTTCATCCACTGCACCTAGAGAATCTGCAATGTCCTTCATCTTTGTCACATAATCAGAAATTGATTGTGAGGCCTTCTTCTTGAAAGTAGTGAATTCTGCCCATAGTGAAGCCTTCCTTGATTTGGTTGTGTTTTGGAAATGCTCCTCCAAAGCATTCCAAATGTCACATGCACTTTCAAGTCCTCTAATATGAGGAAGCAAATAGTCATTGACTGCCATGTAGATTATGCTCCTTGCTTGAGCATCTTTCTTCATCCAATTCTTTAAGTCTGCAAGCTCTTCCCTAGTTGGAACACTAGGATCTCTGAATTCTGGCTTTTCTTCATCTCCTGTGATGTATCCTATCATATCTTTGCTCATAAGATGAGCTTCCATCCTCATAGACCATGCAGGATAGTTCTCTCTATCCAACTTTTCAATTTGGAGACTATCTCCCATCCTTACTTCACCTGTAGTCTCAAAACTTTAACCTTTACAGATAATAAATGTACCTTTACTTCGAATGTTGCTCCTTCTGATCCTTTTGATACTCTTTGTATGTCTTCCTTCAAGTTTTCTTCAGCCTTTACCCTTCTGCACCTTCAAAATGTAAAGATTTGTACTTCTGCAATAGTCGGAGTCTTCTTCACTTCAATTTTGACACAACCTGCTCTGATACCACTGATGGAGAGTGTTAATCTCCAAAAGAACAAGTTGACCTTGAATTTAGATCACCTCTATATCAAGATCAACTTTAGACTCCACCAAACTTATAGATTATTCACCAATTTATCAGAAAATTGATTATTCTGAAAAATTCAACTTCTTCAGAAAAGTCTGCTGCAGATTAATCACTCATTGACTAATCAATCCTGTAAAGTTTTTTGATAAAACTTTGTACAACACTTCGCCTTGAGATTGCGCAACTTTATCAAGTTAAATTTCTCAAAATGATTGAGTATACTTTGAGAAATCATACAAACAAGTTACCTATGTGTAAAACACCTTCTCTGCAGTAGCGACTTTGACACCTGTAACTTCTTAGCACTGGTTCTCACAATGTCGAACCCGTTTGATCAAGATCTTTTAGCCATAGATGGCTTACCTTCCAACTTAGATTTTAAGCCCTCACTTGTGTAAAACTTTACACCACACACTCAGAAATCTTCATTTCTCTGAACATGAAATCTGCGCCAGTTTTGTCGACTCTCAGAACATCTTCACATATGAATGTTCCTAAACAAAATTCTCTCAGCCTGATTGCAATTAACCTCTCAAATTCTAGTCATAGATAGATTAGCTATGGACTTAGATAAGTGCAAAAGGATTTCTCAAAAGATTAAACACAGAAGGAGCAGACTGCTAAACATCGGGCGCAAAATTTTTCGATTTCTTCAGAAAATTACATACTAGTGAGGATGGATGATTCACTCACTTACAATGTGTCTAATGACACTAATTTTTCTCTCCCTATTCTCTAATCTTCTTCTGCTCTCTTTGCCCCGACATTTTCCAACATATTTATAGATGAATATATACAAGTGTATGACTAAACAAAGGTATAAGTCAGCTAATGTACACATATGTACATGTCTTTGGATTTTCTGAATATGCCCTTCCTTCAACCATCTGACTTTGTTTTCTTCTTGACTTCTTGACTTCATTTCTCCATAATCCTTCAATTGATGATTGTCATGCACCAACAAAGGTTTAGAACAACGCAAATTGCAAAAAATGGCTCAATTACCCCTCAATTGCACCACCAACAGGAACACCAACAATTGCATACATGATGGCTACCATCAGACATTGGATGCCACGCCTACACCCCATGCCAGATATCGCTGCCCATATGATGTTAAAGATCTTGGATATGATGCAAATCGTGCTCAAAACTTTCGGCAATGTAAGTAGCATCATGCCTCCGATTCCGGGCTTCATAAATGGTAATTATGATTTACTTTATGATATGAGCACGACCCCGAGTATTCGAGTTGCTTATGCGTGGCATGCACGAATAAGATATCTCCCTGCTTGCTACAAGCAAACTTTTGATGACATGTTCACCATGGGGTTTTGGGAGTCACACTCAGAAGTGTTCGCACCACGCCCAACCCACCTGCTACAACTATTCGCGTGCGAACAGACAATGCACTCAGAGCTCTACACCACGCCACAACCTGACATGCCCGGCGCAGTTAATTGGGATGCCTTGCAAAGAGATTTGGTCAGGGGACTACGAATCAAAGAACAAGAATTGGCAACCGACATACTACAACAGTACATTGATCAAACCGTGGAGCAGAGGTCTATCAGAGACGACATACGCTAGGGGGGGGAGAGTGTTGGCATCATACGAGAAGAAGCAAGTTCGGGCATACATGCAGATCTAGGACTGAGGCAACCCATTAATTTTTTCCAATCCTTATATCATTCTAAAAGTGATTCTCATCACTAGAAACCCTTATAAATACCGTTTCATCTGTTTGTAGCTCCATTTTGTACAAGCCGAGGAGTCCTCGAGCTTGAGGAGCCTTAGAAGTAATTGCCTACCAATTTTCATATTTTTTAGACCTCATTTGAGCCCTCAAATAAGCCCTGGAACCTAATTTTTAACTAGGCCAGGCACTACGTTTGGACAGGGCCAAAGCTAGTCAAAAACTATAAATAGAGCTAGAGAGCTCATTTTTGGGAGAGCTTCTTGTAGTTTTGATCTTGTATGAGAACTCGGTTGCAATAGAAGTGATTCCATTGTATTACTCTCTTTGTTCTTGCCGTGTGTGCACGTGTGTATGTATGTGTGTGCATGTTGGTGTGCTTCTCACTCACACACTTGTGCCTTCACTTGCTCGAGGTCTTCATACCATCCTCATGTCTTCCCGGATTAACATTAAAGGAGGTGATACTCATCACTGAGCTACACATGACTTCCTACTATTCTTTTTTGCAAGAGTGTGTTGTTAAAGGTTTTAAGGATCTTATGTTTGAATTTAGAGATATTTTTCCCACTGACTTACCTAAAGGGCTAGCACCTAAGAGAGGGAACATTGAACATGGTACTGAGGTAGTTACTAACACTAACCCTATATGGAAGCCACCTTATAGGATTAGTGTTTCTCAACATGAAGAGGTATAGAGAAACTACAAGATTACCTAGATAAAGGCTTCATTAGACTTATTAATTCACCTTGGGCATTGCTAATGCTCCTAGTTAAGAAAAAAGATAGCTCTATGAGACTATGCATAGATTATAGGGCATTGAACAAGGTAACTATCAAAAATAGGTTTCCTAGCATAGGTTGGAAGACCTATTTGATCAATTACATCAAGCTAGGTATTTTACCAAGCTTGATCATAGATCACGATATCATCAAATTAGGACTATGGTAGAGGATGTCCCTAGAAGTGTTTTTAGGACTAGATATGGGCACTAGGAGTAGGGTAGTTTTTAGTAGAATTTCTAGTTGATATTATGTTCTATAGTACATCAAAACAAGAACACTTGGAACACTTGAGGAAAGTATTCCAAGTTCTAAGGGAAAATTCACTCTTTGCCAAAGAGTCAACGTGGTAATTTTTCAAAATATAGGTTAGATACCTTGGACATATAGTCTCACAAGAGGGAATCTAGATGGATCCTAGAAAAGTACAGGCTGTTATGGAAAAGCCACATCCCACGAACTTGGAAGAGCTACAAATCTTCCTCGGTTTATCAAGATTTTATCAAAGATTCATAAAGAATTATGCCAAAATTTTTATCTCAATGATGAAACAGCTTAAAGGAAAAGGGAAATCCTTTCATTGGGGAGACGAATAAAATCAAAGTATGGAGAAGTTGAAGGTAGCAATTTCTACAGCTCCATTTTTGCACATAGAAGATCCCGATAAACCCTTTGCAGTTGAGAGTGATGCAAGTGATTTTGCTATAGGAACATTTTTAATTCAAGATGGTTGGTTAATGGCTTTCAAGAGAAAGAAAGTAGAACCTACTTAGAAGAATTACTCTATGTATGAGAAGGAGTTGTATGTTATTGTCCATGCTTTGAAGAAGTGGCATCATTATTTAAATGGTGCCAAATTCATGATGGTGTTTGATCAAGAGAGCATTAATTGGCTCTCTAATCAAACAGACCTTAAAGCTTGTAGGGCTCGATTGGCAGAGACCCTTCAAGAGTTTTCATATGAGCTTATGTATAGGAAGGGAAAGTTTAATGTAGTGGTTGGCTCGTTTAGCTACATGCCTATGCTCAACCGACTGAGGTTTACTCAAATCACCAATGAGCTACTTGTTTCCATTAGAGGGAACTATAGGCTTGATCTTATATATTCTAAGATTTAGGAATCCATAGAAAAAGAGGATCATGATACATGGGTTTCCAATGAGAATGGAGTATCAATGGGTACTCAAGATGGATTCAAATGGAAGAATTAGGGTATCCATGACGGATATATGTAATATAAGGGTAAGGTGTGTGTCTTAGATGACACATTTTGTATGAGTGTCATGACACACCTAGTGCATGAAACCTAGGAGTTAGCAAGACTTATGATCTTGTTAAGGGGCAGTTTTTACTAGTTTGGAATTCATAAGGACCTCCTAGAGTATGTGCTTAAGTGCACTAAATGCCAGGTCAATAAAGCTAAAAGATTGAGGATTGGAGGACTACTCCACCCATTGGATATTCCCAATGGGAAGTGTGAGAGTATCTCCATGGATTTCATAGAAGGATTACCTAAGATTCAAAGAGGGCACGTAATTGTGGATAGGTTCACCAAAATGGCTAGGTTTATTCCAACATGTAGAATGGTGAATACACCCAATTTTGCCAGACTATTTGTAGAAAACTTATACCAACTATATGGTCTTTCTTTAGACATAATTTCTAATCAGGATAGGAAGTTCACTAGCCCCTTTTAGAGAGCATTCTTCAAAAGGTTGGATATAAAACTTAGCATGAGTACAGTTGAACATCCACAATTGGATGGGCAAACAAAGAGGGTTAACTGAATCCTAGAGGATATGCTTCAAGCATATGTGAATGAAATGCAAACCAATTGGGAAGAGTTATTACCTTTAGTAGAGTTTGTGTATAATACTGCCAATCACTCTTAACTAGGCATAGTCCATTTATGCTTATGTACGGGTTTCAACCAACAACTCATTATGTAGTAGGATTGAAAAACGAGAAGGTCCAAGTTGCAAAGGACTTCTTGGAAGAGATGAATGATATGCTTAGGCTTGGTAAGTATAGCATAAGGAGAGCTCAGGACAAGGTGAGAGCTTATGTTGACCCTCAAAGAAGAGACATCAAGTTTGGGGTAGGAGAGCAACTTAAAGTTCCATGTAGGTCTGAAATCATGAAGATTGTACCTTGTTCAAAACTATTTCCTAGGTATTGTGGACCATTCCCAATACTTAAGAGAATAGGAAAGATGGCTTACCAGCTCGAACTTCTAGAGACTAGCTTTAACAATCCAATATTTCATGTTAGTTGGTTTAAGAAAAGTTGTGTGAATTTGACAACCTCATTCCAAATAGTGACATAGTAGAACCTATTTTTGTTCAATCTGTTCCACATGAGCCTGAGAGCACACTACACACTTGAGAGAGACAGACGAAGAGTCACTTATATAAAGATTGTCTAGTAAAGTGGAAGGGTAGTTCCGAAGATGGTGCTACATGGGAAGGGTTTAGCACACTCAAAGACGATTTACCAAGTTTAGATTACCTTCTTGAGAGTCTTTTCAATGGCAGGGATATGGCGAAACAACAAAGAACCATGTACATGGGGTTTGGTGGGAGTACTATTCCATTAATTCTCTCTTTCTTAGAGGACCTTCCAATACCATTTTTGAGGACAAACATGAAGCTAAGGGGAAGGAAATGTCACATTGGAGTAACCTTGGGAGAGAGTTGTGAACCACCTCTTAGACCTGTTTATATGAACTCACACATGAGTGCCATGTGGCACCCATGTGTGAAGCCATGTGGGGACTCCTCAGGCTATAGCAAACATTTGAGAGGGAATTAATTGAAGTAGTATTTGGCTAGGTAGAAGATGAATAATCTATCTCTGTGTATGCATTTCGTATTTGTAATCGGTAGTCTCCTTGTGTCCATCTCATTCTCTATGCTTAGGGATTCACCAAAAGGGTTCATCAAAGACATGAATAATGTATTTGGCTATTGCATGCAGGATTCTTCTCAATATTGCATTGTCTCGCATGCAAACATGTGTAGTAAGTTTGTTGATCATGAACTGAAGACTTCGGAATGATATTCCCAAATTCAAGTTGCAAACATGTCTTAGAATGTTTGCTTATAACATATGGGCAAGTATTGATTCTATGATGCCACATATAACAAACCTTAATTGATGGCATTGTAATCATGCCATATACTAAGGCAAAATTATCATTCTAAAATACTAATGTATTTACATGTGGTGCTTTAACTTTGTTAAACACCTTGAATATGTTGGAATTCAAGGTCTGCAAAAGCATGTGAAAGCACAAGGAAGAAGAAGAAGCTTGTGGCACAACACACAAAACTAAATCTATTACCACTAGAATGTACAAAGATAAGTAACTTGTTAGGGATATGTGTATATACAAGTAGGGAAAAAAACATCCTTTAGAGGGAAAAACGTGCTCTGGTGGTCCCAGTGTGTTCACACACATCACTACCTAAATATATCAACAAGTCCTCCATGAGAGTGATGCAGCGAACAAGGAGGCAACACTCAAGTATAAGGAAGCTATGTGAAATCAATCCACAAAAGGAATTAAGCCCAAAGCTTTGCGGAAAGCTTCAAACTTCTCCCTAGGTAGAGCCTTTGTGAAAAGGTCTGCCATGTTCTCCTATGTGGGCACATATGCCAAAATGATCTCTGCAGCGGAGAACCTCTCCCTGACATAATGGTAGTGCACCTCAATGTCCTTAGTGCGAGCATGGAACATAGGGTTCCTCGCAAGTACCAATGCGCTCTAACTATTAATGAAGATGGTGGTGGCAGAAGATTGACCAACACCCAAATCAGCCATAAGGTGTCTGAGTCACACACAGTCAATAGACGCTGTGAAAGTTGCCTTATACTCAGCCTCACAACTAGAAGTGGCCAAAGTAGGTGGCTTCTTGCTCAACCAAGATATACATGAGCTACCAAGCATGAAGCAAAAACTATGTGGACACATGAGTATCATAGAAATCGGCCCAATCCAAGTTGGAAAAGGCATGTAAATTTGGCAGTAGTGATCCCCGCTTGGGATAAAACAGTCCAAGTAGTTGGGTACCACTCAAGTAACGAAACATGCGCTTAACCATCTGGCAATGATTGACACCTAGGCAATGCATAAACCTGCTCATCTGTGAGACAAAAAACTGAATATCTGGCCGAGTATTGCATAAGTAAATCAAGCATTCAATAGCTTGTTGATAGAGAAAAACATCAAATGCATCTCTAACATCATGAAGACTCAATCATAAACCTATCTCCATAGGAGTGGCAATAGGTTTGCAATCTTCAAGGCCAAAATGCTACAATAATGTGTCAATATATTTTGTTTGACACAAAGCTATTATGCCATCAACTTGCATAAATTGATGCCCAAATAATGATGAAAATGCCCCAAATCTAACATCTCAAATGAGGCATGCAGATCAGCCTTAAAATTAGCAATATGCTTCTCATGAGGATGAGTCAGCAGCATGTCATCAACATACGTAGCATATCATCAACATACGCAACAATGATTAGAAACACATCATTAGCACGTTTAACATATAAGGTGCTCTCAGTTGGACTATTCTCAAAACATGTGCAATTAGGTAGGCATGTATGTAGGTGCAAAGGTCTCATCAAAATCAATACCTCTTTCCTACACATAACCCTTTGTAACAAGCCTAGCCTTATATCTGTCAACTATTCCATTAGGCTTATGCTTCAACTTGTATATCTACTTAGTGTCAATGACCTTCTTGTGAGGAGGCAATTCACATAAAGACAAGGTACCATGCTTCAGTATAGCATCATATTCAGATTGCATAGCAGCCATCCAATTTTCTAAATTTTGTGCTTCATCAAAAGAAACAGGCTCATTCTCATCATAGAGACTTGAGGCAGCCATAGCATAGCAATTTGATGCAAAAGAATCACTATGAGAGCCTAAATGAGTGCGATATTATAGAGATGCATCTAATTTTGCTATCATGCAAAGTCTACACTAGCCATTTAGGCAAAGTTTTTGCCTCCTCAATATCAACTCTCTCAATAACAAGTGCTTCATCTAAATCTACATCAAAAATGGAATGATTTGCATCATCAGATGAAACCTATAAAGGCTGAGAAGTTGCATCATTAGGACGAGCACTAAACTGTCCACATGTAAAAAGAAGCAGCAAAGTATCATACATATCTTTGAAGTTAACAGATGTCTCCTTAGTACATGAAAATAATGGCTGAATAGTATCATCCACAACAACAATATCACGACTAACTAAAATGCATTTAGCTTGTGGATGATACAGACAATAGCCTTTGCTTTCAGAACTGTACCCAACAAAAATACATTTCCGTACTTTATCATCTAATTTCTTGCATTGTTGTTCAAGCACTAATGCATATGTTAGACAACCAAAAATATGCAGGTGAGCAATAGATGGCTTGCAACCATGCCAATCCTCATATGAAGTGATAAACTGCAATTCTTTAGTGGGATACCTGTTAAGTACATATGTTGCACACATAACAGCCTCAAGCCAGAAATTATGTGGTAAAGCCTAACTCTTGACCATACACCTTGCCATCTCCATGAGTTACCTATTCTCGTGTTCAGCAACTCCATTCTATTGAGCTATATACGGCACTATACACTGATGTTTTATCCCACGTTTAGTGAGAAATGCATTAAATTTAGAAGACATATTTTCCCCTCATCGATCAGAAACTAATGGAAGGTGCCCATTTTACATGGTGATAGATTTTCAGCCAAAACGAGAAAATCTTTGAAGTACATAAAAACTTCGGACTTTGCTTTCAATGGATATACCCATGCATGCCTAGAAAAATCATCAATGAAAGTCGTGAAGTAAAGATAGTTTCCAAAGGAGAGTGTCTACATAAGACCATAAACATCACTATGAACAAGCTGCAATTTTTGAGTAATTTGAATTGAACCATCTTTTGGGAATGAGGAACGCTCCATTTTGCCCAAAATAGAGCCTTCACAAACTTGTTTACTAGGTGCCTCAAGTTTGGGCAGAGAGGACACCATTTCAGATTTCTGTAGGCATTGCAAACTAGCAAAATTCAGATGACCAAACCGTGCATGCAAAAGCTTTGCATCTGACATAGCCTGAGAATCATGTATTGCACATGATGAATCATTCACTGATGTTTCATAGTCTATGAGGATATATAGTCGATGACATAAAATGCTAGAAGCAATAATGGTATCACTGTTTGATAGGTCATGAATTGTACATTTTTCATCAACAAATTTCACAATCAAGTCAATCTTGGCTAAAGCTCAAACTAATAACAGACTCTTCTTGATCCTTGGCATAAATAAAGCATTCGAAAATGTAGATGAACTACCATTAGTGTTGGCAATGATGGATGGACACTTCAAGATGATGAGTAGTTACTGCCAAATCCTACTTTGTACCAGCCCTTTGATGCTTCAGATTTGATAAGTGGACCTTCTTAGCTTTCCAATGACACCTTAAAATGACCTATGTACTTTGGAAATGATGTATGAAAAGATAGAATCAAAACAGACAACTTTGAACTTCAAGTCTTCAAGAAAACCTTCTATTTTTATCACTACACCTGTTGTATCTTTTGCTCAGTATGACCAACACAATAGAAATTGGAAAAATTCCTTTTAGGGGTATCTAATTAGCTTAGCAAGCTAACTATTCCAAGTGGAATCACTTAAAAAGATTAACTATGCTAAGAGAAATCAATTTAGCAAGTAAACCTTTACCCCCGATATTTTAGGATTGTTGCAGACTTCGACCAGTGATCACCTCGTCAGACTTTTCTCTGAGATGGCTAAATATGAATCCTTAAAATTTCGATAGCATGTAGAATGCTTTGAGCTGGTTCCAACAAGCTATAGATCTTTGAATTTGGTTGAGAAATGAGTGAGTTATGATCTCCACAAGTTGACTGACTAACAGAGACTATGACAGAGAACTCAGAAATGAACAATGTAGATATATGTATTAATCAACACTTGTGTACAATGACATTGGCATGAATTTCATTGCCTAATGGTGTAGAGAGGTGTGGGCTAGAGTGTAGACCTCACACACACTCAGATATGAAAATGAGGAGCTCGGGAAGTGACTTGCATGCCTGCGACTTTTTCTTGAAGGTTTATATAGATGTTCACTTCCAATTTGAATTTGAATTCAAATTGTTGGCTCTCTCTAAAAAGTGATCCTCCATTATAGGAGATATTCCATCAATCAACTCCTAACTTTTCCACAAGTTCTTCTAGGTAGGTGTTTACAAAGATTCTAAGTCAAATATGACTTTTACAAAAGGATAAAATGGTAATTAACCATTAGCATTGATTCCTATGCATCTTCATATGTGTATGGACTACAAGCCAAATGTGTAGGCTTGTGAATTGCACCAACAGCTCCCCCTCAAGCCAAACATTTTGGCTTGGTCTTCATTCTTCAGTCCTCATGTATATCCTGCAATCCAATCATTGATTTGAACCTGCAAATTTTGGTTCCATCCAATGCTTTAGTTGACAAATCTGCACACTCCATGTTGGTTGATACATATGTTAGTTGAATGTCCTTGCTTAATAGATTCTCTCTCACATAATGGTAATGGACCTCTATATGTTTGGTCCTAGCATGATAAATAGGATTAGGTGCAAGGTGAAGTGAGCTTGTATTATCTCCAAAGATCAATGGGGAGGTAGTATACAAACCCAATTCTGAATACAATAACTTGATCCATATGGCTTCTTGAGTGGCATTTGCCAATCCTCTATACTCTGCCTCTATAGAAGATAAAGCAACAGTAGGTTGCTTCTTTGAAGACCATGATATTGGCTTATCACCTACAAATGAAATGTATCCAGAAGTGCTCCTCCTATCATCCTTGCATCCTGCCCACTGCATCTGAATAAATCTTGATATCCAAATCTGAGGTGTAAGGGAAATACAAACCATGATGTTGTGTACCCTTGAGATATTTTAATATGCTTTTGGCAGCCTCCAAGTGAGGTACCCTTGGCTTGTGCATGAACTGACTTAGCACACTAACTCCATATGCAATATCTATCCTTGTCAAGGTAGCATAGTTCAAGCTACCCACAATGCTTTGATAACTTGTTATGTCATCAATTTCATCACCTTCATGGGCACTTAGTTTTAGGTTTACCTCCATTGGAGTACTTGCAACTTTGGCATCCTGCAAATAAAACTTCTTCAACATATCCTGTATGTATTTTTTCTAAGTAATATAGATTCCAGAGTTAGTATAGACTAACTCAAGTCCAAGAAAATACTTTAGTAAACCAAGATCACTGATCTTGAACTCCATCATCTGGTTCTTGATTTGTCTGATTCCATTGACATCATTACCTGTAAGTATGATATCATCAACATATACGCATAGGTATATTACCTCTAAATTACTTCTCTTGATGAATAGAGAAGTATCTGCCTTGCTCATGACAAAACCTTGGTCTTGAAGGTATGTGGTCAACTTGTGATTCCATGCCCTAGGTGCCTACTTTAATCCATAAAGAGCCTTTTTTAATTTGCATACATATGTTACCTTGTTAGGATCCTCATAGCTAGGAGGTTGTGACATATATACCTCCTTTGAAATCCATCCATTCAAAAAAGCATTTTTTACATCTAGCTGATACATGTTCCAATTCTTAGATGCATCCACACTTACCAACACTCTGATGGTTGGCATCTTGGCTACAGGTGAGAATGTTTCTTCATAGTTAATGCCTTGGGTTTGAGCAAAACCCTTGGCTACCAATTTGGCTTTGTACCTGTTATTGACCCATCACAATTTCTTTTGATTTTATAGATCCATTTGGATCCCATTACCTTCATAGACTCTTTCTTTGGTACTAGTTCCCATGTGTCACTTTCCTTGAGTGCTTCAATCTCCTCATCCATAGCTCCTTCCACTCTGTCTTAGTTTTTGCTACCTCATATGATCCTGGTTCTTCAATTGACAAATCTTTGGCAAGATAAACAGAGTGTTTAGTAACAAGAGAGGTGTCATACCCATATCTGATAGGTTTTTTGCTTTCCCTTTGTGATCTCCTGATTGATTGATTTGGAAAAAAAGATTCAGGTATGTCTTCAAGCTTCTTCATCTTGAGTTTGCCTTTGGACTTCCATGCCTTGAATTCTTCAAGATTGATAATGTCTTCATCATCTGAATTGGTGTCTTCATTCTGAGTAGGTTCCTCCTTAGTAAGACTTGGAAACTCCTCCTCCGAGTCGTAGGGTAGTTTAAACTTCCTACAATCATTCTCATACCAAGAATCATTTTCATCAAAGAAAACATCTCTACTAACCATGAATCCCTTATTTGAAGGGTTGTAGAACCTGTACCCTTTCTGATTTAGATCATATCCAATAAAGATGCACTTCTCAGCCTTAGGGTCTAGCTTACCTCTTATCTGAGAAGGAATGTGTACATATGCTACACATCCAAAGATCCTGCAATGATCAAATGAGGGTCGCTTACCATGCCATTCTTCATAAGGAGTCATCCCATCAAGGGACTTAGAAGGTAATCTGTTTATGAGGCAAGTGGTAGTAGATACACTCTCTGCCCATAAATAGTTAGGCAACCTTTTCTCATTCAACATTGACCTAGCTGTTTCAACAATCAATCTATTTCTTCTCTCAGCTACCCCATTCTACTGAGGAGTATACCTTGTGCTGATTTCTCTCTTGATTCCTCTGTCCTGCAAGAATGCTTCAAAATCATTGGAGAAGTACTCACTCCTCCATCTAACCTTAGCCTCTTTAGATTCTTCCCTGTCTATTTCTCAAGAAGTGCAAGATACTTTTTAAAACAATTGAACACTTCATCTTTGTGCTTCATAAAGTACAATACAATCCACATGCTATAATCATCAATAAAAGATACATAGTACCTTGATCCTGAGATTGAGGGGTCTTTGCTTGGTCCCCATACATCTGTATGGACAAGTTCTAGATAATCCTCATGCATGTAGCCTTTCCTTGAGAATGGTAACCTGTGAGACTTCCCAAATTGACAAGCACCACATTTAAAAATCATGTGTTGCTTGGATACATTAGGTATCCCAAGCATACGTTGGTCCCTGCATATTTGTTTCAAGGTTCTTTCTCCTACATGTCCTAATCTCTTATGCCAAATCTCAAGCTCTGAAAGTGTTTGATCTTTATAATTGTAGAGTGCAATATTCTTTGTGTCTTCTAACTCAAAAGTAAAAAGTCTACCTGCATTTTCTCCTTTATCAATTCTCTTGAACCCTTGCTTGGGATCCTCCACAAATGCTCCAAATTGATTGAATCTAACCTGCAAACCTTTTTCCACAATCTGTCCAACACTCATCAATTTTTTTATAATGGTTGGTACATATAGTACCCTACTCAACAAGTTTTGATTTCCATCACAAGTCTTAACATTTCCAACCTTAACTACTGAGTGCTTGGTGTCATCACAAATATGACTTTTATAAAAGGATAAAATGGCAATTAACCATTAGCATTGATTCCTATGCATCTTCATATGTGTATGGACTACAAGCCAAATGTGTAGGCTTGTGAATTGCACCAACAGCTCCCCCTCAAGCCAAACATTCTGGCTTGGTCTTCATTCTTCAGTCTTCATGTATATCCTGCAATCCAATCATTGATTTGAACCTGCAAATTTTGGTTCCATCGAATGCTTTAGTTAACAAATCTGCACACTCCATGTTGGTTGATACATATGTTAGTTGAATGTCCTTGCTTAATAGCTTCTCTCTCACATAATGGTAATGGACCTCTATATGTTTGGTCCTAGCATGATAAATAGGATTAGCTGCAAGGTGAAGTGAGCTTGTATTATCTTACAAACCCAATTATGAATACAATAACTTGATCCATATGGTTCTTGAGTGGCATTTTCCAATCCTCTATACTCTACCTCTGTAGAAGATAAAGCAACAGTAGGTTGCTTCTTTGAAGACCATGATATTGGCTTATCACCAGCAAATGAAATGTATCCAGAAGTGCTCCTCCTATCATCCTTGCATCCTTCCCAATCTGCATCTGAATAAATCTTGATATACAAATCTGAGGTGTAAGGGAAATACAAACCATGATGTTGTGTACCCTTGAGATATTTTAATATCCTTTTGGCAGTCTCCAAGTGAGGTACCCTTGGCTTGTCATGAGCTGACTTAGCACACTAACTCCATATGCAATATCTATCCTTGTCAAGGTAGCATAGTTCAAGCTTCCCACAATGCTTTGATAACCTATAATATCATCAATTTCATCACCTTCATGGGCACTTAGTTTTAGGTTTACCTCCATTGGAGTACTTGCAACTTTGGCATCCTGCAAATAAAACTTCTTCAACATATCTTGTATGTATTTTTTCTGAGTAATATAGATTCCAGAGTTAGTATAGACTAACTCAAGTCCAAGAAAATACTTTAGTAAACCAAGATCACTGATCTTGAACTCCTTCATCATCTGGTTCTTGATTCGTTTGATTCCATTCACATCATTACTTGTAAGTATGATATCATCAACATATACACATAGTTATATTACCTCTGAATTACTTCTCTTGATGAATAGAGAAGTATGTGCCTTTCTCATGACAAAACCTTGGTCTTGAAGGTATGTGGTCAACCTGTGATTCCATGCCCTAGGTGCTTGCTTTAATCCATAAAGAGCCTTTTTTAATTTGCATACATATGTCACCTTGTTAGGATCCTCATAGCCAGGAGGTTGTGACATATATACCTCCTCTGAAATCCATCCATTCAAAAAAGCATTTTTTACATCTAGCGGATACATGTTCCGATTCTTAGATGCAGCCACACTTACCAACACTCTGATGGTTGGCATCTTGGCTACAGGTGAGAATGTTTCTTCATATTCAATGCCTTGGGTTTGAGCAAAACCCTTGGCTACCAATCTGGCTTTGTACGTGTTTATTGACCCATTTATAGATCCATTTGGATCCTATTACCTTCATAGACTCTTTCTTTGGTACTAGTTCCCATGTGTCACTTTCCTTGAGTGCTTCAATCTCCTCATCCATAGCTTCCTTCAATTCTGTCTTAGTTTTTGCTTCTTCATATGATCCTGGTTCTTCAATTGACAAATTTTGGGCAAGATAAACAGAGTGTTTAGTAACAAGAGAGATGTCATACCCATATCTGATAGGTTTTTTGCTTTCCCTTTGTGATATCTTGATTGATTGATTTGAAGATTCAGGTATGTCTTCAAGCTTCTTCATCTTGAGTTTGTCTTTGGACTTCCATGCCTTGAATTCTTCAAGATTGATAATGTCTTCATCATCTGAATTGGTGTCTTCATTCTGAGTTCTCATACCAAGAATCATTTTCATCAAAGACAACATCTCTACTAACCATGAATCCCTTATTTGAAGGGTTGTAGAACCTGTACCCTTTCTGATTTAGATCATATCCAATAAAGATGCACTTCTCAGCCTTAGAGTCTAGCTTACCTCTTATTTGAGAAGGAATATGTACATATGCTACACATCCAAAGATCTTGCAATGATCAAGTGAGGGTCTCTTACCATGCCATGCTTCATAAGGAGTCATCCCATCAAGGGACTTAGAAGGTAATCTATTTATGAGGTAAGTGGCATTAGATACACTCTCTGCCCATAAATAGTTAGGCAACCTTTTCTCATTCAATATTGACCGAGCTGTTTCAACAATCAATCTATTTCTTCTCTCAGCTACCCCATTCTGCTGAGGAGTATACCTTGTGCTGATTTCTCTCTTGATTCCTTTGTCCTGCAAGAATGCTTCAAACTCATTGGAGAAGTACTCACTCCTCCATCTAACCTTAGCCTCTTTAGATTCTTCCCTGTCTGTTTCTCAACAAGTGCAAGATACTTTTTAAAACAATTGAACACTTCATCTTTGTGCTTCATAAAGTACAATGCAGTCCACATGCTATAATCATCAATAAAAGATACATAGTACCTTGATCCTGAGATTGAGGGGTCTTTGCTTGGTCCCCATACATCTGTATGGACAAAATCTAGATAATCCTCATGCATGTAGCCTTTCCTTGAGAATGGTAACTTGTGAGACTTCCCAAATTGACAAGCACCACATTTATAAATCATGTGTTGCTTGGATACATTAGGTATCCCAAGCACACATTGGTTGAACACAACTAACCTATCAAGTTTTTCTAAACTTGTAGCAGACTTTGAGAAACTTAGATTGGCAAACCAAAACCTATATATATCTTTGGCACAAAGAGACAAAATTTCCTGCACAAGCACTGTGATAGTGCATTTGTAAGTTGAAACAAGCTCAAATCGGGATTTCGGCACCAGAGAGCGAAGTTGTTTTGAAATCCTAATCACCATGAGTATGCTTACAAAATTTCGTGCGATTTTGGGACTGCAAGAAAACAAGGATTACGACCACCACAAGCTAGAGATATTACTCTCCTCCCAACCAAATGTCTCTATATATAGCTCTCTCCAGGGGAGTGCCTTCTTGGGTAGGTGGATACTAGCCAACCATGTGTCGGCCATGTAATTGCATGTGTGCCAAGTGTCCCAATCAACTCGAGAACTCAAGTGGATGCTTCTAGAAGGCTCTAGATGTCTTTGGGAAAAATAGTCTTCCCATGTTTCCCATGGGGATTGAACCCAAGACCTCCTCCTTCACATCCTTGAGAATTAACCACTAAGCTAAGTGGATCACTTGTTCACAAGAGTACACGACCTGCTAGTAAGTCTAAACTCGAGATCTTTGTTCATACACATGGATGACCAAACGGTGTCCGATTTTAGATCTCTAAACCGGCCAGACCCTTGGATCATAGACTTACTTTATTAAATTCTTCCCCCCTTGGAAAATATTTTCGTCCTCAAAAATAGAGCTATATACATACTGTAGGCAACCCTCGAGCCTCATGTTCTAAAACTGGAAGAACATGGTCATGTTCTAAAATTGGAAGAACATGTCTCATCTCTGTGGTGGCATCCCTGCCCAAATGATTCAAAACACTGTCTCATTTTGCACTTTGATGAACTCGACAAAGTACAAACTCGTGAAAGAATAATAAGGGTGGATCTAAACACATCCCTGGCCAATTCACAGTTTCTGGATGTGGGATCTAGGCCCAAACATGTGAACTAGGTGGATTCAAATTACTAGTCCATTTCTAGGCATAACTGGTGCATGGACTTAGTAATGCAGGTGGGATTCTTATCCCTTGCAAGGCTTTGAGAAATCTTGATTCACTTGAACTTGTTTTGGAGAACTTGAAATTTGGTCGTCCCAAACATCTAACTTGCATGTTTGTACAATGGTTTACTTTGATCCAACAGTTACTTGATTTTTTCACCCGACTAGAGGACTACTTTGTCCTAATGAGTTTAAAAATCCTATGTAAACTGTAAGAGAAAGTTACCATTTTCTTTGAGTCAACCATACTATAACTTGCCCAATACAGATTTGCAATGAAATTTGTCCAACTTAGGACACTTTTCTCAAAGACTATTTTTGAGCTAAAAGTTCTTGGGAATTGTCAATCTATCGAGCAATTCCTAACTTCTCTATTCTAGAGTATACTGGACTCTAGGAAATCATTTATGATATAACTTGAATCAAACTCAAATAAATAAGTCCACTTGGACTTATTATCTTTTGAAGACTGAAAAGGTCCTTGTACATAACATCTATCTAGGATGTTTTTAATTTAGTTATCTAGTTCTAACCAACTAACCCTGGTCTTTTGCAAAAGGAATCAGATACCATATCTGAGCCAATTCCGAAAGATTTGAAAAGCGGAAAGAAATAACTGCAACTCAGTACAACAAATTCAAACTTTGAAGATACGTAAGCTCGCTATGAGTCAACGACTAGATGACTCAAGACTTTAACTTCTCAAAGATCTGTTTCAACAAGGTATTGAAGCATTTTCTCCATTTTTAAGAGAAATAAACTAGATTCTCAAAAAGATTCAAAGCAAATCCAAAAACATCATCCAACCACAAGATAATAGTGTGGTAACCCACATCACTGTGTCGACCCAGTGAGGTTCTGTTGATGAGTTTTGTATTCAAATAATGCTTCACTTGAGACTAAGTTCAGGTCATATTCAGTCTTTCTCACTCCTTACTGGGAATGCAATTCTTGTGCATTTTTTTGAGTCAAAAGAGTGAATTTACCAAGTTACACTAGGAACTTGGTGCCTGACTTAGTCAATCAAATCTTTGGTTGAAAAGATCAACCCAAACTCAAAGACCAACTTCTTCAAAAATTTATCAAATATTTCTGATTGACAACACTTAAGCTTGAAGTATTCTAAGAAGATCTTAGAAGTTACTTACTTCATATCTTCAATTTCCTTGATCTTGAAGTTATCTTGAAGTATCTTGAGATACTACTTTCATCCTTCTTGAATTATTTCTTTGAAGTTTTAATTTCCTTGAGGATCAAACCTAACTTCAAGATCTAATCTAGGACAAAAAGATAATCATCATCTCATGGTCCAATGTCCCATACCATCTTTCATACATCAATCTGAGTATAAAATCTGGTGTCCCATACCACCCTATTTTATACTTACATTGACGAGTGAGTGAATTTTATCCTAAAGTCTAAACATCTCTTGATAGAGTACCTTCTTGCTTCAATTCTTGTTGGTGTAAATTGCAAGCCTACACATTTGGCTCAAAGGATGCATTGAAGTCTACACATACATGAAGAAGCATAGGAACATATGCTAGTGGTTAATTACCACTTTACCTCATTGTAAAAGTCAAATTGACTTGGAATCTTTTGTAATCACCTACCAAAACGAGTCGTGGAAAAGTAGCTCATTTGATTGAAGGAATATATCCTAATATGTAGAATCTTGATCATAGGGAGCCAAAATTTGAATTTGAATTCAAATCTTCACTCATTACATATAAAAGTGAACATGAAAAGTCGCGGGTAAGAGAGATAACTCCCGAGCTTCTCATTTCTGATTTTGAGTGTGTGTGTGAGGGCTATACTATAGCCTACACCTCTCTACACCATTAGGCAATGTTGTTCATGCCAATGGGATTGTATACAAGTGTTCATTAATAGATACATTTACATCATTCATCTCTGAGTTCTCTGTTTGTCTACTCAAAAGTCTGTCAGCTTGTCAAGGGCATATCTCGGTCAATTCTTCACCAAATTCAGTGATTCAAAACTTGTTAGATTCAGCTCAAAGTCCTCTACATGCTATCAAAGTTTGAAGTGATTCTAGTCAGCCATTTCAGAGAAATATGCGTCGAGGTGAACTCTGGTCATTTTCTGCTACAACCCTAAAAAGTCGGGGGTATAGCTAAACTTGCTAAATTGATTTCTCTTAGCATAGTTTATTTTTTACATCATTCCAATTGCAAATGGTACCTTACTAAGGTAGTTAAATACCCCTAGAAGGAATTTTATCAACTTCTACTGTACTGGTCACACTGAGCAAAACATTCAGCAGGTGTCAAGACATAAATAGAAGGTTTTCTTGAGTTTGTGAACTACAAAGTTATCTGTTTTGGTTCAATCATTACACACATCACTTCCAAAGTACATAGGCCATTTTTTGGTGTTATTGGAAAGCTAAGAAGGTCTACTTATCAAGTCTGAAGGAAAAGAGGGCTGGTACAAAGCAGGTATAGCAGTACCTACTCAGTCTCTTGGAGCATCCATCCATCTTTCCCAACAGTGGTATCAGAGCAATAGAGGTAAAATGGGAGATGGTTTTCCTTCATTTATTGATAAATTGGACAGGAACAACTATCAAGTATGGTCTCTAAGAATGAAGACCTACTTACAAGGAAGGAGCCTCTATGGATACATCTCAGGAGATGAGGAATTGCCCTCATTCAAAGCAAGAGGATTGCCAACCAAGGAAGAACAAGAAAAACTCAACACATGGTGTGCTAAGGATGCATTGGCAAGGTCTTATTTACTCAACTCTATCTCTGAATTTCTTTTTCCACATATTAGAAATTGTAAGACATCCCAAGAAACTTGGGAAACCTTGTCATCATACTTTTCCTCCAATACAAGGGCTAGGAAAAATGAGTTGTGGATTGAATTCACAACACTAAGGAAGCAACCTAAGCAAGTTGTTTCAGAATTTGTGACCAAGTTCAAAGATGTTGCAGATCACTTAGCAAGCATAGGAGAAGAGATTGAAGAAGAACAAATTGTAAGGCAAGTGATCAATGGAATCAAGGCTGATGACAAATGGGAAAGCTTCACCACTGCAATGGATCTCTACATGGACTCCAGATCTTACAACTCTCATGGGACAACTATTTACACATGAAGCAAAGCTCACCAAAAATGGAGATACCTCCAAAGGTAATAACTCTTCTGCCCTATACACTGATAAGAAGTCTAAGGATAAAGGCAAGAGCAAAAAAATGGAAGATGAAGGTTCTACCTCCCAAGCCAACTATGCAGGGAGAGGTAGATCTTCAAGAGGAAGGGGTAGAGGAGGTAAGCAAGGTAGGGAGAGACCCTATAACTCATCACCATGCAACATTTGTGGTTTATCAAATCATACTAGAGATGAGTGTTTCAGGAATTACAAAAATCATAGAGGAAAAGGCTACCAAAGAGGTGGATACTCACAGTCAAGAGGAAGGTTCAACCATCACCAAGGCCACAACAACAATTACAACAACAATTACAATGGCAACTACCAAGGAGGATTCAAAACCAGAAAGGACTACAACAACTACACAGAGGAGCAGGATGACTCTCTTCTGATCATGAACATGACTTCAAAGTCAGGTACAAATGACGACCACCTATTCTACATTGACTCAGGGTGCTCAAATCATGTGGCTGGCAATGTGGCACTACTCTCTGATCTTGAGGAACCAAAAGGTAAACATCAAGTCCAAACAGGTGATGATACAAAGCATTCTGTAGTTAAAGTTGGAAATGTTAAGACTTGTGATGGTAATCAGAATTTGTTGAGCAGGTGTAGCTCAATGATGAGTAGCACCTCCTTTAATGTCAATCCGGGAAGACGTGAGGATGGTATGAAGACCTCGAGCAAGTGGCGGCACAAGTGCGTGAGTGAGAAGCACACAAGCATGCACACACATACACACACACGCGCACACACGGCAAGACCAAGAGAGAGAATCAATGGAGTTCTTTAGATTACTTTCAAAAGCTCTTACAAGTTCGTTTCAATTACAATCTAACCTCAAAAATGAGCTCTCTAGCTCCTTTTATAGTTTTTGACTAGCTTTTGGCCCTGTCCAGACCTAGTGTCCGGCCTAGTTAAAAATTAGGTTCCAGGGCTTATTTGGGGGCTCAAACGAGATCTAAAAATTATGAAAATTGGTACGCAACTACTTCTAAGGCTCCTCAAGCTCAAGGACTCCTTGGCTTGCACAAAATGGAGCTACAAAAATGTGAAATGAGATTTACAATGATTATTAGTGATAAAAATCACTGTTGTTGTAGGGATTTCTTCTAGTGATCTGCCATACATATCTTCAAGCTCCCTACTTGCTCTTCTTCCCTGCATGTCCATCTCTCTGGTTTGCATTAATGTTTTGAAAAAATATTGGCCTACTTGCCAGATCTTCTTTGACTGCCCTGTTTGCTCGTGCTGTCCCTTCGCTCTGACTCCCTTCTTTGACTTTCACGTCTTGTAGTTCCTGATGTACCAAGGCTACTGCCAACACCCCCCCCACTCTCGCGTCTGTCGCCCCTGACAGACCCTTGTCTAGCTGCTTTTTGTATGTAGTATTGTACAACATCGGCGGCGAGGTGGTGTTCTTCTAACCTGAGTCCCCTTGCTAGATCTGTCAGCAATGCATCCCAATTGACTGGCCCTGGGACATCTGGGTGTGGCACCCGTAACTGCTCTGAGTGAATGGTTCGCTCCACAGCAAATAAATGGAGGAGATGTGAGGGTCTGGGTACAAATATTTCTGAGTGGTATTCCCAGAACCCTGTTATGAACATCTCTTCGAATGTTTGTTTAAAACAGGCCGGGAGGTATTTTATTCTGGCGTGCCAAGCGTATATCACCTCTATGGAAGGAGTGGTGCTCATGTCATACACTAAATCTTGGTTTCCTGTAAGGAATCCGACGCCTGAGAAGTGTGGGTCCTTGATATTCTTGAATGTCCTGAATGTAATAAGCATTAACTCAAAAATTTTCATGCACATCTGGGCCATTACATCAGGGGTATTCTTTAATCGGATGCTCCAGTGCCGTATAGTGGAGATCATGTAATTGACGGTGGGAGGCCCTTGAGGGGGTGCTAGATAGACGTAGTTTAACCATTTGGCGCATCCCTTGATATTCTTGACTGCAATGGTAAACTCTGGCCATGTACGTCTGCGGAGTACAGGAACATAACAAGGGTTATATTTAATAAAAAGAGGCATATTCGTCCAGGTGCGAACCATCTCCGGATAGGTTTCGAGGAGTCGGATCCTCCAAGTGGGTTGATGAATGGATCCTTTTTTAGCACTCTCTGGGATGTCATCTGGCCCAAATTGTGTGGCAAACGTTGGAGGTTTGCCACATTTATGTTGGATTTCTGCATTGTAGTCCGCCAGGAGTATACAATAGGGCACGTATTGATCATCATTGGTTCCGATCCATCTATGGTGGGACATGCTGCGGAAGTATTCTGATTTAATAATAGTGTCCTCTATCTTTGCCATAGATTGGATCTGAACTGCCACTCGATCTTCATGAGTTGATGCCGTTTTCTCTAGTGTTTGGAGCCACTCAGGTACTTCGATTTCTAACGTATCCATTCCTTCTACGGTTTGCTCGCCACCTGGCATTGGCATAGGAACGTAAGGTTCCTCATACGTCTCATCTACCTCGATGGGTACCAAATCCTCGGGTTCAGGTTCGACCACTGGAGAGGGTTGCCTTTCATGTGTGAGTAATCTTGCTTGTAATTCGGCCACCTGCTCTTTCAATGCCATGACTTCTTCTGAAGTCGTGGTCGTTTCTGTGACTTCGGGTGCTGTCTGTTGCTCTTGGAGTTGATTGCGCAGCGCATCACGTTCCCTTTCCAAGTCATCATGAGCTTCTAATAGATCTGCATAGCTGTCCAAGATTGTCTGCATTGTCTCTGAGGGCACAGCTTTAAACTGCTCTGGATCAATTTCGTGTGGAGAGCCTTCCATTGCTGCTTCTAGATTTGCTTCATTTTGCTGCTGCAGCCTCTTGTTTTCTTCTAGGGCGGCCGCCATGTGTTTTCTGAGAAGTGCCAGGTTACGCCGGACTTTGAGATTATCGGCTTGGTATACCTCGAGCAGAGCTTCTAGTGGTTTGGCACCTGATTCTGTCGATGGTTGGGGGGCCGCCAATAAGGTTTGGTGAGCCTGCTCAAGCGTCGTGTAGCGTTGATTCAGTTCTGCATTTTCTGTTTGTAGAGTGAGAAATTGTCTTTGTAAGTTTTGATGGTGCGTTTCCAGACTCTGATACCGGTTGTCCAGAGCTTTGTACTCATGCTGGAGCTGGTATACACATTGGTTTAATGCTAAGAATATGTTATTTACATTAAATAATGCTGGGAAGGGTGAAGATGCAGGGGGAATGGGGGCGGGAATGGGAGAGGTGAATGATGTGGATGTAGGCGGAGATGTGGGTGGAGGGGGTATAGGTGAGGAAGGTGTCATGGGGGGAGGAAGTGGTGCTGTGGCAGGTGAGGTTTCCATCGTGTCAACTGTTTGAGTGACGGTGTAGATGGGAATCGTGGGTGGAGTGGATGTGACATCGGTGAACAGGGTGGTGAAGGTGGGCATGGTGACGCCCCCGTAATGGATTCCCGGAGAGAGTGGGATGCCCATGACAATGGTAGTGGTAGTGGATGTGGTGGTGCTAGTGTCCTGTGGTGGAGTGAATTGTGTAGTGTGAGGTGGGGATGGTGGTGACAATGGTGCTTCGTGATATTCTTTTGCTTGCGCTGACTCGCCTGGTGCTGATGTATTAATGTGAATTTGCTTCCCGGACCTCCTGGGACGAACGGGAACTCTTTTTTCAAACCTGTGGATGTAGGCCACTGCCTCATGAATGGCCTCATCCAGTCCCACGGCGTCGGCATGAAGGTTCATGGACTCAATGAACAACTCGTCCACACCTTCCTCCGCTAGCAAGTCGTTCATGAGTCTTTTGCCCTGTTCTAGAGACATCTTATGCTGTTCCTGAACCAGTCGCATGGTTCGATATAGTCTCTTGATTTGCGCCGAATATGCTGGGGCACTTGCTAACTCGGAGAGTTCGTCATATTCTTGGTGTTGTTCTTCGTCGGCCTCTTCTTCATCTCCTCCTGCCTCTTGTTCATCTACATCGACTTCTACAGTTTGTGGTTGGGTGGGGGCCGATGTTGTTTTGGGTCGTGGTTCCTGAGCTCGCGCTGCTTCCGCTTCGAGGTTAGAGTCATAGATTAATCGGGCAATTTCTTCATCCGTGAGGTCCTCAAGAGTAAATCCCTGCGGGAATTCCAAATCGGATGGAATGGGTGGAAACACCAGATTAGGCCCCTCCGTGCTTGGTCTTGGTAACCGGATTGTGAATGGCCTAACTCGTCGTGTCTGGGGAGGAGTGATTTCTGGTGTAGCGGTAGCTCCCCTTGGTTGAGCACAGGGTAGTTGGACTCCCCCCCTAATCTTCTTGGATGGGGGACCTGCTGTTGATAGTCTTCTTTGGAATTCTTGGACTCGGGACCATACGAGTGCCCGCTGAACAGGCACGTCATAAGCCAAGCATCTATAGATTATTCTGGTCAAAGCACAACACCCGTGGAGCACATTCTTCTGTTTCTTGTTCCACCTTTGATGTGCTAGGTGGATCTGGTCTATGATCCAGTGTGGAACATTGATGGGCAGGCTTTCGGTTTCTGCTAGATATAAACTGAACCATATTTTTTTCGGGGGCATTGTGAATCGTTCTTGGGCGGGAAACGCAAAGTGTTGCATGATGGTTCGCAGGTGAAGCGCAATGGTAGGTGTCATTGCTACCATATCCTTCAACTTATTCAGATCCTTGTGCTTCATGCGACCTGGGACCATGGTTTCCTTTTCTGTTGGGATGTGCATGCCATACATTCCCAATGCTTCTCTTACCAGGTTGAGGTCCAGCTTGAATCTTTTAAGCTCATTACCCGGCAACAGTGATGGCAACACAAAGGTGCTGTCGCCTCCTTTGGTCCTGCTTGGCGTGATTGTACTGATCAGATATGAACATCGTAAAAAATCCGGCTTTGGTATGTGGGCCCTGAAGTAACTTTCCACACCCGCTTTGACCCAAACTGACCTCATGACTTCGGCATTTTGGTAGCTTTCAAATTCGCGTGTGAAAAAGTGGTATCGACCCCATTTGCCATTGAACTCCAATTCTGCTTCCCAGAAGTAGGTTCCATCGCCCAGTGGTCCAGCAACATCACTGAACCAATGCGCATGCTTACCTACTTGAGAAGTGTGTCCTTGAGGAGGATCCTGGATGGGGAGCACATGCACTTCTTGAAGCTCTTGCGGTCTTGCAGTGAGACGTGGCTCAAGGAGAAGTGTTTCTATGTCCACGATCTGGGGACCAGATCCGGCTTGAGAGCTGGTACCTGCTTCTGCCATGGCCCTGTTTGCTGATTGGTTCTGTGAGAATATAGAACCAGGTGTTAACATTGTAATGGACAAAATAAATCCGTTGTTGTCCCCGTTACAACATTAACATAAGGTAGATGGTGAGTTAGTGGTTAGTAAGTGCATTAAGACAGTGTGTGTAGTTAGTGGTTGTGTTGTCCTAGGAAACTATTGCAGTTAGTGAGTGGGTTATGAATTTACAAATTGGGGTCGGGGGGTTTATTACAGACCCTAGGCTGCCAAATGCAGTGAGTGGGCTTTGCTTTCGGTTTCGGAGAGTCTCTACAGAGCTTTGTCGGTGTCGTGGTTTGAAAACGAGGCCTTTTTGGGACCCATATACAATCGATTACATGCACGTTCTTGGGTTTTGGTGTGTACATGAGTGTCGAGAACGAGTGAAATCTGGCAGCATGCGTCGCTGCGTTATGCTGTTTAAGTTGTGGCCTCAGCGTAGCTACTTGTGCCATCAAGCAAGCCTTAGGCACCCAAATTTGTCTTGATTGTGAGCTTGCCTTCATCGACTTCTTGGGCACCCAAATAGATTTTACTTTAGCAGAAGAATTTCTGAAAGACTTCTTATTAGCGTTGCGTTGTTGGTCACTAATAAGAGGCTTTGCCCCTATAGTCGACGGTGGTGCAACTGGTCGTTCGCCTTTCCGCACCCATACCTGGTCTATTTTCTGGGCTGTTCTTCTGCGCAGGTACTTTTGATCTCTGACATAGGTAGTACCCTGCTTCTTCTGCCTTTGATCCACCTTGGGTTGCTGCCTCCTTCTAGCCTTTGGAAAAGAAGGGAGTTCCGTTGCATTCTTGACTCCTTTTTTGCAAATATCATTCCTCTGCAACACATAGTTTTGGACAAGAACAGCATGGTCATCTTCATGTGTACCCCTGGAAGGACCAGGAGTCTGTGCCTTTCCTAGTTCCTTGAGTGCTCCATTGTCTAATTCTACTGTAACTCGACTATGATTGACCCAAACCTGGAGAAGTCCACTTCTTAGGTTTAGATTGACTGCTTGGTCATAGATCCAATTCTGACCCAAGACGAGAGGTTCAGTGAGATCCTCATCTTGACACACTAGTACTTTAACGGTCATTGCCTCCTCGTGAATGTAGAGGGGAAGTTCCACCTCACCCATGCAAGGGGTTTCCACGCCTCCCAATCCTATGAGGTATGCTTCCACAGGATGGACAGTTAACTGTAACTCTTGACAGTAAGACAACTTAACAGCGCTAGTGGCAGCACCTGAGTCAATCAAGGCTCTTACAGTCCTTGTACTCTTTCCTTGTCCTATGTCTATGGTTATGAAAGGACGTCTATCAATTATTCTATTCGAGCTTGTTCCTGCAACTTCACACATGGCTATGGGAAATCCTTGGTCTGCATAGTCATTCGCTCCAGGCTGATCTCTACCTTGCCTTCGTAGTTTCATCCTTTTGATGCGTTCTAAAGCCTCTGCTTGAGCTTCTTCTCTAATTCTCTTTTCTTCCTCTTTGCGTTTCTTAGCAGTGTTGAGTCGGCTGAGCATTTCCTCCGTGAGGGGTTCCTGGTACAACTTGACTCTGCATCCGCTAATATAGTTAGGGAGAACATCACCCTCTAATGTGGCCAATTGTACTGCTCCACTTGTGGAGATCCTATTGATGATCATAGGTCCGTAGCCTCTCTTTTCTAGCTTCCTTGCGTGTTGTTTCAGTGTATAGACTAAGACTAGATCTCCCGTTTTCAAACCCTTATCCTTTACGTGGGCATCAAAGTATGCCTTCTGTCTCTTCTTGGCAGCATATATGCCTGCAGCAGCTCGCAGTCTTGTTTCTCCTAATCGTTCAAGGTCAAAAATTCTAGAGGATAGCTCATGACCTGTCCATTCGTGCTCTTGTGCTACTCTCAATGTAGGGATCAGGAAGTCCAAGGGTAGCACAGCGTTTTGGCCGAATACCATCTGAAAGGGGGTGGCTTGGAGTACCGTTTTGTAGGCAACTCGGTATGCCCAAACAGCATGGTGTAGCTGTTTGTCCCAGTCAGAGCGTTTAGTGTTCACTAATTTTGTCAGTACATTGCATAAAATCTTATTAGTACTCTCAGCTTGTCCATTAGCTTGAGGGTGATAAGGGGCAGACTTCTTGTGTATTACCAAGAATTCTTGGAGTAGATTTTCAATCACTTCATTCAAGAAATGAGTGTCTCTATCACTTACAAGCTCTATAGGTAGCCCGTATCTCGTGAATACATTCTCAAACAAGAATTTGGCAGTTGTTTGAGCATCGTTCTTTGTCGTAGCCTTTACCTCTACCCACTTGGTGAGATAATCTGTTGCCACGATGATGTATTCCGCATGAGAACCCTTAGCTGGGGGGTTAATAGGACCTACAAAGTCTATTCCCCACTTAGAGAATGCACGTCCACCCATCATAGGTTTCAGTGGCATCTCATCTTTGCGTATAGGATGCTGAGTCCTTTGACAGATATCACACCGTTTCACATAGGTATGTGCATCCATGTGAAGGGTGGGCCACCAGAAGCCCGCAAACAATATTGCCTTGATCACCCTATCTGGTCCAAAGTGTCCTCCTGCTACACCTTGGTGAGCAGTTTCTAAGATCTTAAGATACTCACTTTCATGGACACACAGTCTCAGGTAACCATCTTTACCGCGCTTATATAGATTATCACCAACGAGTGAATAATCCTGGGCTTCTTGTTCCAAACTCCTTTTTCTAGCTAGAGTCATGTCTAGAGGGAATGTGTTTGTCCTCAAGAATGATACTAGAGGTTCACTCCAATCTGGCACAATGGATACTTGATAAAGTGTGGCATGTTCCACAGGTGGTTTAGTGCAACAGATTGGGCATTCCTTGCACAACTTTTGGACATCCGCTTCCATAGTTGGCCAATGCACTCCGAATCTCTTTAGAGTCTGCAACGTTCGTTGCTTTGAATGGTGTTGCTCTAACGCACCTACATGTGCTAATTGCAACCATTTAGTGTTCTCATCCTCTTCTACGCAAAAAGCCAAGATCCCTTGATCTGTGTGCTTGTACATGCTGCCTGCCATGATGTGGTATTTTTGGGCTTTTACAACCTCTCTGTTTCGTGTGTTTACCACAGGATGGTTAGGCCCGTATGTCAATACTGGTACCAATGGCTTAGCCCACTGCGGTACAACTTCCAGATTAAACAAGTAAGCATCAGGAAGGTCATCTGATACTCCTTGTGGGGCTTCTCCCGATGTGAGCCTAGAGAGATGATCTGCTCTCAAATGAGTCCTTCCTTTTCTTACCACAACCTCGAAGTCGTATTCCATTAGCAAGAGAAACCATCTCACTAATCTTCCTGTATTGCATGGCTTGTTTACTAAGTACAACAATGCCTGATGGTCCGTAAAAAATTTAAACTTATTTGCAAGCAAATAGTGCCTAAATTTCTTGACTGCATATACCATGCCTAATCCTTCGCGCTCTGTTGTGGTGTAATTCCGTTCAGCCGCATTCAATTGTCTGCTGGCGTAAGCAATTGGAAGATCCATATTACCTTCACCAGTAGGTTGTGCAAGTACACATCCAATAGCGTAATTGGATGCATCAACATGAACATGGAATGGCTTATTCCAATCTGGTGTGGTCAAGATTGGTGCTGAACATAATCTTCGTTTAAGTTCTTGGAAGGAATTCTCACATTCATCCGTCCACTCAAAGTTTGTCAATAGTCCGTACATGGGCTTTGCAATGACAGCATACATGTGTATAAATCGTCGATAATAACCGCAGTGCCCCATGAAAGCTTGTACTTCCTTGACATTCTTTGGCCTAGGTAGCTCCGCTATGGCTCTCACTTTTTCTTCGTCAGTAGATATGCCATTCTTTGACACGATATGTCCTAGAATCTTGCCTTGCCTGACCATAAAAACACACTTTTCGGGGTTCAGGCAGACTTGATATTCTCTACATTTGTCAAAGATTTGTTTGAGTTCAGGAATGTGGGTTTGCCTAACATTGGAATGAGCACAGAGATCGTCAACATAGACTTCTAAACTCTTCCTCAGGAACTCCTTAAACACATGGCACATCAGCCTCTGGAAGGTGGCTGGTGCGTTGGTAAGCCCAAATGGCATTACTCTAAAAGCAAAAATGCCCCATTCTGTGGCAAAGGCTGTCTTATGCTGATCCTCTGGAGCTATGGCTACTTGATTGTAGCCAAAAAATCCATCAAGGAAGCTGTACACTTCCTTGCCTGCCACTCTTTCTAAGAGATGTTCTGTGATGGGAAGCGGATAGTTATCTCGGATTGTGGCTGCATTAACCTTTTTCAAGTTAATGCACACACGCAGCTTGCCATTCTTCTTGGGCACCACTACGATGGGGGATACCCATTCAGTGTGCTCGATTTCATAGATAAATCCAGCTTCAACCAATCTATCTATCTCTTCTTTGATCTTAGCAGCGTAATTATCGTTATATGTATAAGGCTTTTGCTTAGAGGGTTTGGCATCTGAGGTCATGGGGATGGTGTGCGAGCATATGTCCGGGTCAACCCCTTTCAAATCCTTGTAACTCCAAGCGAATACATCTCTGTATTCTCTTAGCAAGGCAATCAATTCATGCTCTTCTTCTTCTGTCAGGTCATGGCCTATATACGTGCATCTCTCCTCTCCTTCTTCTAGGGCCACTACTATTTTCTTGGTGGTTTCTTTGTTATCATAGGCCTCTCCTGATTGTGCCTCTCGTTTAGGCATTCTTATCATGACTCTCCTGTCATCTATCTCATACTTCTTAAAATTTTCTGGGACCTCAAACAAAGATTCTTCCTCTTCTGGTAAGGCTTCTCTCTTCTTTCGTTTCTTTCCTTCTTCCTTAGGGGTCATATGCGTTGCTAATCTTACATCATTTGTAACCTCTCCATGCCTCTGGGGTTGAAATTCTATTTCATGGAAGTATTCTTCATCTGATGCAAATGGTGGGTCCATAATGATTGACTCTAGATCGGAGTCACTTGCATCCTCAAATGCATCAGGGCTAGGTTCGCATTCTTCTAGAACTGCCTCTCCCATGATTGGCTCTATGGAGAAGACTGAAATATCATAACCATCCTCATCACAGTGAGGTGTCCATTGTTCTTCGTTGATGGCTACGTCCATTGTTGCTAAGATTTCTGCCCAACCGTGAGGTTCAAATTCTTCGTCTGGAAAAACTACAGGTGCATAGGCTGGGTCTTGGATTGATCTATGGGTTTCTTTCGCACCTACCTCTCTGGCTTTCTCTCTCTTCTCTTCTTCTACTGCTACCTTGCACATCCATAAGTGAGTGTCTTCATGCATCCATGAGGATCCAGATTCTAGGGAATGCACAGATTCTGTATCATCTTTGGCTCTATGGATGGGATTCCACTGGATAGGAGGGACATCTCTATGAGAATAGTCCTTGAGATTGACTTTGGTTGTAACGCCCAAGTGTTGCAAATACAAGGAGTTGGTTCCCCAATCCTGTACCACTTGCAACTGTCGCATAAATGGTCTTCCTAAAATCATCTCATAAGCACGATTTTTGCTGAAGTCACATATAGCAAAGCTATGCTCAAACTCAACACCACAAGTGGTGAGAGTTATCCCTTCCAGCAATCCTAGGGGTCTCTCTATGTGACCATCTGCCATTTGCAATTTCATTCTCGTTGGCCTGAGTGCTGGCTTGCCCCAACGCTTCCATAAGGAGGTGGTGGCAATTGCAACTCCTGCACCTGAGTCCAAAATTGCCTTGGTGGTGTACTCTTGGTAGGTGATGGGAAGGTAGGTGTTCCCTTCTTCACCTTCACACATATCTCCTATCTTATCCAAGGGAATTTCCGGTACTGTCCTATGGGATCCTACCCGGGAACGAGGTTTTGCAGTTTCAGTTACTTGACTAGCTACATATTTCCGCGCGTTTGGTCTATCCTCAGGCAGCTCTTCCAAAGTGAGATCGCGTTGCACCTTGGTGTTCGTTACTACCTCCGTATTCCTCGGTATGACTGAGTCGTCGTTCCTTACCATGACTGTGGGTGCTCTCATACATGTGGACTTTGCTTCCCATGGGCCTGTGAAGTGGGGTAGCTCCTGTATTGAATTAGACTCAAAGTCCAATCTCTCATGAGATTGAGCACTCTCATGTTCCCCGTAAATTGATGGGATGTCTTGTGGAAATTGGTCGTGTGCATCGTCCACCAGTTCAAAAGGAGGGGCGACCTCACTTTCGTTATCCCATTTGTCCTCTTGAATCTCTCGTAGGAAGTCTGGTGCAAACCGATTCATAGAAGAAGAAGTGTCTGGCTCCGTAGAATTAGGTACATATGCTACCTGGGAAGGAGGGCTTATCCTATCGTTGGCTCTTTCCTCGTTGTCATAGATAGCTGAAGCACAAGCTTCTTGGGGAGGATTACTTATGCTATTACTTTTCCGCACAGGCTCATACGCTCTCTGGGAAGGAATGTGGGTTGCCTGTGGAGGTACATAAGCTTTCGAGAGAGGCACCTGTGACCTTTGGGGAGGAAGATAAGCTCCTTGAGGAGGCACATGAGCTTCCTGAAGAGGCTGGCTTATCCGTTCTCTTGCCCTCCCCTTTTTTTGAGGGATAGGCTCCTTTTCTGGCTGTGCAGTTAGCCTCTCTAATCTTTCTAAGGAGGGGAAGTTGTCTGGTTTAGTGGAATTGGCTGCATAAACTTCCGATGGGGAATGGCTCAGGTTTTTGCTTGCTTTTTCTTTCTCCTGATTTTTTTCTTCCTTGTCAGATCTGGCAATTATCCTCTCTAACTTTTCTAGGAATCCGTCCAAGTGTAATTGCGTCTTGGCTGAGCCCGAGTAATTGAAAAGGCGACTGGCTTCAAACATAGTCTGAGCCAATGCGACCATTTTCGCGCATAGTTTGGTTCTTTCTATCTCTAGGTCAGCTCTAGGATAGCACTTGGCATGATCCGTGACGTTTGGCCCTTCTTGGATTCTGGCCTGATATGCTTTGAGCATCATGTCTAAGTCTTCAGGAGTGGGATCAGCTAACACTGATCCTACTCTAGGGGGTGGTGGGATTTGATGAGGCGGTGGGGACGGTGGTGAGTCGGATGGAGATGGGAGTGGTGGAGGCGGGGTGAAGTGAGAGGGAGTTTGAGCTGTGAGTTCAGTTATCCTCGCTTTGGTTTCTCTTATGCTTTCCTCAAGCTCACTCATCTTTTTAGCCCATTGTCTTTTCATTCTTTCCCGACTATCTTTCCATGCTCTAGTCCTTTTCTTTGTTATGCTCTCGGTTTCACTAGCCTCTGAGTTCTTACCCTGGTTTGCCTCTTGGTTTTGCTGCAAAGCCTGAGCTCTAGTGACTACCTGCACTGGTGCAGTGGAAGTGACGCTTCCTGAGGAATCTACAACCAAACCAATCACATTGATCCGAGTGATTTTTGGCATATTATTGGGGTTCTTTGGGCAATCTCGTAAAAGATGCTCTTTTCCACAATCTTGGCAAAAACCTTGGATAGTCACTGACTGGGGTTGTGTAGGTGGGGGCAAGGGACAATCACGAATGAGATGATCTCCCTGGCATCTGTAGCACGGTCCTCTTGGGAATGGAGGTCTTACTTGCCTAGGTTGAGGCCTAGGGTTGGGGTTTGCATACATGACGTTCGTGTAATCTGACTCCCAACTAGGTTCACTTGGTTCTTCACTATAGTAAGACTCACCATGTTCTGGAGACTGCATGTAGTAAGCCTGGGGACTATCGACATGTGTAGAATCAAAGCTATGGTCACTTGGGTCACTTTCTGAGATCAATGGGGTTACTGGTACTATGGCCCTATTCAGGTTTTCTTCTGCAACAGCATACTTTACTGGAATCACGTTAGCGGGGTTTGGGGGCTGTTGAGCTAGTACCGGTTGGGGTCTCTGTTGGGCCTGATATGGTTGCTGATAGGGTTGTTGGGGTCTAGCATATTGTGGTGGTGGAGGATACTGGTTCTGGTATCTGCCTTGTTGGTAGGGTTGAGGGTAGGGTTGCCTAACTGCCTGCTTGTTGTATGGGCAATCTTGCGCAGTGTGGTTTGTGTACTTCCGTTCTATGGTGCAGTACTGGCCACTAGGGTTAACTTGGGGTTGGGCCATAATGGGACACACATTTGCCATGTGGTCGCCACCGCAAGTATAGCATCTTTTCACAGGGGCAAACCTTGGGATTTGTTTGCTAGTTACACCTAATTTCTGAGCTACTTTTTCCGCGAGTTCCTCAATTGATGTAGATTGCGTGGAAGAGTGGCTAGATGCACTATCTGAATCTTTGTAGATTTTGGAAAGCTCTAGCTCTTCCCCTAGGTTATCTTCAATGTCAATGCACATGCGTACACACTCTTCTATCGTCCTAGGGTCCTTCAGATACACATAGGATCTCAATTTCGTACTCAGCAATCCATCAAGGAATAAGGCTACTTGTTTAGCAGATGTGGGTAGCTCCGAAATAGGGCACCTTTCAAGATATTGTCTAAATCTTCTTCCTGCAAGTCTCACAGTCTCTTGGGGGGTCTGTTTGAAGCTGTGGATCAATGAGGAGGTATTGTGTCTTATGCCGCTCTTAGAGAACTCTACAATGAATGCCTCTAGGAGTTGGTCTATGCTCCTGAACTGGCGTTCATCTAATGGCTGAAACCACGTAAGTGCTGTGTTCCTAAGGGTTAGACCGAAGGCATTGTACTGCGTGAACAGATCCTCCACTTGTTCAGCTCTCAAGACTTGCTTGAACTCCGCCACATGATCATAGGGATCTCCTGTGCCGTCAAAGTAATTCTTCATGGACTTAACTAGCTGGGTGGGTCTCAAAGTTCTTGTGTGCTCTCTAGGCCTCGGCAGAGGGAATCCATCTACATTTCTTTGGTTCCTGTGGGCTCTATGCATCTCAGGTTCTACCCTATTAGTCTCTGTTCTCGTTCTTTCTCTGCCCACTGGGTTGGCAAAACTTACTTCTGGTCTATCTCTACTTCTGTCTCTTTGCGTACCATGAGCTTGGGAAGTTCCAGCCCCAGGGTGACCATAGGATACATTTGATCTCGGTTGGGGGAAAATAAATTCACCCTTCCAAGTGTAGGCATGCCTATCATTTTCTGTCACCACAAAGATCCGTTCTGAAGCATGATCTAAGTAGGTCACTCTGCCTGGGCTATCCGGATCCTTAAGCTCATAGATCATGATGTTTCCTATGTCTGTTGGCTGATTAGACTTATACCTCCAAAAGGCTTCATCAGTTTCTCGATTGAGGAGCAACTCTATGCTCTTGTTGTCTTGGGGGACCCATTCAGGCGTGATAATCCTAGTGAGAACTGATTTACCTCGAGGGGTTCTAGGTTCCGCACCCATGTTCCCTTGTTCTAGGTCGCCTAAATCCGCTTCTGAGATTACATTCCCGAAGTCATCTGTCCTATCAGGGTGACTAGTGACAACATATATAGTTCCTTCTTTGTCCAGGTATGCACCATTTTCAAACTTGACAGCTGGGTGTTCTAGTCCTATGGATTGGTCAGGGTTTGTAATCTGGACCACAGATCTTCCTAGGCCGTCCTCATAGATGCTAGCACCTAGTCGGTTGGTCCTAAGATATTCCAGCTGTGTTTTGTAAGGGCCTTCTACCCTGTACAAATAAGGCACTCCTGAACTTCCCGTAGGTCTGTCCATGCCTTGAGACATTTCTGACTCACTGGTATCGGAGCTAGGGTAATGAGAGTGGTGACTCAACTGCTGGGCCCAAGACCTTGCAGTATGATTGACACTAGCCTCTGAAGACCTAAGGCTTTGTCTTTCCCTTGCTAAATGTCGTCCTGATCTAAGGTTCATATGCCTAACTGATTAGCCCAAATTTTTTTCCAGAGTACAACCTCGTTGCCGATCAATTGGTACCAGTCACTTGATTCTTTTTAGTTAATTATTGTGTTTATGGTCTTGTTTGATATCACGTCGTCAGGAACACTTGAATGTTCTTCGTACTTTAAGTTGATCGTTCCACGTTAGGTCCTTTTTCTTTAGGTTATCGACAGTACAGAGATTATGTTTTTAACTTGAACTTGAGTTTTTAGGTAATCTTCAACTTGATAACTGCCTATCGTCGCCCTGGCTTACTCCTATCTCTACTCGTTCTTAGCTTGAGCTAGAAAATGACAGAGGGAGTTGAGAATAATCCAACCTTACTTGTTGATCCCTTGCTTTATGGTGCTCAAGAACCCGGTTCTCAAGCTTGCAAAGAAACCTTGCTTTGTACGCTCTCTGTTGCTCTCAATGGACCTATAAAAGTCCCACGGTTAGCTCAATGCTTAGATTCAAGGACACAACCCACAATTTTCATTCATGTAACATATACACATATTTGCATTGTGACTTTTTAGGAAAATAATTCTAAAGACTCTTGACTTTGAGCCCCCTGGGTATGGTCAACTTCAAAATTCCCTCTCGGAAAATCAATGCACGAGCTTCTCAACAAGCCCAAGAGCTCAAAAATTGGATTTCGTATGAAAAAGTTAGGACTGTTCAGGGTTTAGGGAGTTAAATCAGGGTTCAATACAAGCTAACAGTCGAACAGGAATACTCGAGTAGCTTGTGGCACGGCCTAACAATGCGATACTACACCCTAGAGTTTGTCCCACACTTAATCACAATTTAGACCAATCACTTTGCCTTAAAAATTTGACCTAAATTGCCCTTCTAACGCGTTCGCAAAGTCTGTCGGTCGCGATTGACAGGTCAGTCGCGATCGACGTGTCGATCGCGATTGACAGGTCCGTCGTGGCTGTCAGTCGCGATTGACTGGTCAGTCGCGATTGACAAGGGTTGCGAAAAGTCAATCAATCGTGGTCAAAGCGTCGTTGACTCTGTCGGTCGCGATTGACGAGTCGATCGCGATTGACAGGTCGGTCGCGAGGGTCTGTCGATCGTGGTCAAACAGTCGTTGACCGTGTCGGTCGCGATTGACAGAGCCGTCGTGGTCTGTCCGTCGTGGTCAAACAGTCGTTGACTGTGTCGGTCGCGATTGATGAGTCGATCGCGATTGATGGCTCGATCGCGATTGACACGTGTCGCGCGTATGGTAAGTCGGTCGTGGTCAATCGGTCGTTGACTCTGTCAGTCGCGATTGACAGAGCCGTCGTGGGCTGTCGGTCGCGATTGACGTGTCGATCGCGATTGACAGATCTGTCCGTCGTGGTTTGTCGATCGCGATTGACAGAGCGATCGCGATTGACAGAAATCTGTGGACTTTCAAAAAACTAAACACATTTTTGGGAAGCTCTAGGCCTGTAGGTCATGGATATGCACTTTGTTTAGCAATTAGAGCAATTTTTCAGTCGGTCGCGATTGACAGAGCTCGGCGACACACAGACAGTTACCCAGATTTCCGTACCTGCGCAGCGTGCTGGGGATGATGATGCGGCCTGTACCTGCAGAATACTCACAAAACATGCAAAAAACAGCACATGCAAATTCGCTCTCTCGCTCTCTCTCACAAGTGAAATGAGGGAAATGAGGTGGAGATGGGGATATAGTCAAAAAACTGAAATTTTCGCGATGATGAAGATGGAGGTGGAAGATGGTGATGATGATGATGGTGATGAAGATGGTGAAGAAAGTAAAAGAAAATCGATGAGAGTGAAGAAAATACCTACAACTCCAACGCGTCAACTCTACGTCTTACCATCACACGCTCGTCCTCAAAGCTCGATCCCCGGCAACGGCGCCAAAATTTGGTGTAGCTCAATGATGAGTAGCACCTCCTTTAATGTCAATCCGGGAAGACGTGAGGATGGTATGAAGACCTCGAGCAAGTGGCGGCACAAGTGCGTGAGTGAGAAGCACACAAGCATGCACACACATACACACACACGCGCACACACGGCAAGACCAAGAGAGAGAATCAATGGAGTTCTTTAGATTACTTTCAAAAGCTCTTACAAGTTCGTTTCAATTACAATCTAACCTCAAAAATGAGCTCTCTAGCTCCTTTTATAGTTTTTGACTAGCTTTTGGCCCTGTCCAGACCTAGTGTCCGGCCTAGTTAAAAATTAGGTTCCAGGGCTTATTTGGGGGCTCAAACGAGATCTAAAAATTATGAAAATTGGTACGCAACTACTTCTAAGGCTCCTCAAGCTCAAGGACTCCTTGGCTTGCACAAAATGGAGCTACAAAAATGTGAAATGAGATTTACAATGATTATTAGTGATAAAAATCACTGTTGTTGTAGGGATTTCTTCTAGTGATCTGCCATACATATCTTCAAGCTCCCTACTTGCTCTTCTTCCCTGCATGTCCATCTCTCTGGTTTGCATTAATGTTTTGAAAAAATATTGGCCTACTTGCCAGATCTTCTTTGACTGCCCTGTTTGCTCGTGCTGTCCCTTCGCTCTGACTCCCTTCTTTGACTTTCACGTCTTGTAGTTCCTGATGTACCAAGGCTACTGCCAACAGCAGGGTACTCTATGTACCAACCATTACCAAAAATTTGATGAGTGTTGGTCAAATTGTGGAGAAAGGTTTGCAGGTTAGATTCAATCAATATGGAGCATTTGTGGAAGACCCAAGACATGGGTTCAAGAGGATTGCTAAAGGAGAAAAATCAGGTAGACTTTTCACTTTTGAGTTGGAAGATACAAAGAATATTGCACTATACAGTTATAAAGATCAAACACTTTCAGAGCTTGAGATTTGGCACAAAAGGTTAGGGCACATAGGAGAAAGAACCTTGAAACAAATGTGCAAGGACCAATGTGTGCTTGGGATACCTAATGTATCCAAGCAACATATGATTTAGAAGTGTGGTGCTTGTCAATTTGGTAAGTCTCACAGGTTACCCTTCTCCAAGAAAGGATATATGCATGAAGAATACCTAGAGCTTGTACACACAGATGTATGGGGACCAAGCAAAGACCCCTCAGTCTCAGGTTCAAGGTACTATGTGTCTTTCATTGATGATTATAGCAGATGGACTCTATTGTACTTCATGAAGCACAAGGATGAGGTATTTAATTGCTTTAAAAAATATCTTGCATTAGTTGAAAACCAGACAGAAAGGAATTTGAAGAGGCTAAGGTCAGATGGAGGAGGTGAGTACTTCTCCAATGAGTTTGAAAATTTCTTGCAGGACAGAGGCATCAAAAAAGAAATAACCACAAGGTATTCTCCTGAACAGAATGGGGTAGCTGAAAGAAGAAATAGGTTAATTGTTGAGACAACTAGATCTATGCTTAATGAGAAGAAGTTACCTAACTATCTATGGGCAGAGAGTGTTTCTACTGTCACTTACCTCATAAACAGGTTACCATCTAAGTCAATTGATGGTATGACACCCTATGAAGCATGGCATGGTAAAAGACCATCATTAGATCACTACAAAATATTTGGATGTGTAGCATATGTGCACATTCCTTCTCAGATAAGAGGTAAGCTAGACCCAAAGGCTGAAAAATGCATTTTTATTGGGTATGATTTAAATCAAAAAGGTTATAGGTTTTATAATCCTACCAATAAGGGATTTATGGTAAGTAGAGATGTGATCTTTGATGAAAATGATTCTTGGTATGAGAATGAATGCAGGAAGGTTAAACTACCCTATGATTTGGAAGAGGAATTTCCAAAACTTGCAAAGGAGGAACCTACTCAGAATGAAGACTCACGTTCAGATGATGAAGACACTATCAATCTTGAAGAATTCAAGGCATGGAATTCCAAGGGCAAAATGAAGATGAGGAAGCTTGAAGACATACTTGAATCTTCAACTCAATCAATCAGAAGATCTCAAAGAGAAAGCAAAAAACCTATCAGATACGGGTATGATACATCTCTTGTTACTAAACATTCAGTTTATCTTGCCAAAGATTTGTCAAATGAAGAACCAGGATCATATGAAGAAGCAATAACCAAATCAGAATGGAAAGAAGCTATGGATGAGGAGATTGGAGCACTCAAGGAGAGTGACACATGGGAGTTAGTACCTAAGAAGGACTCCATGAAGGTAATAGGATCCAGATAGATCTATAAGTTGAAAAGAAATTCTGATGGAACAATTAATAGGTACAAAGCCAGATTGGTAGCCAAGGGTTTTGCACAAACCCAAGGCATTGACTATGAAGAGACATTTTCTCCTGTGCCCAAGATGCCAACAATCAGAGTGTTGGTAAGTGTGGCTGCATCAAAGAATTGGAACATGTACCAATTGGATGTCAAGAATTCTTTCTTGAATGGATGGATTTCAGAAGAAGTTTATATGTCACAACCTCCTGGCTATGAGGACCCTAAGAAGGTAACTTATGTTTGCAAATTAAAAAAGGCTTTATATGGATTGAAGCAGGCACCTAGGGCATGGAATTACAGGTTAACTACATACCTCCAAGACCAAGGTTTTGTCATGAGCAAGGCTGATACTTCTCTATTCATTAAGAGAAGTAATTCAGAGATAATATATCTCTATGTTTATGTTGATGACATCATCATTACAGGTAATGATGTCAATGGAATCAGGGATATCAAAAGCCAGATGATGAAGGAGTTCAAGATCAATGATCTTGGTTTATTGAAGTATTTTCTAGGGCTTGAATTAGTTTACACTAATTCAAGGATATACATTACTCAGAGAAAGTATGTATAGGATATGTTGAAGAAGTTTCACTTGCAGGACGCTAAAGTAGCAAGCACTCCAATGGAGATAAACCTAAAGCTAAGTGCCCATGAAGGTGATGAAGTCAAAGACATTACAGGTTATCAAAGTATGGTGGGTAGCTTGAACTATGCTACTCTTACAAGAATTGATATTGCATATGGAGTAAGTGTGCTAAGTCAATTTATGCACAAGCCAAGGATACCTCACTTAGAGGCTGCCAAGAGAATCTTGAAGTATCTCAAGGGTACACAGAACCATGGTTTGTATTTCCCTTACACTTTAGATATTGATATCAAAATTTATTCAGATGCAGATTGGGCAGGATGCAAGGATGATAGGAGGAGCACTTCTGGATATATCTCTTTTGCAGGTGACAAACCAATTTCATGGTCTTCAAAGAAACAACCTACTGTTGCTTTGTCTTCCACAGAGGCAGAGTATAGAGGACTGGCTAATGCCACACAAGAAGTAATTTGGATTAAGCTTTTGTATACAGAATTGGGTTTGTTTACTAGGTCACCAATTATCTTTGGAGATAATACAAGTTCTCTTCACCTTGCAGCTAATCCTATTTACCATGCTAGGACCAAACACATAGAGTTCCATTACCATTATGTGAGAGAGAAATTGATAAGCAAGGACATTCAACTCACCTATGTATCAACCAACATGCAATGTGCAGATTTGTTGATTAAAGCTTTGGATGGAACAAAACTTTGCAGGTTCAAATCCATGATTGGATTGCAGGATATACTTGAAGATTGAAGATGAAGACTTAAGCCAAAATGTTTGGCTTGAGAGGGAGCTGTTGGTGTAAATTGCAAGCCTACACATTTGGCTCAAAGGATGCATTGAAGTCTACACATACATGAAGAAGCATAGGAACATATGCTATTGTTTAATTACCACTTTGCCTCATTGTAAAAGTAAAATTTTTTGGAGGATAAACACTCCTATGTGCACAACAAAAGCAAATGAACCCTCCTAGGATCCTGAAATTTTTCAGACATAGGCTCTGTATTTTCTAAGTTTCTCTGAGTATATGGAGAGAATGATAATGAAATTTTTCAGGCTTAAACTAGACTTTAAGATCTTTCAAATGAAAGTAAAATCACTCCATTTAGACACTGGATGATGCCTCAACCATCTGCAACAAAACAGATAACTTGATCTCTTCACAGAGTATGAGCTAACTAGATTGACATTTTTCTGGCCATTTCTCTACACATGTGTAGACACTGAACCGGAGACTTACACCAGACAAAGTAGAACTTATACGCTTTCTAACAAGACAAAAATCATTGCAAATGGATTCCGGATGAAGGAGAAACAACAATTACAAGACTAGGGGGTCTGCCAAAAACATCTAGATAGATAGAGTGTGTAAAAGTGAAATTTCTGCAAAATATGCAGAGAACAGCTAGTAGGGGGTGTGCTTAAGCAAGGGGGCAGCTTGGGCACGTATTTCCACAACTCTAAGTCATAATACAACTCATTAGAGGTTTTAAAGACCACATACTAACCTCTTTAACCAATCAAAAGCATATACATGTCAAAAGTGAGGTCCAATCACATCAAGAGGTGAGCTAAATCTTCTCTAATCAACTTCTTTCCATTATGGGCATAATTGGATGCCTCCAACTCGTGGAAATCCGCCTCCTTTGATTGTGGATGATGTGGAAGGTTCAATTTGGGGCATGTTCCCACACTCTTGAGCTTGAAAAACTTTCAACACTCCCCCTCAAGCTCAAGTCTTTTCCTTTCGTTGCTTCAGCCTATGTCTCTTATGTTGATAGCTTCCTTGAATCCTCCAAGCTTTGTACCTTCAAGAAACTTTGTCATCATGTCTGCAACCTGCATTTTAGTGTTCACATACCTTATATCTAGCTCTTTTGCCATCACCTTTTCTCTAATGAAGTGGTAATGAACCTCTATGTGCTTGCTCCTTGCATGAAACATGGGATTGTTAGCTAGATAGATGCTTGAAATGTTGTCTCCATAAAGAGGAAACTCCTCCACTTCTACTTCCAAGTCCTTAAGTAGCTTCTTAAGCCATAATAGCTCACATGTAGCCAATGCTAAACCTCTATACTCAGCCTCTGTGGATGAAAGAGCAACAGTGGGTTGCTTCTTAGAGCTCCAAGAGATCACGTTTGTACCTATCATGAAAACATAACCCGATGTACTCCTTCGATCATCCTTGCTACCTGCCCAATCAGCATCACTATATCCTTTGACACTTAGATCAGCATCATATGAGTAAAATAGACCTTGGTTGATGGTGTGCTTGATGTAACGAAGCACCTTTCTTGCCGCCATGAGATGATCATGAGTAGGTGCATGCAAAAATTGAGAGAGAACACCTACTACATATGCAAGATCAGGTCTAGTGAATGTAGCATAAATTAATGAACCAATTATGCTTCTATATAGTGTAATATCTTGTATAGCCTCTCCTTGACCTACAACCAACTTTGTATTGGAATCCATGGGCTGAGAAAGTGGCTTACAACCACTCATACCAAACCTGTATAGCACATCCAACAAGTATTTTCTTTGAATCAAGAAGATGCCATTGTGTGCATAGATTACCTCTATTCCCAAGAATTACTTTAGTGTTCCAAGATCAGATATCTTGAACTCCTTTCCTAGCTTTGATTTGATATCTTTAATACCTGCAATATCACTTCCTGTGATGATCAAATCGTCCACATAGATGCATATGTATACCGTCTTGTCTCCTTGCTTCTTCATGTAAAGTGATGGATTTGAAACACTTTCTTTGTATCCACAACTTGATAAATAATCCACTAACCTCTGATTCTAGGCCCTTGGGGCTTGCTTTAGTCCATATAATGCTTTCCTTAGCTTGCAAACATGTAGACTACTAGCAAATCCTTGAAGTTGGCTCATGTAGACTACTTCTTCAAGCTCTCCATTGAGGAAGGCATTCTTCACATCCAACTGATATAAGCTCCATTTCCTTGATGTGGCCACTGCAATTAAAGTCCTAATTGTTGGCATCTTGGCTACGGGGCTAAAAGTTTCATCATAATCTATCCCGTAGCTTTTGGAGAAGCCTTTCGCCACCAACCTTGCTTTGTACCTAGCAATGGAACCATCTGAATTTCTTTTAATTTTGTAAACCCACTTATTACCTATCACCTTCATGCCTTCTTGAGCTGGTACCAAGCTCCAAGTATGGTTCTCATCAAGTGCTTTGAGCTCTTCCTTCATTGCCTCTTGCCATTCCTTGGAATCCTTAGCTTCTTCATAACTAGTTGGTTCTTTGTCCTTGATTACCTGAGTCATGTATGCATAATGCTTTGCAATGAAATTATCATATGTTAACCTTTGTACTGGATATCTTACTCTTGAAGACCTTCTTTCACTTCCTTTGGGTGTGGTTGCCATCTTCTTTCTTTGTTTTGCCACTCCTGGAGTTTGAATTTCTTCTATCTCTTCATCTTCTAACATGCTCTCGTCCACATAGCTTCCTTCTTCAACTGAAATCTTCTCTTTGCCTTTGACTTTGCTTTCTTCATAGCTGGTCTCTCTTTCACTAAGCCTTCCACTCCATGGTGAGGGTGTCCTTGTGTTGCATGAGTTGCTTGGACCACTTAAATCCATGCTTTCTTGAACTCTATCATCATTCTTCAAATCTGTCTCACCTATGTCGTCAACCTGCAATGGACTTGTGCATGCATACCAAGGCTTCAATTCATCAAAGACAACATCCCTACTTACCTTAGCTCCTTGGTGATGGGATTATAGCATTTATACCCCTTTTGTTCCATAGAATATCCCAAAAAAATACACCTTTCAGATTTGGCATCTAACTTTGACCTCAACTCTTGAGGTACATGAACATAGCATATACAACCAAAGATTCTAAGATGTGAAATGCAAGGTTTTCTTCCACTCCATGCTTCCTCAGGGGTTAGATGATGTATACCTGATGTAGGACATCTATTCATGATGTATGTGGTTGTATATGTAGCCTCTCCCCAATAACAATGCGGCATATTCATTTCGTTGAGCATACACCTTGCTACCTCTGCTATGTGTCTGTTCTTCTCTCTGCTACCCCATTTTTTTGAGGGGTATACCTGCATGTAAATTGTCTTTTGATGCCATTGACCTGCAAAAATTCAGAAAATTCATGGGAGAAGTACTCTCCCCCTCCATCGGATCTCAAAGTTTTGATAAACTTGCCAGATTCCTTCTCCACCTGTGCTTTGAATTTCTTGAAGTAGTGGAACACATCTGATTTGTTTCTAATGCAATACAACCACACTTTCCTTAAAAAGTCATCAATGAAGGTTACAAAATACCTATTTCCAGCAAGGGATGCTTCTCTTGTTGGGCCCCACGTGAATGAGGTCTAAAACATTTGCACTTACATAGGTACTCTTCTTGAAGGGCAGCCTTGATTGTTTTCCTTGTTGGCAAGCTACACAAATTTCATGCAACATTTTAGATGTAAAATTTGGTAGGCCTCTTACCAAGCTCCTCCTTTGCATGTCCTTGAGCTTTTTTAGGTTAATGTGACCTATTTGTTTATGCCATAGATCCAAATCTGCTATCCTCTTGTCTCCAGATGTGACATACATTGCATGGTGTGACTGATTTATGTCCATTGTGAACATTCTCCCTTGCTTTTTTCCTTTTGCTATGAGCTTGAAACCTGCCCTTAGATCCTCAACAAAACATCCTCTTTCATTGAACCTAACTTGATAGCCTTTTTCTACCATTTGGCCTACCGAAATCAAGTTTTTGGTAATAGTAGGGACATGTAATACCTCTGATAAGCACTTTGCTCTTTGATTTCCTTCCAAACTGATATCTCCCACATGTTGAATGGTATGCTCTGAGTTATCACCTGTTTCCACATGCCCATGATGCTTTGGGACCTGCAAATTACTAAAAAAATCCTTTCGACATGACATATGATTGCTACATCCATTGTCTACATACCATACATCTTCACTAGCTTGAGTTGTATCTTCACCCTTGGCTGGATGATGTGTTTGCATAATTACCTTGCCCTCTATAATTGTTGTTGTTGTTTTGATTCCCTTGTCTTTGAGCTCTATGATAGCATTCATTTGCAAAATGACCAGGCTTATCGCATACAAAGCATCCATTTGAAGTGGGTTGTCCTCTTCCACCAAATCTTGAACCTCTTCCTCTATTTGTGGCTCTTCCACCTCTTTGACCTGCATTTTCTTGTTGTCCTTGACCTCCTTGGTTGCTTTGATATCTTCCTCTTTGTTGGCAGTAGTCAAGGAACTGAAGGATTCACAAGACAAGGAAGCCTACGAAGGGAGTCGGAGCGAAGAGAAAGCACAAGCAGACACTGTAGTCAAAGAAGATCTGGCAAGTAGGCCATTTAAATTTTTCAAGCATCAAAGAGTTGGGCACACAAGAAGAAGGAGCAAGTAGGGAGCTCCAGGAAATGTATGTCAAAATGTTAGAAGAAATCCCTACAAAAATAGTGATTTTCATCACTAAAAACCATTGTAAATACAATTTCATATTTTTGTACCTCAATTTTGTGCAAGCCAAGGAGTCCTTGAGCTTGAGGAGCTTTAGAAGTACCTACCTATCAGTTTTCACATTTTTTAGACTCTGTTTGAACCTCCAAATAGGGCAGAGAACCTAATTTTTAACTAGGTCGGACACTAGGTTTGGACAAGGCCAAAACCTAGTCAAAAACTATAAATAGAGCTAGAGAGCTCATTTTTGGGGTTAGCTTGTAATTGATTTGAACTTGTATGAGCTTTTTGAAAGTAATCTAAAGAACTCCATTGCTTCTCACTCTTTGTCTTGCCTTGTGTGCGCGTGTGTGTGTATGTGTGTGCATGTTAGTGTGCTTCGCACTCACGCACTTGTGCCTTCACTTGCTCGAGGTCATCATACCATCCTCACGTCTTCCCGGGTTGACATTAAAGGAGGTGCTACTCATCACTGAGCTACACCAAATTTTGGCGCCGTTGCTGGGGATCGAGCTTTGAGGACGAGCATGTGATGGTAAGATGTAGAGTTGAGGCGTTGGAGTCATAGGTATTTTCTTCACTTTTATCTATTTTCTTTTGTTTTTATCATCTCCATCATCATCCTTACCATCTCCCACATCCATCTCCATCATCGCAAAAAAATTTTAGTTTTTGGTCATATCACCCCACCCATACCATTTCCCTCATTTCACTTGTGAGAGAGAGCGAGAGAGCATTTGTGTGCTTGTGAGTTTCTGTGCTTTTTGAGATTTTCTGTAGGAATCAGCATCCCCAGCAGCTGCACCAGCTTCAGCAGGTAAAAAATTTGACTGTGCAGGTCCCGAGGCGTTGACCTCTATCAATCGCGACCGACAGAAAAGTTGACTATTTTGCAAAACAAAGTGTATAACCATGATGTGTAGGCCTAGGGCATCCTAAATGTGTGCTTGAAATTTTAAAATTCTTCAGTTTTCTATCAATCGTGATCGACCTGTTAATCGCGAATGACAAACCACGACAGATACTTGCCGACAGACCTGTCAATCGCGATCGACACGTCAATCGCAACCGATAGAGTCAACGACCGACTGACCACGATCGATTGAACTTATGCATGACACGTGTCAATCACGATCGACCAGTCAATTGCGACTGACAGCCCTGACGGACCTGTCAATCAGGACCGACCCAGTCAATGATTGCTTGACCACGACGGATAGACACTCGTGACGGACCTGTCAATCGCGATCGACCCATCAATCACGACCGACAGAGTCAACGACCGACTAACCACGATCGACTGAAAATCCGGGCCACGTGTCAATTGAAATTGACCCATCAATCGCGACTGACAGCCACGACGGACTTGTCAATCGTGACCGACACGTCGATCGCGATTGACCTATCAATCGTGATTGACAGAGCTTGCGAACGCGATTGACAGGCAAATTTGGCCAATTTTTTAGGGCGAAAAAATAGTGGTCTAATTTTTTTGGCAAATTGTGGGGAACTTTTAAGGGTTAGTAGAGCATTGTGAGGCCTATACCCAGAGCATTTTGAGAAGTCCTGTCTACCGGCTAACCTATTTTAAATCCTATTTTAGCCCCAAAACCCTGAACGGACATAACCTCCTCATACGAAATCCGATTGCGGTGATTTTTGTTTTGTTGGAAAGCTCGTGAGTACAACCAAAACTTCCACTGGTTACGGTAGAATTAATGTCAGGATTATTAGATAGGGTAATTTGAAGTGACCATATCTCGGGGTAGGAAAACTAAGTTTCCCTTGGGATTGTTTTCCATAGAGGCAAAAGGCAATTGGGTCTGTGAATTACATGCATGAAAATGTATCTCAATTGAATTCAATTCTTGAGCTAATTGTGGACTTTTTCAGGTTCTTTGAGAGCATCAAAGGGTACTTGAAGCAAGAGTAAGTGCGAGCTTGCGAACACGCTTTCTGGGCATACAAGGGCAACCAAGGGAAGAAGCTTAAGGTTGGAAATTCTCAACACCCTTTGTCAATCCCTAGCATAGGCTAAGTACGGATAGAGGTCTTGATTAATTACGGACACGTTAAGAACGACCAAGTCCAAGAACTCTAATCACTCAAGTGCAAGTGTTAGGAGATTACAATTGCAAAACAACCTAAGGGAAAAGAACTTAAATTGAGCGACCACACTCAAAGTACGATAAAACTTAAGTGTTCCTTGCGACGAAGATTAATTGGATAAGAAGTGACACCCTAAGGGCAATTAAAAAAGAACAAGTGACTAATACAAAAGAACTCAGCAACGCAAAGTGTACTTGGGAAAATTTGAGATCATTCAATCGAGCATATGAACCTTAGATCAGGACGACACCTAGGGAGAGATAGACAAAGTCTTAGATCTTTAGAGGCTAGTGTCAATCATACTGCTAGGTCTTGGGCCCAGCAGTTGAGCCATCATTCGTATTACCCTAGCTCTGAGACTAGCGAGTCTGAGATGTCCCACGGTATGGAGAGACCTAGAGGAAGCTCCACAGTGCCATATTTACATAGGGTAGAAGGCCCTTACAAGACGCAACTCGAATACCTTAGGACCAACCGATTAGGTGCTAGCATCTATGAGGACGGCCTAGGAAGATCTGTGGTCCAGATTAAAAACCCTGACCAATCCATTGGACTAGAGCACCCACCTGTCAAGTTTGAAAACGGAGCATACCTAGACAAGGAAGGGACAATATATGTAGTCACCAGTCACCCAGATAGGACAGATGAATTTGGGAATGTGATCTCAGAAGCGGATTTAGGTGACCTGGAGCAAGGAAACATGGGTGTAGAACCTAGAACCCCCCGAGGCAAATCTGTTCTCACTAGGATTATCACACCAGAGTGGATTCCCCAAGACAATAAGAGCATAGATCTACTCCTGAACCGAGAGACTGATGAAGCCTTTTGGAGGTATAGATCTGATCAGCCGAATGAGGTGGGAACAATCATGATATATGAGTTCAAAGATCATGATAGTCCAGGCCGAGTGACCTACTTGGATCATGCTTCGGAGAGGATCTTTGTGGTTACCAAAAATGATAGGCATGCTTACACATGGAAAGGTGAATTTATTTTCCCCCAACCAAGATCGAATGTGTCCTTTGGTCACCCAGGAGCTCGAACATCCCAAGCTCATGGAACTCAAAGAGACAGACATAGAGATAGACCGGAGGTAAGCTTTGCCAACCCAGTGGGAAGAGACAAAACGAGAACGGAAAAAAATAGAGTGGAACCTGAGGGACTTAGAGCCCCAAGGAACCAAAGGAATGCTGATGATTTCCCTCTACCAAGGCCTAGGGAACACACCAGGATTTTGAGACCGACTCAGTTAGTTAAGTCCATGAAGAACTACTTCGATGGCATAGGAGACCCATATGATCATGTGGCTGAGTTTAGGCAAGTCTTAAGAGTTGAACAAGTTGAGGACCTATTCACGCAGTATAATGCCTTTGGTCTAACACTTACGAACATAGCCCTTACGTGGTTTCAACCTTTGAATGAGAGACAGTTCAGGAGCATAGACCAACTCTTAGAGGCTTTTATCACTGAATTCTCTAAGAGTGGGATAAGGCATAATACTTCCTCATTGATACACAGCTTCAAGCAGACCCCTCAAGAGACTGTGAGACTTGCATGAAGAAGATTTAGGCAGTATCTTGAGAGATGCCCTGTTCCTAAGTTACCCACACCTGCCAAACAAGTGGCTTTATTCTTGGATGGATTGCTAAGTACAAAGTTGCGATCCTATGTGTACTTGAAGGACCCTAGGACCATAGAAGAGTGTGTACGCATGTGCATCGACATCGAGGATAACCTAGGGGAGGAACTAGAGCTTTCAAAAATCTACAAAGATTCCGATAGTGCTTCTAGCCTCTCTTCCTCACAATCCACATCAATTGAGGAACTCGCTGAGAAAGTAGCTCAAAAATTAGGTGTCTCTAGTAAACAAATCCCAAGGTTTGCCCCAGTAAAGAGGTGCTATACTTGTAGTGGTGACCATATGGTGAACGTATGTCCCATCATGGCTCAACCGCAAGTGAACCCTAGCAGCCAATATTGCACCATAGAACGGAGATACACAAATATTGCCAACTATTTTGTATCTCCCGACTATGTTTATCTATACCGACTCCCCTTGTAAAAGCTATATAAGCATGGCCTAGGTTTAACTTTACATTGCATTGTGCACTAGTAAGCCCTTCATCTAGATTCTATCTAGATTGCCATCTAAGCTACACATTGGGAGCACATGGGTAGACTGCACCATTGTTGTAGCTATGTTACACTTGGCAAATTGAGAATTTGAGTTCTCTATCTCTTAGTCTACGTCTATGTTTGTTTGTCTTTCTCTCTCAACTATATCTACTAATCTATTGTGTTGTGCTATTATTTCCTTACATGGTATCAGACCTCAAGAGGCTTTGAGTGTTCCAAAAGCAAAAATGCAGAGGTTTCAACGATAAAAGAGAGAAGATGTCAAGCAATACATCATCATCTACAACTGGGAATCAAGTTCATTCATCAACAAGAGTAGATGGAGCATAGATAGGAGCAACAATTGTTGAGAGTGATGGATGGATGCACTCAGGAAATTAGTTGGTGCTGCAAAACCTGCTTCACACCTGCCCTCTTTTCTTTCCAGATATGCTTAGTACACAAGTTTAGCTTCCTAATGACATAAAGAAACCATATATGTGCTTTGGAAATGATTTGGGTAATGACCAAATCAAAACAGATAACTTGGTACTTCACAAATCAAACAAAACCTTCTATTCCTGTAATGATACCTGCTCAGACTTTTACTCAGTGTGTCCAGCACACTTAAAATTGGCACAATTTCTTTTGGGAGTAACAATGTACCTTAGTAAGCTACCAATCACAAGTGGAATCACTTCAATTGACTAATTATGCTCAGAGAAATAAGTTTAGCAAAATTATATCTACCCCCGATTTTTCAGGAACTCTGCAGACAAATACCAGTGAGCACCTCGACTTGATTTTCTCCCAAATGGCTGAATGGAATCCTTTGAAATTTTGTATGCTTGTAGTAGACTTTGAGCTGGTTCCAATGAGCTATAGATCTCTTGATTTGGTTCAGTAGATCCAGAGCAATGCTTCTTTGAAGTTGACAGACTTGGAGTAGGTGACTCAGACAAAAAACAGAGATGATGAATGTATACTTCTATTCATATATGTGTTTGTACAATCTCATTAGCTTGCCAAGCAGAGCTATATGAGGTATTGTGGTGTTGGCTATGGAGTAACCTTCACACACAATGAATTACAAAGGGATTTGGCCTCGGGAAGTGAGCTAGAATGACTGTACTACCCGCGACTTTTTGATTGTACATTTTATAGAAGTTTTGAGATCATTTGAATTTGAAATTCAAACTTAGGCTCCCTTGAATCTCTCCTCTAAAAGTAGGGAGATATTCTCTCCATCTCAACAATCAAAAATCCACGACTCTAGTGGTAGGTAAGTGACTTAAAGTGATTACACCCAAATGACAAGTCACTTATACTTTTACAAGGGGTAAGAAGTAGAAACACATAAGCATATGTTCATGTGAGCTTTGTCTTAAGTAATGCCTTGATAAAGAACTTTATCCATGCTAATCTTCCAAGGGTCCAAGCCAATGTGTGTAGGCTTGTTTGCACCAACAGCTCCCCCTCAAGCCAAAACACTTTGGCTTAAGTCTTCTTCTTCATTCTTCAATTACTTCCTGCAATCCAATCATAGATTTGAATCTGCATAACTTGGTTCCATCCAATGCCTTTGTAAGTAAATCTGCACATTGCATATTAGTAGAAACATATGTCAATTGAATCTCTTTACTTAACAATTTCTCTCTCACATAGTGGTAATGAACCTCTATGTGTTTGGTTCTGGCATGATAAATTGGATTTGCTGCAAGGTGAAGAGAGCTAGTGTTATCTCCAAATATAATAGGTGGTCTTGTGAATAGACCTAACTCTGTATATAGAAGCTTCAACCAGATAGCTTCTTGAGTAGCATTTGCAAGTCCTCTATACTCTGCTTCAGTGGATGACAATGCCACTGTAGGTTGCTTCTTAGCTGACCAAGAGATAGGCTTATCTCCTGCAAAACAAATGTATCCTGAGGTGCTCCTCCTATCATCCTTGCATCCTGCCCAATCTGCATCTGAATAGACTTTAATATCAATGTCTGATGTGTAAGGAAAATACAAACCATGACTTTGAGTTCCCTTGAGGTACTTCAAGATCTTCTTTGCTGCCTCTAGGTGAGGTATTCTAGGTTTGTGCATGAATTGACTAAGCACACTTACTCCATATGCTATGTCAATTCTTGTCAAGGTAGCATAGTTCAAACTACCCACAATACTTTGATATCCTGTAATGTCTTTGAGTTCTTCTCCTTCATGAGCACTTAGCTTTTGATTAACCTCCATTGGAGTAGTAGATACCTTAGCATCCTGCAAGCCAAACTTCTTGACCATATCCTGTACATACTTCTTTTGAGTAATGTATATACCTGAGTTTGTATAGATCAATTCAAGACCTAAAAAATATTTTAGTAATCCAAGATCACTAATCTTGAATTCTTTCATCATCTGACCCTTGATGTGTCTAATCCCATTGACATCATTACCTGTAATGATGATGTCATCAACATAGACACATAAGTAGATTACCTCTGTACTACTTCTCTTTATGAATAGAGAAGTGTCTGCTTTGCTCATCACAAATCCTTGGTCTTGGAGGTAGGTGGTCAATCTGTAGTTCCATGCTCTAGGTGCCTGCTTCAAACCATAAAGAGCCTTCTTCAATTTACAAACATAATGTACCTTTCTTGGATCTTCATAGCCAGGTGGTTGTGACATGTAGACTTCTTCAGATATCCATCCATTTAGGAATGCATTCTTCACATCCAATTGGTACATGTTCCAATTCTTGGATGCAGCTACACTCACCAATACTCTGATAGTTGGCATCTTGGCCACAGGAGAAAATGTCTCCTCATAATCAATGCCTTGGGTTTGTGCAAAACCCTTGGCTACCAACCTAGCTTTGTACCTGTTAATTGTCCCATCTGAATTCTTCTTCAATTTGTAGATCCATCTGGATCCAATTACCTTCATAGTCTCCTTCTTGGGTACCAAGTCCCAAGTATCACTCTCTTTTAGGGCTTCTATCTCCTCATCCATTGCTTCTCTCCATTCTGGCTTTGTAATTGCTTCTTCATAGGTACCTGGTTCTTCATTCAACAAATCTTTTGCAAGGTATACAGAATGTTTAGTTACAAGTGATGTGTCATACCCAAATCTGATAGGTTTCTTCTTCTCTCTCTGAGATCTTCTCATAGCTTGAGTGGAAGTTTCTGCCTTGTCCTCCAATTGCTTCATCTTCATCTTTCCTTTGGATTTCCAAGCCTTGAACTCTTCAAGGTTGATGGTATCATCATCTGAGCTTGAATCTTCTTGCTGTGTTGGCTCTTCCTTGGTAAGCTTTGGAAAATCTTCCTCCATGTCATAAGGTAGACTTACTTTCCTGCATTCATTCTCATACCATGAGTCATTTTCATCAAATATGACATCTCTGCTTACCTTGAACCCTTTGTTTGTGGGGTTATAGAATCTGTATCCCTTTTGGTTCAAATCATAACCAATGAAGATACATTTCTCTGCCTTTGGGTCTAGCTTTCCTCTTACCTGTGAAGGAATATGCACATATGCTACACATCCAAAGATTTTACAGTGATCTAGAGAGGGTCTCTTACCATGCCATGCTTCATATGGTGTCATGCCATCAAGTGATTTGGATGGCAACCTATTGATGAGATAGGTGGCAGTGGACACACTCTCTGCCCATAGGTAATTTGGCAGCTTTTTCTCATTGAGCATAGACCTAGCTGTTTCCACTATAAGTCTATTCCTTCTTTCTGCTACCCCATTTTGTTCAGGTGAGTATCTGGTAGTGATCTCCCTCTTGATGCCTCTTTCCTGCAAGAAGTCTTCAAACTCATTGGAGAAGTATTCTCCTCCACCATCTGTTCTTAACCTCTTCAAGCTTCTACCTGTTTGATTCTCAACAAGTGCAAGATACTTTTTGAAGCAATTAAACACTTCATCTTTATGCTTCATAAAGTACAAAATGGTCCATCTGCTATAGTCATCAATGAAGGACACATAATACCTTGAACCAGAAATGGAAGGGTCCTTGCTAGGTCCCCAAACATCTGTGTGTACCAAGTCTAGGTAGTCTTCATGCATGAAACCTTTTCTTGAGTAGGGTAATCTGTGAGACTTACCAAATTGGCATGATCCACATTTGTAAATCATGTGTTGCTTGGATACATTAGGTATCCCAAGCACACACTGATCCCTGCACATTTGCTTGATAGTCCTTTCACCTATGTGCCCTAGTCTTTTATGCCATATCTCTAACTCTGAGAGTGTCTGATCCTTATAGTTATACAAAGCAATATTTTTTGTATCTTCTAGCTCAAATGTAAATAATCTACCTGATTTCTCCCCTTTGGCTATCCTCCTGAATCCTTGTTTTGGGTCCTCCACATATGCTCCATGTTGTGTGAATCTGACCTGCAAACCTTTCTCCACAATCTGACCAACACTCATCAAATTCTTAGTTATTGTTGGGACATAGAGTACCCTGCTTAATAGGTTCTGATTACCATCACATGTCTTCACATTTCCAACTTTGACAACAGAGTGTTTAGTGTCATCACCTGTTTGTACCTGATGTTTGCCCTTGGGCTCTTCCAAATCAGAAAGCAATGCCACATTGCCAGCTACATGGTTAGAACATCCTGAGTCAATATAAAATAAATGATCATCATTTGTACCTATCTTTGAGGTCATATTCATGATCAATAAGGAGTCATCTTGCTCCTCTGTGTAGTTGTTGTAGTCTCTTCTATTTCTGAATCCACCTTGGTAGCTTCCATTGTGGTTGTTGTTGTAATTGTTGTTGTATTGGTTGTTGTACCCATTGTAGCTTTGATTGTGGTTGAATCTGCCTCTTCCTTGAGAGTATCCACCTCTTGAGTAGCCTCTTCCTCTCTGGTTTTTATAGTTCTTGTAGCATTCATCTGTGGTATGATTGGACAACCCACAGATGTTGCAAGGTGATGAGTTGTAGGGTCTCCCCCTACCTGACTTACCTCCTCTGCCTCTTCCTCTAGATGACCTACCTCTCCCTGCATAATTGGCTTGAGGGGTAGAGCCTTCTTCATCCTGTTTCTTCTTGCCTTTATCTTTAACTTTCTTATCAGTAAAGAGAGCAGAGGGGTTATTACCTTTTGATTGATCTCCAGCCTTGGTGAACTTTGCTTCATGTGTAAATAGTTGGCCCATGAGTGTTGTGAGATCAGGGGTATGCATGTCCATGTAGAGATCCATTGCAGTGGTGAAACTTTCCCACTTATCATCTGCCTTGAGTCCATTTGTCACTTGCCTGACTATTTGCTCCTCTTCAATTTCCTCTCCAATGCTTGCTAGTTGGTCTGCCACATCTTTGATCTTTGTCACATAATCTGAGACTGATTGCTTGGGCTGCTTCCTAAGTGTTGTGAACTCTATCCATAATTGATTCTTCCTAGCCCTTGTGTTGGAAGAAAAATAGTTTGACAAGGTTTCCCAAGTCTCTTGGGAAGTCTTACAGTTTCTTACATGAGGTAAAAGAAAGTCAGATATAGAGTTTAAGAGATAAGACCTTGCCAAAGCATCCTTTGCACACCATTGGTTAAGTCTTTCATGCTCATCCTTTGTAGGTAGTCCTCTAGTCTTGAATGAGGGCAACTCCTCATCTCCTGATATGTATCCAAATAGACTTCTCCCTTGTAGATAGGTCTTCATTCTCAATGACCAAGCTTGATAGTTGTTTCTGTCCAATTTGTCAATGAATGAAGGGAAACCATCACCCATGATTACCTTCTTTTGCTCTGATACCACTGTTGAGAGTGATGGATGGATGCACTCAGGAAATTAGTTGGTGCTGCAAAACCTGCTTCACACCTGCCCTCTTTTCTTTCCAGATATGCTTAGTACACAAGTTTAGCTTCCTAATGACATAAAGAAACCATATATGTGCTTTGGAAATGATTTGGGTAATGACCAAATCAAAACAGATAACTTGGTACTTCACAAATCAAACAAAACCTTCTATTCCTGTAATGATACCTGCTCAGACTTTTACTCAGTGTGTCCAGCACACTTAAAATTGGCACAATTCCTTTTGGGAGTAACAATGTACCTTAGTAAGCTACCAATCACAAGTGGAATCACTTCAATTGACTAATTATGCTCAGAGAAATAAGTTTAGCAAAATTATATCTACCCCCGATTTTTCAGGAACTCTGCAGACAAATACCAGTGAGCACCTCGACTTAATTTTCTCCCAAATGGCTGAATGGAATCCTTTGAAATTTTGTATGCTTGTAGTAGACTTTGAGATGGTTCCAATGAGCTATAGATCTCTTGATTTGGTTCAGTAGATCCAGAGCAATGCTTCTTTGAAGTTGACAGACTTGGAGTAGGTGACTCAGACAAAAAACAGAGATGATGAATGTATACTTCTATTCATATATGTGTTTGTACAATCTCATTAGCTTGCCAAGCAGAGCTATATGAGGTATTGTGGTGTTGGCTATGGAGTAACCTTCACACACAATGAATTACAAAGGGATTTGGCCTCGGGAAGTGAGCTAGAATGACTGTACTACCCGCGACTTTTTGATTGTACATTTTATAGAAGTTTTGAGATCATTTGAATTTGAAATTCAAACTTAGGCTCCCTTGAATCTCTCCTCTAAAAGTAGGGAGATATTCTCTCCATCTCAACAATCAAAAATCCACGACTCTAGTGGTAGGTAAGTGACTTAAAGTGATTACACCCAAATGACAAGTCACTTATACTTTTACAAGGGGTAAGAAGTAGAAACACATAAGCATATGTTCATGTGAGCTTTGTCTTAAGTAATGCCTTGATAAAGAACTTTATCCATGCTAATCTTCCAAGGGTCCAAGCCAATGTGTGTAGGCTTGTTTGCACCAACAACAATGATGTCGGTCATCCCATCCTTGTGGATATGACCATCAGCCTTCACAAAAAGTAAACTTGATGGTAAGAACTACACCCTGTGGAAGTTTCAAATCACTTCTATCCCTGATTCATATGAGCGAATGGAGACTATTCTTGGGAGCGATCATGACCCCAAGAAACACATGATCCAAATAATTGTTGTCGAATGATTCCTCCTTATGTTGATATTCTTTGTGCTTGGAAATGTAGAAACACATATGCACTCTATGCTCTAATTACAAGTACTACTGATAGTGTTTTGATCACTCTCATTCAACATAGTACCAAGGCATGTGAAGCATGGAACATATTGAGATATTAATATGAAACTTGTAATCAGACATAGACTCAGAACTTGAAGAATCAGCTAGCAATAGAAAGGTTTGTTGATGGGGAGACTATAGAGGTGTTTATCACTTGCATAGAGAATCTACAAGATCAAATGACAGGAGTAGGCCTAAAAAAGTCAAGTGAGGAGCTAGCTCGGCATTTTCTTTGAATCGTTCCACCTAAGTTTGATGGTTTGGTAACTGCTCTTAATACTCAAATCAGAACTTAACTACTAACATTTGAAGAATTCAGTGTCTTACTAATGGAGGAGGAGCTACGGCTCAAGGCAAGGAGTGGCAACAGTAAAGGAGATGTTGCATTCACAGAAAATGCCAAAGGAGGCAAAGTAGACTCTTCAAAGGATGGAGACAAAAAGAATTTCAACGAAGAGTGTTTTCAATGCAAGAAGAAGACACGGAATCAAAGACTGTCACATCAAAAATGTAGAAGAGAAAAATGGCTCTTCGAAAGGTGGCAAGGGCAAGGACTCTATTAACACTGTATAAATAGAGCTTAAGTTATTTGTTACAATAGAGGAGGTATGCTCCTTGGATGAATATTGAGGAGAAGATATGAATCATGGGTGTTGGAGAGTGGTGCATCTCATCACATGACGAGCAAAGAAGACTTTTACAGTTCCTTATAGCCTCTAAAGGAACCCATCATAGTAAAGGTAAGCAACAATGCAAGATGTCCTACAGAGGGCAAAGTTACAATTTCTTTCATTAACTCTAATGGTGATTTCAAAAAGCTTTCAAATGTATTGTATGTTCCACAAATGAAACAAAATCTACTTTCAATAGCTTCTATAATTGATCAAGCTCGTCAAGTATCTTTGAGTAAAACAGGAGCTTATGGACAGTAACAACAATGTTGTTGGGACATGCATAAGGAAGAACAACTTGTATGAGTTTTTTGCTCTTACAGACACTACAAGTCTGGGCACAAGTAAGCTATGGCATGAGAGATCTAGCCACATTGGATACCCTATACTAAAGGAGATACATCACAGGGGTATGGTTTCACACCTACCATCGATAGCAGAAATGAAGGAACCATGTGAAGCTTGCATGATGGGCAAGCAACAAAGGAAGGATTTTCCACAAGAAAGCAAGAACACAGCAAGCTATCCTCTAGAGTTGGTGTATGCTGACTTGTGTGAAAAAATGCTTACACATGGCTTGGGTGGATCTTCTTACTTCATGTTACTTGTCAAGGACTATAGCAAGAAGATGTGGTTGTACTTCCTTCACTGTAAGGCTCAAGCTTTTGGTAAGTTTAAAGAATGGCTTCAGCTTGTTGAAACTAAAACATGGAAGAAGATGAAGAAATTTAGGACACATGACAGTGGTTAGTTCACATCAACAGAGTTTGAATATTTTTACAAGAGTAAAGGAATCAAGCATGAACTCACAGTGGTGCTTATCCCTCAATAGATTAGTGTTGTAGAATGTTGAAATCAGACCATCATCGAGATGGCAAGGTGCATGTTGAAGGGAAAGAATTTGCCTAATCAATTTTGGGTAGAGGCTATCAACACTACTATCTTCATCTTGAATCAAAGCTACACCAATGCATTTGATGGAAAGACTCCACAAGAGGCCTGTATTGGTAAAAAGTCATTTGTTTCCCATTTCAAAGTATTTGGAAGTGAATGTTATGTACATGTTCTAGATAAGGAGAGAAACAAGCTTCAACAAAAAAGCATCAAATGTATCTTCTTAGGGTACAATGAAGATAAGAAGGCTTATAAGCTTTGTGACACTGAGGCTAAGAAGATCATGGCAAGTTGTGATGTGGTGTTTAAGGACATGCAATGGAGGAGGAAAAGACAGCTTCCACTTTATCATCAAGCAAAAGGGCAATCCACTATGAACCTAGACCAAGAGCTATCCCTTCTACACAAGAGAAGGAAGCATCATCTTTAGATCATGAGTCTAAAAGTCACCAAAATGTCATCACCCAAGCGGAAAAGGCATTGCCATGTTGGGTGAGGCAGCTCTGTGATCCTACAAACCCCATCCCATAGTCACTAGAATAGGTTGCAAATGGTTTGAGGTGATCACAGATAATAGAGGAATAGAGACGGGCAAGTGCCCACATTGTAAACATAGCAATCATGTTGAGCTCATTCAAGAATAAGGAAACGAACCAACCAATGTGGAAGAGGCACTCCAAAATCCGAATTGGAGGGCTTCCATGCAAATAGGATACAACAATATCATGAAGGATGGATCTTGGGAGCTAGTGGATCAACCTCCTAAGTGTAAAGTCATTGGCACCAAGTGGGTATGGAAGCTAAAGTACAAGGTTGATGATACTCTAGAAAAATACAAAGCAAGATTTGTTGCACAAGGCTACTCACAAGTTGAAGGCATTGACTTTTGTGAATCGTTTTCCCCAACTATCCCAGTAGTACTAGTTGTGGCTGCACATAAGCATTGGACAGTCTATCACTGGGATGTCAAATCATTGTTCTTGAATGGAGACCTCAATGACGAGGTATATGTGTCTCAACCACCAAGCTTTGAGGATCCCCATTCAAAGAATAAGGTATGCAAGTTGAAGAAGGCATTATATGGGCTGAAACAAGCCCTTAGAGCATGGTTCCAGCATATAGATAAGTATCTCTTGGATCTAGGTTTCAAAAGATATGCTTCTGATGCTAATTTGTATGTTCTAAAGAGAGGAGGGAAGACAATTGTTCTTGTATTCTATGTAGATGATCTTGTGATTACAGGAAATTGACAAGGGAGCTACATGAGGCCAAAGCGGAGCAACACCCCCTTATGTAAGACAATTACAAAGTTGCAGGATGAAATCGGGGATATTAAGGCCAATGATGGACATTCAAAGACGAATTAAATAGAAGGAAAATTGACTAAAATGCATTACATAAGAGGTCTAATAAATTATAGAATAAAAACCATGACCTCATACTCCACAAAAAACAACCAAATATAGATTAAATGAGGCACAACATTGCTTGCAAGCTCATCATGAAACCATAGAAAAGATTTAGAGTACAATAGATGAGTCTGAGAGAAGGCTACATGACATAATATTGAGTGTAAGCAAGTTAAAAGAAAATATTAATGATATAACATTGGAAGATTGGTAGAAGCAAGCGGAACTCAATGAACTAGAATAGAGACTTTGACAAATAAACTTGCTAAATTTCAATATTATGATACATCCTTGGATGCATCTATGGTACAAAGGTTGCAAAGAAAAATAACGAAATGGGTCAAAGATACATATGAAGAACACGTAGGTAGAATGAATGACCAATTTCGAGGTGACCTAAGTAGTATACTAAGTTCATTCCACTTGAGCATGCCAAGTATTAGGTTGCTACCGAAATTTCTGCATAGAAATAATGAAACTAGCTTATGGAATCACTTTTTGCAAGGAGTCTAATTATTTTCCAGATGTATATTTAAAGATATCCAGAATGGTGGATCCACATAAATGTATGAAAATTTGGTGCGCAAGGTCTAGAATATTCATCTTATAAGGAAGATACTCAAGTGACATAATTGAAAGTTGGCAACCTCTTATTTCACTTAGTGATAGTTGTTGATATTGCAAGGACTATCTTCAAGCGAGCAAAAAGGGTGAAGAAAAAGGGTAATAGATGAGGTAGCTATCATTATATGAGCTGATCGATTTCATGAATGCAATTGTTTCCTCTTATTCTTTCAAAATTTTGGATTGTTCTCATCACCATTATCATAGTACTCAATCTTTTCGAAACAAGCATATATCAATAGAAGGTATCGTTGGAGGCAAATCAGCTCATTTAGTAGCATGGGATGACCTCTTCATTATGAAGTGGCTAGCTTCTTGAATCCCCCTTTGCTGAAGGTCCAATACAGTCTGTAGAATAATCTATGGTAGAGCAAGATAACAGTTAGAGTGTTCAACCAGTTATTAGTGAAGAACCCAAGCCACTATTTGGCTAATATTATTGTGAAGATATATATGTATGTTTGTGTACATATGTACACACACACACACACATATATATATATATATATATATATATATATATATATATATATATATATATATATATATATATATATATATATATATATATATATATATATGTGTGTGTGTGTACATATGTATACACATACACATACAATATATATATATATATATATATATATATATATATATATATATATATATATATATATATATATATATATATATATATATATATATATATATATATATATATATATATATATATATCGAGAGAGAGAGAGAGAGATGGAGAGACAGATGAAGAAGCATGCGTATTAACACATAGAAACAATCACAATGACACATACATGCCCACACATACAAACAAACACAAAGACACATACATGCCCACACAGAGACATACAAACAAACATATCAAGACATGAGCTTGTAGGTTGGCTTGGTCCAAAATGTCATTCTCCACATCCAACTTATTGTTTAATAATTCGTCCCTACTACCATGCAAATCATTGTTTTAGGATTCGAGAGCTTGTTTTGTCCCTACCACCATTCAAAGCATACACCGAGTTAGTGCTTGAAATGGGAATACATATATGTGGCTTGGGACCCTTGACAAATAAAAGGCGAGTTGACAAATAAAATTCAGTAAAGGACTATGAAATCATAAAACATCTAGAAAAAAAAAAGAACTTTATGCTTATCATCTAGAATGATCAGTTCTAATACTTTTATAATTCTCTTTTCTTTGAAGATTAACTCTAAAATTAAAAAGGGGTCCATAGTTGGCTTGGTAATCTACATTGTCCAAATATTTTGGCTAGATTGTGGTCTAGACTATACAGATAATTGGTTTTGACCATGGTCTAGTCGACTATCTCTAATGGGCAATCGATTGCACAATGGAATATACCTCTACCTCTTTGTCTCCTTGCCTCGTGGGGATTTTTCACCAATGAACCGCCTAAATGAAAACAAAAAAGTAGAGAGACAATAGGCCAAAAATGCTTCTAAAGGCCTTTCAAATGATGCATAAACATTCAATTATTCCAATTCCAAGAGGAAGCTTCCTCAATCATAATAATCCTAAACGCTAAAGAGGCAGCACTAAGGGCGAATAAAATGTAAGCTTGCACAAGGCAAACCTATGAGAGACAAACATAATCTTGTAAAAGCACTTGATTGCACTTGGGCCATGTTCAACATCCCCCACTTCTAGGTTCCCACCCCTTGAGATATATTTTTTCCTTCAAACGTTCTTCTTATAGAAAAATCTATACTCCTACACCAAGATGATGCATGTACAAAGCCTCATACCTCCAAAGATGTGTAAAAAGGAGTGAAAAGTATCTCTCTCTCGCAAAGCATGTACACATTACTAGTAGCGCAAAGAGTGCACGTGGAATGTATATATTCAAAGATTTGGATAAATATTCTTTACATATGACTCTATCCATGGAAAATGCTACGATAGGTTCTATGGCTGAAAAAAGAGTGGTGGGTGGTCCGGTAATACCTCTATCCATGGAGAGATTCTATAACTGAAAGAAGAGTTTTGGGTGGTCCGGTAAGAGTTCAAACCCACAAAATGCATAAGCCAACACAAGGGACACCAAGAAGATTGCCAGAACACGTTTATATTCGATTAGCAACTCGTGTTGAAGAAGGCAATGAGAGCTTGGTATGAGGAGTACTAGTACCCCTCATAGTTGCGCACAATTTGGCGCCCCAGGGCATACCCCCCAAGCACTAAAAAGGGCTGGATAGAAAAACAGGTTGTGACATCCTCCCCCTGCTTGAAGAGCTTGGTGTCCTCAACAAGCGGGTTCGGGTCTTACAAAAATTGGTGTGATTACAAAATTTGGGAACATTACATGGGGCTCATAGCCAAAGGGGCTTAAGTGTAGCGATAATACTTTCGAACTAATGGATGGTCGAGCCCAAAGGTGTTGGCCGGAAGCCAGTCCGAATCGACTAAGGGTCGTCCTTTGAATTTAATTAGGAACTGGGGACCTTCGCGAGTGATCCGGTCCCGTAAGATAGCTTCTGCCTCGAACTGGTTCTCTCCGTCGTGCAGCACCGGGATCTCGCGTCCGTACTCATTAGGGCGAAAAACGGCCGAAAAGGGGCTGTTTGCTAATGAGAGATTAAGGAAATTGACAAATAGAGTCTTTCCACGTGTACAAGAATATAACATTGTTGTCTCCTTTAACCGTATAAAGAAATTCTTTTTTTAAGAGAATATGATCTAAAAGCGCCGCGAAAGTGATGAAGATTCTTGTATTCAGTGTACAATTTCTTGGTTTGATGCAAAAAAAGATATTTTTGCACATCACACAATGCATATCTTTAAAGTTCCAAGAAGGAAATGATTTTTGAAGATACGAAATATTTTTGGGTTCACGAAATTCCATGGTCATTCGGCGACAGGGTTTACATCAAATCAAAAGTTTCCACGTGTACAAAGCCCTTTTATCTATAAATGTTGGCAAAGTTTGTGAATGTCGGTTTCTCGCTTTGAGCATTCTTCTTCTTCTCGATTCTAATGGCTTCTTCTTCTTGTCGTCCTTCCAATCGTGTAACCTCATGTGAGGTTTACAACAGAAGAGAGGATTCTTTATGGAAACCTCTTTCTGTGAAGTTAAATGAATGAGTAACTATGCTTCCTAGCTATAGAGGTGCCCATAAAGTCAAGCATGCTAAAAGAGACGACACAAGAAACCATTGCAGGGGACTTATTCTTAGTTTCAAATTGAAGAGATGCGGTTGGTTTGCAAGAGTACAACATGTGTACAACTTGTTCTGGAAAAACATATGCAATTCCCTTTGTACTGTAAGTGAAGTTTTACAATGATCGTCTATCATTTCAGTTGGTTTTGTATAACAACATATATGTTTTTGTATTGCAGATATTTTTCCTTCCAATATTCTAGAGTGGCAACCTCTTGAATGTTTAACACGAACATTCAGAGTTCTTCGTAAGGAATATGAAGAGCTTATGTATGCAGACAAATCCGCTCAAGTTTTCAATAGCACAGAGTTATTTGTCCATTTTGCATATTGTCAGGTGCCATTAGGGAGGAGCTCTTATGGAAATCTTATACATTTGCCTAGTCCTTGCATCTCTTCATTAGATTGGGATGCTTCTGATCATTCAACAAAAGGTGGAAAAGAAAGCTTGGACTTTGGATAGCCTTGGACTCAGAGGAGAGCTGTCCAGAAGTACTGATTCATCCAGATTTTCAATCTAGAAAGATAATTATCACTGCAAATTGGAAATTCAGAAATGTAAGGGAGCTCTAGAATACCTTGATGAGGCATCATCACAATTCAAATTCTCAATTGATGATGCAATAGTTAACATTAGATTAGAGAAAAAACATTATCTTGCATCAAGTTGCAACCCTTTAGATTGTAACAAGTCTCCTTCTTTAAGAAGCTTTTTTTCAAACTTCCATTGATTTTTCTTTGCAGAATGGTGACTAAGAATGTGACTGATTACATCACTTCAATTATGTCTTTTTATGGACTATATTCATATTGGCAGTTTTTTGTTTGATTTCAAGATTCTGAGGAGGTTTCAATGGTGCAATGATTATACAGGTTTTTGCATATGACAAAATGGAAAAGATTGGATGACACGACCGATACAAGCGATACGGGCCATCCGAAATTCTCCGATTGCCCATATCGCTTGCATCGGTCGTGTCATAAAAACTTCTCTATCCTCCTCACATTTAACTTTTCTGCAGGATGGTGACTAAGAATGTGAATGATTACATCACTTCAATTATGTCTTTTTATGGACTAGATTCATATTGGCATTTTTTGTTTAATTTCAAGATTGATGAGGTTTCTATTGTGCAATGATTATAAAGGAACTTGCATGAGTAAATTCTAGGTGATTCAAGAATATAAACCAAGAAATTCTTACATAATATATCTCCCCTTTTAGAACCTTTTTCCATACTTCCATTGATTTTCTTTTGCAGGATGGTAACTAAGAATGTGACACATTACATCACTTCAATTATGGCTTTTTATGGACTATATTCTGATTGGCAATTTCTTTGTTTAATTTCAACATTTTGATGAGGTCTCAATGGTGCAATGATTATACAGGAACTTGCATATGAAAAAATGGATGGTATGAAAAAATGGAAAAGACTGGATGACACGACCGATACAAGCGATATGAGCCATCCAAAATTCTCCGATTGCCCCTATCGCTTGCATCGATCGTGTCATAGAAACTTCTCTATCCTCTTCACATTTAACTTTTCAACAAGAATAAAGCAAAAACCACACAAAATAGACATTTTGATGATAAGAACAATTCAATTTTACTTGAACCATGCAATGAAGTCACTTTTGCTTAGTTCTCAAGAGGATCAATTCAACATTACATTACTCAAGGCATATAAATATATTACAATGTATCTATGTACATTTCATGAGTAATAAGCTTTGAATAGAAATATATTAAATCCTTCTTGAGCCTTTTGAATGAACTTGTCTCTAGCAAATCTCCTCTATATCTGAGGTACTCTTTTCTCCTGTAGACAATAATACTTTGAACATATGACACCCCTACAGCCATTGCATAGCTTGAGTAACAAAGGAAGTAGCCTGCCCTTGAAGCATTGAATCCTGGGGCATATCCAAAAATTCTTAATGTACCTGTTCTTTCAAGTAGAAAAACTCTGTATGCATTAAAGGGTATTGAAGTAAAACCCATGTATCTTGAAAGAGTCCTCAAGGAGAATAATGAAAAATCTGCCTCTTCACTATACTGCTTATGAATAACACAAAATAATTTTGGATTCAGTTTTGGAAGATAGTGGATCACTGAATGAATATCCATAGTTGTCTTTCCTTTCTTCTCTATGGTTTTCCTTGTTCCCTTCCCCCTCCCAATGTAGTTGCCTTCATCCAATATAGATATATGTGGAAAAAATTGAAAATCTAGGTTAGAAAAAGTAAACGATCTTTTAAAGTCATAGAAATAACTGGAAACAGAAGTAGAAACAAAGCATGAGATACGACCGATCCAAGCGATTAGGGTCATCAGAGAATATCCGATGGGCATAATCGCTTGCATCAGTCATGTTTGATTTATCATCCTTAACTTTATAGAAACATATAATTAATGTTGAAAATAATATTTATAAACACATTTAGTTGTTCTATATGGAGCATTCATTCATATAGCTATAAATATGATACTTGATTGGACACAACCAATTCAAGTGACTGGGCTCATCAAGGAAGCTTGGATGCTCCTAATCGCTTGAATTGGTTGTCTCCAAAGGAGGTCATCTTGAAGCTTAGATTGCATGTGAACTTTTGTATCTTATTATTGGTTAAGAATTTGGAGAAGATAATGCTACCATTGCGTCCGGAATGTGTCAAAACCCTAAGATTGACTGTCTATTTGCATGATTTCGATACCTAGAGGTCTTGATAAGCCTTTTTGTATTGATTTCCAGACACGACCGATGCAAGCGATTAGGCCCATCCAACATTTCCACATGAGCCTAATCGCTTGCATTGGTCATGTCCTAGATTCATGCACAAATAGGCTCATCAAGACCTTTCCATATCAGAATCATACAAATAGACAGTCATTGATAAGCCTTTTTGTATTGATTTCCAGACACGACCGATGCAAGCGATTAGGCCCATCCAACATTTCCAGATGAGCCTAATCGCTTGCATTGGTCATGTCCTAGATTCATGCACAAATAGGCTCATCAAGACCTTTCCATATCAGAATTTGCATGATTTCGATACCCAGAGGTCTTGATAAGCCTTTTTGTATTGATTTCCAGACACGACCGATGCAAGCGATTAGGCCCATCCAACATTTCCAGATGAGCCTAATCGCTTGCATTGGTCATGTCCTAGATTCATGCACAAATAGGCTCATCAAGACCTTTCCATATCAGAATCATACAAATAGACAGTCAATCTTAGGGTTTTGGCATGTTCCTCCGGATGCAATGGTAGCATTAGGTTCTTGATTCCGAGCCAATAGTAAGATAGGGAAGTTCATGACCGATGCAAGCGAAATAAGCTAGTCAAAGGTAGGTCAAACGCGTGTAATCGCTTGTATCAGTCGTATCGGGTATGTAGCACAAGTATGCATGGGTGATGAAGAGAGAAATTCTATGAAGGTTGAAAATGTGAAATGGTGAACGGGACCCGTATTTATAGTCGAGAAGGACCGGGTAACGGTCACATGACGTGGACCAATAAGTGAGTGCCATGTGGCAAAAGACGTTGGGAATCACAACGGCTAGATGACGTGGCCCACTCAAATGATGCCACGTGGCATTGTAACGTTGGGATTCACAACGGCTAGATGACATGGACCAATCACACATTGCCACGTGTCGCCAACGGTCAAATCATCCCAGAGACCTATTTAAGCTCTTCTATTCACTTTTTTCATTTTTTGTGAAACTCCTTGCTACCATCAACTTACCGTTGTCTTCGCGTTTTTACATGCTTTTCAAAACTTTCCATGGACCACATTTTGTGTGAGGGTTTAGGGTCATCATGATCAATTATTTTACAACACGACCGATACAAGCGATTAAGGACATTCGAGGATTTCCCGATGACCCTAATCGCTTGTATCGGTCATGTTTCTTGAGTGCTTTGTGAAAGCTTTTTTAATTAGTTTTTCTGCGTTTAAAATTTGTTCCAAGCTTTTAAACTCTTTTTTGTGCAAGTTGGCTTATTTTGCTTGCATCGGTCATGAATTTCCCTATCTTACTATTGGCTCAGAATTTCAAGAAACTAATGATACCATTGCATCCGAAACGTGCCAAAACCCTAAGATTGACTGTCTATTTGCATGATTCTGATATTGAGAGGTCTTGATGAGCCTATTTGTGCATGAATGTAGGACACGACCAATGCAAGCGATTAGGCTCATCTGAAAATGTTGGATGGGCCTAATCGCTTGCATCGGTCGTGTCTGGAAATCAATACAAAAAGGCTTATCGAGACCTCCGGGTATCAAAATCATGCAAATAGACAGTCAATCTTAGGGTTTTGGCACGTTCCGGACGCAATGGTTGCATTATTTTCTTAAAATTCTTAACCAATAATAAGATACAAAAGTTCACATGCAATCTAAGCTTCAAGATGACCTCCTTTGGACATGACCAATTCAAGCAACTAGGACCAATGCAAGCGATTAGACCCATCCGATATTCTTTGATGACCCTAATCGCTTGGATTGGTCGTGTCTCATGCTTTGTTTCTGCTTGTGTTTCGAGTTATTTCTATTAAATATATTTCTTTTCAAAGCTTATTACTCATGAAATGTACATAGATACACATATTTATTGCCCAAAGGGGTACAAGACATTGCAAATATGAAGGATGTAATCTTTTTTTGTGTAATTGATCCATGTCCTAATATTAATCCTTACTGATCCATGATTTGTTTTTCTCTAGTAAAAGTCCTATTTATCTGATGATAATAATCTTTTTTTTGTAGGTTATGGCTAGGACAAAGAAGACAGCAAGGAATTCTCTCCAATCACAACATGGAAACTCCAAAGTGTAAGCCTCGCCATACATTTTGTTGTGTTCTATTTTAAAGCCTTGCCATCCATTCTAAATTTAAGTTTACCTTGCAGTGCTGCTAAGCTTCTCAAAATGCGCAACACTTCTCAAAATGCATATTGATCAAACATTCTAGGAATTCCTTCATTGAAAGAAGAAAAAAGGTTTGGATACACTCAAATACATGTGCCATTACAGAAATACAACACCTCGTGTGACTGGAGAGTGATTGCAAATGCAGTAAGGTTCTTGGAAAGCAGGTTTTACAACCCTGAGTTGAACTTGTCAGACTATCCATATGCTTGGGTCATCTTGATCAAGGAGAGAGCAATAAATGCCATTATGGAACATGCAATATGCCCTTATATTTTTGGAATGTAAGATTGTAATCTAATGTGTAACCAACATATGTTGGAAGATTTATTGATGTACAAATTGTATGTAATTATGCCAGTCTTCATCTGGAAGATGGTCATTGTAACTATATTTATATGCCTTGAGTAATGTAATGTTGAATTGATCCTCTTGAGAACTAAGTAAAAGTGACTTCATTGCATGGTTCCAGAAAAATTGAATTGGTTCTATCATCAAAATGTCTATTTTGGGTGCTTTTTGCTTTATTCATGTTGAAAAGTTAAATGTGAAGAGGATAGAGAAGTTTTTATGACACGACCGATGCAAGCGATATGGGTAATCGGAGAATTTTGGATGGCTCATATCGCTTGTATCGGTCATGTCATCCAATCTTTTCCATTTTTTCATACCATCCATTTTGTCATACCATCCATTTTGTCATACCATCCATTTTGTCATATGCAAGTTCCTGTATAATCATTGCACCATTGAAACCTCATCAAAATGTTGAAATTAAAAAAAAATGCCAATATGAATATAGTCCATAAAAAGCCATAATTGAAGTGATGTAATGAGTCACATTCTTACTTACAATCCTGCAAAAGCAAAATCAATGGAAGTATGGAAAAAGGTTCTAAAAGGGGAGATATATTATGTAAGAATTTCTTGGTTTATATTCTTGAATCACCTAGAATTTACTCATGCAAGTTCCTTTATAATCATTGCACAATAGAAACCTCATTAGAATCTTGAAATTAAACAAAAAAATGCCAATATGAATGTAGTCCATAAAAAGACATAATTGAAGTGATGTAATCAGTCACATTCTTAGTCACCATCCTACAGAAAAGTTAAATGTGAAGAGGATAGAGAAGTTTTTATGACACGACCGATGCAAGCGATATGGGCAATCAGATAATTTCAGATGGTCCATATCGCTTGTATCGGTCGTGTCATCCAATCTTTTCCATTTTGTCATACCATCCATTTTGTCATATGCAAGTTCCTGTATAATCATTGCACCATTGAAACCTCCTCACAATCTTGAAAATAAACAAAAAAATGCCAAGATGAATATAGTCCATAAAAAGACATAATTGAAGTGATGTAATCAGTCACATTCTTAGTCACCATCTTGCAAAGAAAAATCAATGGAAGTTTGAAAAAAAATCTTCTTAAAGAAGGAGACTTGTTACAATCTAAAGGGTTGGAACTTGATCACCATGGGTGGCAGGCAAGTTATGCAAGATAAGGTTTTCTCTGATCCAATGTTAACTATTGTATCATCAATTGAGAATATGAACTATGATGATGCCTCATTAAGGTACTCTAGGAGCTCCCTTACATTTCTAAATTTCCAATTTGTTGTGACAGTTATTTTCCTAGATTGAAAATCTGGATGAATCAGTACTTCTGGATAGCTCTCCTCTGAGTCCAAGCTATCCAAAGTCCAAGCTCTTTTGTACATTACCTATATTTTGTAGAAGCTTTGGATCTTTTCTTAGATGAACATCACCACCAAGAAATCCCATTTATGAAAGTAGAGATTCACATTTTTTAATGAAAAGGTGAAAGATAGCCTTGTGAATGTAGACTTGCGTGCACTTGATTGCAGTGCTACCCTTGTAGACGACATTGGTCACTTCCTGCACGGTGCCATAGTGCTCCTGCACATACATAGATAGATAGGCACTACTTCAACGGATGCCACTATCATCATCACGGGAGTGGACGAAGCAGAGGAAGTGTGATTACTTGATTGATGGAGTCCCAGCTCGTGACAGTTCTGGTGTTATGAAATAGAACAGTCGCTTGTGTAGCTCTCCACATAACGGCTCCGAAAAAAAGTGGTAGGAGCAGTGTACGCAAGTCAGTCGCCATCCTGAAATGTAGCTTCCACTGCCTGCGATATTTCTTTTACATAAGAAGGGATGCCCATGTTTCTCCTAAAAGTCTAATTAGATCATGAAGATTATGAAAAGGGGTATACCTTCCAGTTTGTGGATCAATTGGATAAACAAATCCATCTGCCCATATGTCGATATGTTTTTTTCCTTCTTTCTGCAATCCAACCACTTTAGAATGTTGAAGAGCCCTTCGGCATACCTTTCTTGTCGTTGCATACTCATGACTAACTGCAATGTTGATATGGAACTTATCACAATGATTTTGGCTGGTTGAAAGGTGAGTGAGAGTGTTTGGGTTGAGGTTCTCCATGGTCTACTACGAAGAGTGACGCGAAAGTGTCTAAAATGACATGAAAGAGAGAAACAAGCCTGCTATCGAAAGTAGAGTAAAAAAAGTGCAAAACGGCATAAGCACACATTATAAAGGTCCGTGAACAAGAGGAAAATTCAAATTTTCATGAACGCCCAATGAGCACAAACTTTGAGGCATAAGATATCACACATACTTTTCATGATTATCACACGAGTTTCTCTCTCTTCAAAATTTGCACAAGATACGTTTTAAATGCGCTTACACGGATTTTTTTAAAATGAGTTGACAACTTTAATCCAGATTAAGCACAACTAATTGAAATCCTTACACGGCCCTTTTTTGGCCGTTTTTCGCCCTAATGTTGGAGTCGGGTTTGAACCGCTTCAGAAGGCTGACGTGAAAGGCGTTGTGAAATTGCACGTTGTCGGGAAGCTCCAAGCTATAAGTGACTTCATTGATCCGCTTCTCCACTTTGTATGGTCCGTAGTAGCGATGGTTGAACTTCTGCGTGATGTTCTTTGGGAGAGTGATATTTCGGGCGCTGACGAGGACAAGGTCGCCGACTTGAAATTCTTCGCCGCGTCGTCGTTTCTTGTTTGCGTAGCGAGCCATGCGTTCTTTGCTTCTTTGCAAGCTAGACTTTGCCTCTTCTAACTTTGTTTTCCACTGATCCAAGAAGGCGCCGCAATCGGGGTCGTTTGTTGCAAGTGTGGAGTCTTGCATGAGAGCCAAGGGCGTGATTACCTCTTTGCCAGTCGCCAACTCGAATGGGGTCATCTTCGTGCTTGAGTGGATGGAAGCATTGTAGTGAAACTCCAGAATGTCTAAGTGCTTCGCCCAATCCTTTTGGTCCGTTCTAACATAGTTTCGGATGTAATCTTCGATCGTCTGGTTGACCCGTTCGATTTGCCCATCTGTTTGTGGGTGATATGATGAGGAGAACCTAAGTTGCGTCCCCAAGATGCGAAAAAGCTCGGTCCATAGCCGACTTAGGAAACGGCCATCCCGGTCTGACACTATGGCGAGAGGCAACCCGTGATACTTCACGATGTGAGTGAAGAAAAGCTGAGCCACGGCCTTGGTGTTGAGCGGGGGTTTGGCCAGGATAAAGTGTGCTTCTTTGGTGAAGTAGTCCACCACAACGAAGATGGTGTTGAACCCCAAAGACGGTGGGAGTTCAGTGATGAAGTCCATGCTAATCATGTCCCACGGTCGGTTGGGAATCGGGAGTGGTTGCAGAAGGCCAGTGGGCTTTACCCAATCTTGACGAACTAACTGACATGTTGGGCATGTTTCTACATATTCCTGGACTTGTGCCTTCATGCGGGGCCAATAAAAGTGTTTGTGGAGCGTCTCATAGCTGCGGTTTTGACCTCCATGGCCGGCCACTTTGCAATCATGTGCCTCCCACAATAGCTCTTTGCGTAGCTCTAAGTCGTTCGAGACATAAATTTTCTCTTTGCAGTGAAGAATGCCTTCTTGTAGTGTCTAGTGCTGCGGGGCTTGAGCCGTTTGCATTTCCTGAAGTATTTCTTGAACTTGGGCATCTTGTGCTTGTGCTCGTTGAATTCGGCCTCTTAGATCTGAAGATACGGTGGATATCGCCTGGATCTCGGGTCTTCGACTAAGTGCATCTGGCAGCACGTTCTGTCTGCCCGGCTTGTGAATGATTTCAATATCAAATTCGGCAAGAAAATCCTGCCATCTTGCTTGCTTTGGGCTTAACTTGGGTTGAGATGTAAAGTACTTCAAGGAGATGTTGTCCGTGAAGACCTTTGTGTGCTTGTCCAGAATGTAGTGCTGCCACTTGCGTAGGCACTGGATAACGGCTAACATTTCTTGCTCATGTGTGCTCCATCTGAGCTTGGGGCCGGTGAGTTTATGCGACTCGTATGCAATGGGTTGTCCGTCTTGTAAGAGGACGCCGTCGATGGCTAAGCCTGATGCATCTGTGTGAACTTCAAAAGGTTTGTCGAACTCTAGAAGTTTGAGAACCGGGGCATTGCACATAGCAACTTTCAATGCTTCGAAGGCATCTTCTTCGTCTGCTCCCCACTTGAATGGCTCTTTTTCTTTGACCAACTCCAAGAGCGGGGCCGCGATCTTGCTAAAACCTTGGATGAAACGGCGGAGAAATTGGCAAAAGCCGATGAATTCTCGCACCTCTTTGATGGTCTTCGGGGGTGCCCACTTGAGTACTGCTTCTACTTTCTGGGGCTCGGCATGGAGGCCTAGTTCCGAAACGATGAACCCCAAGAATTCCACCTTCTTCATGCAGAACTCGCACTTGCTTGGTTTGGCAAAGAGCCGACGTTGCCGTAGTCGTAACAAGACCGCCTGAACGTGCTCATAATGATCCTCTAATGTTCGGCTATAGATCAGTAGGTCATCAACGTAGATGATGAGGAAGAGGTCGAGCATGTCCCGGAAGCCATCATTCATCTTTCGACAGAAAGTAGCCGGTGCACCTGTAAGCCCGAATGGCATGACGAGCCACTCATAGCTGCCGTAGCGTGTGCGGAAGGCCGTCTTCTCAATGTGTTCCTGTGCCACCCTGATTTGATGGTACCCGGATCGGAGGTCTATGCGCGTGAAGTATCGTGCCTTGCCCAGGCGATCTAGAAGTTCCTCCATCACGGGCACGGGGTATTTGCTCTTGATTGTGCCTTTGTTGAGTGCTCGGTAGTCGATGCATAGGCGTAGGGAGCCGTCTTTCTTCTTCACAAATAGGACCGGGGCTCCATATGGGGAGCTACTTGGTCGGATGTATCCTTGCACTTCAAGTTCATGTAGTTGCCTCTTCAGCTCCTGAAGGTCGGCCTCATTCATCCTGTATGGCGCTCGCGACGGTGGAGGGTGGTCCGGGAGCGTGTCGATCCGATGTTGGACATTACGTAAGGGGGGAAGACCGGGTGGTCCTGTCTCCTTTGCGACCGTTCTGAGAACGCATAAGTGTGCGATCCCGCCTTGATAGACTGCCCGTCAAAATTGCTTGTGTGATAATGGTGATGGCGTGTGTGTGGAGGTTGACATTCGAGCTTGTGCTTTCTCTTTGCTTGTATGTTTCTGCTTCGATTCCCTTGGTTCACTGTTAGAAGGCTCGTCCGTACGAGGAGCCTGGACTCGATTGCAGTCGACGACGATGGCCTGCCCACTCTGATCGAGAAGTACTTTGTCTACCCCTTTGCCGAAAAAGGAGATCATGTGTTTATCCATAAACTCGAGGCCTAGAATGACTTCGAATGTTTCCATCGGTATAATCAGGAAGTTCAGGTGACCAAACCATTGGCCTAACATGACCGGGACACCGTCGGCGTAACGCACATGACTGGCCTCACCCTGAGCAAAGACCACGGACATGCGGAGCCGTTTACTGAGCTTTAGTCCAAGGCGTTGAGCACACTGCGGAGTCATGAAGTTGTGGGTTGCACCCGTGTCCAGCATCACCGGCATGCGTTCGCCTGTGACTTCTCCCATAATGAGCACTTGGTGTATGATGGGCAATGCAACTGAATGGCACTGAGCCTTGCCCTTTGATGTGGACGGTCCGCGGGGGGAGGAGTCGTCTGATTCGTCGCTGTGAATCTCGGTGATTTTCGGGCCGGAGGTGGATGCCTCTTCGATCTTCGTTGCTTGCACTCTAGTGTCGGTTCGTTTCCGCCAGCATTTCTCAGTGGGGTGATTGCCTTGGCAATGTTTGCACACCGGCCGGGCGTCACGTCGGGTTTGGTTGCTTCGGTTAGGGGATCCTGAACGGTTGTCTGGTGGGGCCGGGAGGGCTTTGAAACCTTGACCACGTTGTTGTTCGGATGATCTTCGGTATGCGGAGGTTTGCTCTTTGTTGGAGGTTGAGTCTTTGCGGGTAGCTTGGCTTCCGTCGGTTGAACGAGCCAGCCGGTTGGAGTAAGCGTCATTGAGCAGTTCGGCGATGCGGACTGCGTCCTCCCAGGTTTGGGGGTCTTGCTTCTCCACTTCTTTGCGGTAGTACGGGGAGCACCCATAAAGGAAGCCGTGTAGGCGATCAATTTAAGCCATGTCGTTGATGCGAAGCATGAGTGTTAGCTCATGAACTGGTCGATTTTGATGCACTAACATGCCCATTTTGGAAAGTATTTGTTTGAACATAGGTGTTTTGCAATAAGAATAGATGGCCGGTGTTTGCTTCAGTGGTTGTATTGAAAGCTTGATAAGGAGGTTGCCAATCGTGGCCTACTTGAAGATGACCTTTTACTTGTGACTGCTTTAGTGGACATGTATGCAAAGTGTGGTGAACTTTCTAAAGCATATGAAGTTCTACGGGAGGCTTCATCATCAGATCTTGCCTCTTGGTCTGTACTGATTTCAGGATATGCTCAATAAGGTGTCGGGGCATTGGGACAAGGAAGAGAGGTTCATGAACAATTTCTAAGGTTGGGTCATAGGAATGTTGTATCATGGGGAAGTCTTGTTGCCGGCTCTGTGGAGAATGGTGATGCCCATTCTGCATTCGAGTTTTTCGAGCTAATGAAAGAAAATGGAACACAGCCGAATCGACCTATAATCTTGTCCATGTTAAAAGCTTGTATTTGTGCAGGCAGTATAAGTCAAGGAAGGGTTGCACACAATGAAGTGATCAAGGCTGGGCTTGATTTAGAGGCAACAGTTGCAAATGCACTTATGGATTTCTATATCGAGCTTTCCTGCTTGGATGATGCATTGAAGGTGGTGAGATGTGGGCTTGAGTCAAATGTTGTTGTCAGCAACACACTTGCTGACATGTATGGAAAATGTGCATGCATTAAAGAGGCATGCAAAGTATTCCTTAATATGACAATTCGGGATGTAGTGTCGTGGAGCACAATTACCGCACGATGTGTTGAACATAATTACAGTGTTCTCGCCCTTCATGTTTTTGAGGAGATGCAGCAAGATCCATTGTATTAAAAAAAGACCCCAAAACAAATCTGTTTATTTATGTGGCTTAAAAGCATGTGCCTGGGCAAGAGCAGGCGTCGAAGCGAGGGGGTGGGCAGTGATCTGTCCGTCCCCTTTAGAAGTGTCAGGAATGGAGGAAGTGTGTGTCGAGAGAAGGTTTGTGGGGACATCATTGCTATGCTGGCGTTAAAGGAGGACTGTTCAAGTAATCCGTTCTATGGGGGGGCCTGTTGCAACCGTTTTCGTTTTTTCCCACTAAAAAAGGGCCTGCACGCTGGGGAGTGAACCTGTTTTTGCCTATATACACCTCTATTGTGGAGGTTACAAAGGAGAAAAAGTGGAGAGAGCTGAAGAAGCGTGGGGGATGTGTGCAAACTTGCCGGGGGTCATTCTTCTTCTTCGCTTTTTCGTAAGATAACGGGGGGGGGGGGGGGGATCTGCCACCTCCTTCATCAGGTGGAAGTTCGATTTAGCGGCGGCTGACTTGCTTGAGTAAGAGGGAGCTAAGCAAAATAGAATATCCTCGCTCTAATGTTCGTGGCAATACGAGCGTCTCCGTGTTTGATGCCCAGCAGCAAGATGATGTCGCGGTACTCCCTGAAGGAAGAGGAGATCACACCGAGGGGCTGGAGTATCCCCAGTGGGGGCTGCTGATTTCTTTTTGGGCAATCCACGACTTCAGTTGACCTCGATTGAGGGGACAGACGGGCCTCGTCTTGAAACAACCATGGAACTGCTTGGAAAAAGGAGTCTTGCCTAAACACGCATTCAAAAGGAGGAACGAGATCTGTGCAGAAGAGGAATGGCAAGTAGTGACAGGTCACGAAACTATATGATCATGACTTTTATTTGCCTCATTAAAATTCGCGTTCTTCTAATAGTATGAGTCCGGTATTTACACATCTGTGCTTGGTTGAACTACTTTCGGTACAAATACAGGCTTTAAACTCTGATTTACCATTCTTTCTTGCGTTACCCAGGAATCATTCCTTCTTGGTTTGTTTGTATGATCTGCGCAGTCTTGCTGTCAAAGTTTGTACTTCAACGCTGAATGTTTTTGTTGCAAAGTAATGTCTTCTATTTTGGTTCTCTATAAACAAGAGGGAGAGCAGCAACCAAGCAATAGCTACTGGGTGCAGAAGTGTACTTGTGTAGATGGATGTGTGGTTAGGCATGTGCAAGTGTGTTAATGTGTATGTGGTTCTAGTTAGATGTTTTCATACGCGTGTGAGAGTAAACAGAGAGAGCAAAAGTGAATGTGTTGGAGTGTGTGGGTGTGGGAGAAAGATTAGAAGTAGTGTGCTGCTCTGATGTTCTTCTATACGTGTGAATACATGCAATATCAAAGAGAACGAGAAAGGTATTGTTATGCAAGCTTGGTGAGTGTATACATTGAGAGAGAAGATTATGTATGCTGCTGACTTTGTGTATATACAAGATTATCTGGTATATACAAGTCCCTGACTTCCATACACCTTGATCTTGCACATAGTGTCAGGAATATAAATGCATAGATCAATTGATGAGTGAATGGTGTCTTCTATTTCAATTGGAGGATTGTCTATTCAAATAAACTTGCGTCTGTTAAATCATGCCATTCTGATATCACGAAGTTAGCTATTCAACTTCAGTGATACACAAACATGATTTTTGTGTAAATGAAAAAAATACTGAGGATCATATTCCATTTGTCTTTTCTCTACAACACCACTTTTTTGGTAAAGCTTTTATAGAGATGATTAAATAATGCGAGGTACGAAAATTCTAAGGGAAAAAAAAAAGGAACCAAAATATCCATTTTGAACAAGGATAAGTGATTCATTTTAGTGTGTGGAGTTTAGTTGGGCGCTGTGTGTGATACCAGGACAAATGTATAAACTTGTCAATGTTTCTAGCGGCCGACGATGTGAAATGTGAGGGCCTAATTAAAGTGTATTTAATTTAAGAAGCATTGACGAGTGAATACGAGCTTGGAGTTGAATCCAATTGAAGTTTGAAACAAGACTGATAGGAGCAAACAAAACTCAGTGTCAACTAAATTGGAAATGGAAATTGATGATCTCATAAATATGAGTTCTTCCATTCAAGGTTGAAATTTTCTGCTCACTGAATCATTCAAAGGCATTGAGAAACATGCTCTAAATGATCTGCCAATCCAAGAACATTGCATTTGTTACCTATATTCTTCAGCTCGATGGTATATCCTGAAGAGTACAGCAAAAACGATCTCCTCCTCTATGTGACTCGAAAGACTAGAAATTATTTGATAAATTATATTCAAATGAAGAATGATTTTGATGCTTTTGTGTATGTCTGAGGGAGAGAAAGATCTTTTTTCATTCGTAAATGTGGGAGTGAGGGTTCACTTGTTGCTCTTTTGAGACAAGTTTTACTGAAAGCCATGCTTACAAATGTCCAACCGAAGCTTTTAGAAAAGCATATCCTGCTGAAGGTTAAATTCACGAAATACCAAGACCTGTAAGCAGAATGATTTTTGCTTCGCAAAGCTAATACTTGCCCAACTTAAGCATAACAATTGTACTTGACGTCAGTTTAATTTTTGGGAAGGTTTATAGGGATATGATGGAGTAAAAGAGAATGGTATTTTAGTGAATAGGCCATAAGATTGAGAAAGACCTGAGAGGTACACGTGTTATGATGTATGTGCCTCTTGTGTATGAGAAGAAGAAGAATAAGAGTTTGAGACGGTTATGCATCTATCTAGTATGTATGCACTGTGTAGAACATTGTATGTGTGCTCGAGTATATGTATGTGTATGTATGACTGACTGTGGATGTGCATATGGTGTATGTGGCTGCTTTAAACACTACGTGAGAGACTTTGAGAAATGTGATGGCTGATGTGCACATCTAAGGGAGAGAGAGAGAGAGAGAGAGAGAGAGGAAAAGGGAAAGTGCAAGAGAGTGAGTGAGAGGGGCAGAAGGTGTGTGTGTACATGTGTGTGTGTGATAATGAGGGAAAGAAAGGGAAAACCAGTGTATGTGGCACGGTAAATCGAAGTATATGTGAGTAAGAGTGTGTGGGGGTATGCGTGTATGAGAGAGCGAAGGAGAGAAAGGGGTTAGCAATAGAGGAGCATGAGACAAAAAGTGCAAGCAAGAAGTGAGTGTGCTTCATACCTTATTGAGAACTTAGAAGAAGATAGATAGGTCGATTGCAAGTCATTTGGGCAAACCAATAGCCTAAGTGTGCATCTTTCCCTTTGGCAAAAGAGGCTAATCATTTTGGTGCGTTTGCCGGGAAGCATATGAACTAGTATATATACAAAAGGGGGATTCCTCGAGGGGTAATTATGGGCTCCAGGTGATCCAATTGGACCGATTCTGAGGGGTTTGAGCAAAATAAAGGCTTCCACAATCATCTTTTCCTTGGGCGTTAGAGCTATTCATTTTGGTGCGTTTGCCGGGAATTTATGGCTAGTGCATAGACAAAGGAAGGACTCCTCGAGAGATAATTGTGGGCTCCATGTGATCCAATTGGATCGATTCCGAGGGATTTGAACAAAATAAATCCTCGTATAATCACTTTTTCCTTGGGCGTAGGACCTCAACATTTTGGTGTGTTTGCAGGGAATAGCTTGGTACATCTCTATAAGAGAGTGCCATAGGTTCGCCTAGCGCCACAGGTTGGCCGAGCTTGCGGACCCAAGATCTAGTACATGAGCGAGGGAAGCTCATCGTCAGGAGCAACACAAACGCAAAGAGAGGAACGCGCTCAGAGAAGAGCCCTTGAAAGAGAAAGGAGAAGGTGGGAACCGCCAGGTGAGTGGACCTCGATTGGCTCGAAGAAATCAGTCAAAAACGTGTACTCCCGTAGGAGAGTCGCGAATCAAGTGCGGAAGTTTGAAGGAGGGATCCTGAGGCCGCGCGCACTAAATTTTTGGGATCGAAGTGATATTGACATCACACCTCTGTTCGAGATGGCTCAGCGGATTTCGGTTCACTTGGGGGACTTCACCAAGTTCTCAGCTACTTGGGACGAAGATCCGGATAGTTTTATCCAGTTGTTTGAGGTTACCTGTGAGGCCAATGATGTAGTTGACCAGGATCAAAGGTTGAGGATTTTTTCGGCTATTCTCCGTGATGAGGCAGCCAATTGGTATGGGAATCTGACACCACAAGAGCGTGGAACTTATCAGATGCTCAAGGAAGCCTTCTTGGCAAAGTTTCGACGACAAGGCTTCCAAGATAGATTGGCCTAACAGATGGATTACTTGCGACAAGGAGTCAATGAGAGCATCGATAACTACATTCAGAGAATGGAAACGTTAGTAAGAAAGATGGGCGTGAATGCCCCGAACGATGAGACATTGAAACGAAGATTCATTTTGGGATTGAGAGATCCTACGGCACAGCAGCATATCAGCCTGACAAGACCTGCAACTTTAATGGATGCTAAGGAACAAGCGAGGCTTTGGGAGGAAGTACAATTATGCCAACAAAGGAAGATGGAACTCTTATACGAGCCAATGGGAGGCCCAGGAAACATACCAATGAAGGATCCGGGTCAAGGAAGTCTCGCATTGACGACTCCAGCTTTTGTAGCCGCCACTAGCACACCAGTCGAGGTAAAGCCTGCGCTAACCGAAGAACGAATATTAGAGTTGGTCACACAAGCTATAAAAGCTGCCACAATAACCCAGGAAACATACACAGTAAAACCAAAGGTAACTACGAACCCGACTCAAGTGTTTCGATCAAATACATGGTGTGGAAAGTGCCACGGTTACGGCCATTTAGCTTCAGAATGCCCCACAGTCTCGAGAGTATTCACAGATAGGTCGCCACCTAGGATGCGTTGTACTTTTTGTGGAAGAACAAATCACACAGAGGACCGATGTTACAACAAGAGAGCCTATGAAGAGAGGACCATGAAATCAGGAGATACAAGAGAAAGACCTTACACGGGATTTCCCGCTCAAAGTGTCCCACCTACACCTCGTTGGGAAAACAGACCGACTTATGGATATGGTGCTCAGGGTCAAGGAGGAGACTATCCAAGAGGAGCCGCACGTGATCAAAGAAGAGATGGTCCAATCCAGTGCTGGAGATGTCATGGCTTTGGCCATACTCAATCTAGATGTCCAAACGAAAAGAAACCAATTGATTATACCCCACTATGTAGGTACTGTAGTGGGGAGGGCCACTTTGATGAAGATTGTCCAAAACGAAGGGCTGCCGCCGGCAAGGAAAAAGGACCAGTAGGGTTCTCGAATTATGTTGATACTCAGATGCATTCCACATTGAGAGTTCAAGAGCAAGTTCCTACGATCGGAGTAGTGTTCAAGACACCGAACCCTCAAGAAGGCTCTAGCTCGTCAATGCACTTTGTGGATGCTTAAGAGGCCAAGAAACCACACAAAGATCCAACTGTGGCAGTAGTCACAAGGACTCAAGAGTATTCGAAGAAGAATCCAGGAGGCGAAGGTGAAGAAGGGAGTCAGGAGAAGATCGCTGAATGTGAAGAGGTAGAAAACCAAGTTGGAGGATTTGCTGAGCAGCAAGAGTTTGAGGATGGGGAAGAGATAGAGATTCTTCCACCAGTGACCAAGGAGTTTGTGCCGGGCATAGCACCATTCCCTGAAAGATTGAAAGCTCCTAAGATTAGAAAGGAAAGACAAAGTTCGGAAGAAGTAGATATTGTAAAGTTGCTTGCTGACACGGAAGTCACGCTGGATATTGGCACATTGCTAAAATGTTCACCTGCTTATAGGAAACAATTCTACAACGAATATATTAAGAAACCGAGGAAAGCTCGAGATAAAAATAGACAAGATAAAGATGTCCAAGGGATCATTCAAAGCATTACGACGCAAATTGATTCGAACGCTCCAGCTGTGACAGTCGAGATCAAAGGGTATGCAGTCCCTGGTGCTCAGTTAGATAGTGGAGCCGCAGTCAACCTTATGACTGAGTTCATGATGAAAGCTTTGGGCCTCAACCACATGGAAGAGACGCCGATGTCTTTGAGAATGGCAGATCAAACACAAGTGAAGCCTGCGGGCCTTTTGAAGAATGTAAGCACAGTTGTGGGCAGTTTAGAGTTTAAAGTTGATTATCTAATAGTAAGACCAAGGACCTCAGAGGCTACCTTCTCGATCCTACTTGGGCGGCCATGGCTGGTGCAAGCCGAATGTGTGCATGACTGGCGCACAGGTTTTATTTCAATAGGGCCAAAGTCTGATCGGATTCAAATACAAGTATCCCCACCCTCGAGCAACAAGAAGAAGACAATAATAGTCAATGAGATGGTAAAGAAAGATAAGGAGAAAGCAAGGCACGAGATTGCACGAACTAGGTTTTCTTTGAACACGGACACCTACAAGAATCTGCTTCAAGACGGGTTCAACTTGCAGCTCTTTAAGAATCAAGACACGAAGATGGGAGAGTATCAAAATCCATTACTCTATAACGACGATTCCGATCAGGAGTTGCTAGGATGGTTGACGCACACAAGAGAATTTGAGTGCTACATGTTGAGTATAGACGCAAAGGAAAATAAATCTACTCAATCTCTGGAGAAGGGAACTTCAAGAGAAGAGTTGAAACTAGAGTTAGCTCCGGTAATGGAATTGCAACAGTTGAGAGAAAGAGTTAGAATGCTAGAAGCAGAGATTCTAAAGAGAAGTCGAGAGTCGGAAAAAGAAGCGAAGAGTAAGACTAAAGCATCGGAAGCCATTGCAAAAGCTGAACTAAAGAAATTGGGTACGGTTGAAAAAGGACAAAACAATGATTTACTGGTCAACCATGCACGCGTGATTGGAAAGCATGTTCCAATCACAGTGTCATCAAGGAATAAAGAATATTCGCGAGAAACTCAGGTGGAAAAATGGGAAGTTTTTCCAGAAAAGTTCTTAAGCGTGGGGTCAGAGCTACCAGATGGAGTACGAGATTGCATTAAAACGACACTCAAAAATTTCAGCGAGGCCTTTGCATGGTCATACAGTGATCTGAGAGGAATTGATCCCTGAATCTGCCAACATTATATAGACTTGGAAGAAGGCACACGACCAATATGTCAACGACTCAGGCGAACGAATCCAGTCTACTCGGAATTGATCAAGCAGGAATTGACCAAATTATTGGAAGCAGGATTCATATATCCCATCGCATCCAGCGAGTGGGTATCACCAATTGTAGTTGTTCCGAAGAAAAATAAGAAAATCCGTATTTGCATAGATTATCGTAAGTTGAACGAGCGCACGAAGAAGGATCATTTCCCCTTGCCATTTACTGATCAAATCTTGGACAGAGTGGCTGGCCATAAATTATACTCATTTTTGGATGGTTTCAGTGGCTACAACCAAATCCAAATCCATGAAGAGGATCAATCAAAACCTACTTTCATGACAGAATGGGGTACGTATGCATATCGTGTGATGCCATTTGGATTATGCAATGCACCGGCCACATTCCAGAGAGCAATGATAGCTGCATATCAAGACTATTTGCAGGATTGGATGGAGATATTTCTCGATGACTTTGCGATCAGAGGCGACGATGAAAACATGATGGAGAGGATCGAAGCGATTTTAAGAAGAAGCATTGAAAAAGGCATCGCATTAAATCCTGAAAAGTGTACATTTGGAGTACGAAGAGGATTGCTTTTGGGACATGTTATTTCCGAGAAAGGGATTGCGGTTGACGAGGATAAGGTGGAGAAGATTGGACAACTTCCACCTCCTCAAAACTTGCGACAACTCAGAGGATTCTTGGGCCATGCGAATTATTATCGACGTTTTATATTAAATTTTGCATCCATAGCAGCACCACTGACGAATCTTTTGAGGAAAGACCAACAATACCAATGGACTGAAGAGTGTCAAGTTGCATTCGACTCGATCAAGGAGAGATTGATAAATGCACCAATTTTGGTAGCACCCGACTGGACGAAAGAATTCCATGTGCATACCGACGCTTCTCATACTGCGGTTGGAGCAGTACTATGCCAAGCCGATGAAAAGAAGTTGGACCACCCGATTTATTACGCAAGTCGCAATTTGAATAGCACTGAGAGGAACTATACGACTACAGAGAAGGAATGCCTATCGATGATCTTTGCGGTGAACAAGTATCGGCATTACCTGATGGGAAAGCATTTCACGTTTTATGTGGATCATGAAGCCCTAAAGTACATCATTAATAAACCCGAGCTATCAGGGCGACTGATGAGGTGGATGCTACTTCTCCAAGAATTTCAGTTCACAGTGGTAACCAAACCAGACAAAGCGCATATATTGGCTGACCATTTATCTCGAATTGTTAATGAGGAGCCAATCTCTGGTGTGCCCGAGGATGCTCCTGATGGACATCTATTCTAGGTTGATGCGAAAGTACCTTGGTATGCCGATTTGGTGAATTTCTTGTGCACCACTAAATATCCGCCAGGAGCAAGCAAGAGAGAGAAGCAAAAACTGTTAGCATTGGCGAAGCACCATAGCATCATTGGGGGGCAACTCTATCGATATTTTGTTCATGAGAGCATTTATCGGAGGTGTCTCGAGGAAGAAGAAGCAAGCCTAGTGTTGAGGGCTTTGCATGACGAACCCTGCGGTGGACATTTTGCTGGTGAACTGACGGCAAGAAAGATTTTATTAGCTGGGTATTGGTGGCCAACGCTGTTCAAAGACTCACATACATACTGTAAGAAATGTGACAAATGCCAACGAATGGGCAAACCCACATTAGCACATGCTGCTCCTCTTACGCCGGTGTTGGCTCTTAAGCCGTTTGAGAAATGGGGAATTGATTTTGTGGGGCCTATTGATCCTCCCTCACGACGAAGATCCAATAGGTATATCTTGGTCTGTACTGACTATGTTACCAAGTGGGTGGAAGCCAAAGCTCTGAAGACTGACCGAGCTGTTGATGTAGCTAAATTTTTGTATGAACAAATTATCACTCGATTCGGATGCCCGTTGGAGATAGTGAGTGATAGAGGGACACATTTTGTCAACGAACTGATCGAAGAATTAATGGAATTATATAAGATCAAACATAGAAAAAGCACTCCATATTATCCAAGAGCAAATGGACAAGTGGAGGTCACCAACAAGGTGCTGGAACAGATTCTGACAAAGACAGTAGCTGTGCATAGGAGAGACTGGGATGAGAGACTTTTGGAAGCCTTGTGGGCATATCGAACATCTTACCGAGTGACGACAAAGAGCACTCCGTTCTCTCTAGTATATGGCGAGGAAGCCATCTTTCCCATCGAAAAAGAAGTTCCGACATTAAGAGTGGCCATCAAAGCCAGGTTGGGCGAGGAAGAGTCATTAAAGGAGAGGTACATACAACTGGTCAAGCTGGAAGAAAAGAGACTCATCGCACAACAAAGTTTGGAAGCTATTCAGAAGAGACGTAAGGAGAGACATGACAAGAATGTCAAAACCTATGTGATTCAAGAAGAGGATTTGGTGCTAGTTTACGATAGTAAATATTATAAATTCCCAGGGAAGTTATAGACAAGATGGGCGGGACCGTTTAAGGTGGTGGAACTCAATTCCAATGGTTCCATGCAAATTCAAGATTTAGGAGAAGAATATGCTCCCGTGAAGGTTAACGCACTTCGAGTTAAACCATATTTCAAGTGATATTAGGACGGGAGAAGCCAGACGAGACCCAAACAAAATGACGAAGTAGACTCCTTGTACATACATGTATAGTTATATATATATATATATGCGCATATGTAAGCTATGATTTGTGTGTCATAAATATTCTTCCTTGCTAGCTCAAGAAACTTTGGACTTCTAATTATTTTTTTGTGTTGCGCAGAGACTGTTAGGAACTAAGTAACAAAATGGCAGATCAAATAACGCAACTCTACTTGTACGAGTTAAGGATATATTTCTCGGACCAAACATTCGCCCGCATGGACATAGATGTCGACGACTTTGAGACGGAATACGATGTTGAGGAAGCGCATTGGCTGGTATGCTTTATAAACCAGGATTTGGGTGTTGCATTTTACATTGAGTGTTTTGAGGAATACCTAGCTCGACATGTAGGATGGGCGGGGGATCGATATTACTATTTCAATCCTTCGAGGGAAATGCCTAACGAGGAAAACGATATCACATGGGCTTGGGCAGATGTGCTAACGCTAGGAAGTGATGATGGAGCTCCTGAAGTTGAGCCTGACTCGCCTTAGGGAAGTTGTCGGGATGCGAGTACGATGTGAGACTACATGAGATATTCCAGAGACTCACATTCTAGGACACCTAAAGATAGGTATACGAGGGACTAAGGCATAGCCGGCTGTAGTTACCTAGTGAAAAGTCAAATCGATGAATACATATGTAGTGTCTGTAATTGAGAGAATGGAGTGAAAAGGTGATTGATTTGTCAAAGGCTAGAGTGTATATGTTTGCATGTATGTGTGGGAACAGTGGGAAAAGTCCCTTTCTTCCTCTCCCTTATTCTCAGGACTTGGGTGAATTAATTAACTATGAAAAAAAAAGGAAAAAAAAAAACGAAGAGAAAGAAAAGAAAGAAAAAATATTGTGTTGTTGTGATCGTACCAATGCGCTATGGTGGGCTAGTAGGTGGGTGGATTTATCCTCGCCGGGTGGTTAGGACCACGAGCCGCAGCTAGTTTCGCCATAGGCTTGGGAGGTATATGTTTGTGTCTTAGCTACACGCCATAACGGGTTGGTAGGTAGGTGGAGCCATCGTGGCTGGGTAGTCACGACCACGAGCCGCATCCAACGTCGTTATGGGCTAGCTGATATATGTTATGTGTTGTCATTATGTGTTTGTGTGTTGTGCGCTGCATTGCATTGGTAGATGGGTGGAATCAACCTGATCGGGTGGTCAGGTCCACGAATCGCATCCAGTGTCAATGTAGGCCAACATGTGATTAAAATAAAATTTTCATATGAAGTTATTCCCCACTCCTGAGGGGGAGAGAAAGAGAGGAGAGGGCGAAGATCGCCTGGAAGGGAACGTTATTTGCTTGTGTGATTGGTATGTGTTGGCTTGCGACAGATCAGCTCACTTTGAATCAACATTCTTGAAGGCGCGGAGACTCTATATGTACTTACGGATGAGGCTTTAGCGAGGTAATGCAACGGGGTTGCTTTATAACTTGTGTGCTTTATCCGAGGATTTTCTAGTGTGTGTGACACTCTAGGGTTCTGATGTATGTCTTCACTTGTACTCGTGTCTCGATAGCTTTTGTAGGACGACGATGGATATTCTTTGGAAGAGTCTAGTCATGGAATGATTGTACATAGCGAATAGTAGAGGCAATAATGGGGTATGCATTTTGGGTATTTTTGCATCTCCGATTGGATTCATTTCAGTTGTTGTTGTTTATTTCGGTATTTTCTTTTCTGTTTTCGCAATGATAGTGCATGTGCAATTCATGGAAAGGTGTGCATGTGTTATTTTGGTTGAGACCATTTTTCATAATGGAATGTATGAGCAAATTGATGCATGGCTGAAATGGAATTGCATATATGTGCATGTTCTTGGATCATTTGAAAGTGACTGATTTGTATGTATTCATGAGTGATTTTTTTAGCACTAATAGTTTCAGTGAGTGCAGGTCCACTTGGAATGATGGCTCGATGGAAAGGTATGCAAACCAATTGTAGATTGACATGTTCATGGTTGTTTGGATTTTATTTCAGCAAAAATGGCTCGTCGAGGACGACTTCGCAAATAAGAAAATGGGAGTATGTTAGCTCATGAACTGGTCGATTTTGATGCACTAACATGCCCAAAACACCTATGTTTGAACATAGGTGTTTTGCAATAAGAATAGATGGCCGGTGTTTGCTTCAGTGGCTGTATTGAAAGCTTGATAAGGAGGTTGCCAATCGTGGCCTACTTGAAGATGACCTTTTACTTGTGACTGCTTTAGTGGACATGTATGCAAAGTGTGGCGAACTTTCTAAAGCATATGAAGTTCTGCGGGAGGCTTCATCATCAGATGTTGCCTCTTGGTCTGTACTGATTTCAGGATATGCTCAATAAGGTGTCGGGGCATTGGGACAAGGAAGAGAGGTTCATGAAAAATTTCTAAGGTTGGGTCATAGGAATGTTGTATCATGGGGAAGTCTTGTTGCCGGCTCTGTGGAGAATGGTGATGCCCATTCTGCATTCGAGTTTTTCGAGCAAATGAAAGAAAATGGAACACAGCCGAATCGACCTATAATCTTGTCCATGTTAAAAGCTTGTATTTGTGCAGGTAGTATAAGTCAAGGAAGGGTTGCACACAATGAAGTGATCAAGGCTGGGCTTGATTTAGAGGCAACAGTTGCAAATGCACTTATGGATTTCTATATCGAGCTTTCCTGCTTGGATGATGCATTGAAGGTGGTGAGATGTGGGCTTGAGTCAAATGTTGTTGTCAGCAACACACTTGCTGACATGTATGGAAAATGTGCATGCATTAAAGAGGCATGCAAAGTATTCCTTAACATGACAATTCGGGATGTAGTGTCATGGAGCACAATTACCGCACGATGTGTTGAACATAATTACAGTGTTCTCGCCCTTCATGTTTTTGAGGAGATGCAGCAAGATCCATTGTATTCAAAAAAGACCCCAAAACAAATCTGTTTATTTATGTGGCTTAAAAGCATGTGCCTGGGCAAGAGCAGGCGTCGAAGCGAGGGGGTGGGCAGTGATCTGTCCGTCCCCTTTAGAAGTGTCAGGAATGGAGGAAGTGTGTGTCGAGAGAAGGTTTGTGGGGACATCATTGCTATGCTGGCGTTAAAGGAGGACTGTTCAAGTAATCCGTTCTATGGGGGGGCCTGTTGCAACCGTTTTCGTTTTTCCCACTAAAAAAGGGCCTGCACGCTGGGGAGTGAACCTGTTTTTGCCTATATACACCTCTATTGTGGAGGTTACAAAGGAGAAAAAGTGGAGAGAGCTGAAGAAGTGTGGGGGATGTGTGCAAACTTACCGGGGGTCATTCTTCTTCTTCGCTTTTTCGTGAGATAACGGGGGGGGGGGGGGGGGGGAATCTGCCACCTCCTTCATCAGGTGGAAGTTCGATTTAGCGGCGGCTGACTTGCTTGAGTAAGAGGGAGCTAAGCGAAATAGAATATCCTCGCTCTAATGTTCGTGGCAGTACGAGCGTCTCCGTGTTTGATGCCCAGCAGCAAGATGATGTCGCGGTACTCCCTGAAGGAAGAGGAGATCACACTGAGGGGCTGGAGTATCCCCAGTGGGGGTTGCTGATTTCTTTTTGGGCCATCCACGACTTCAGTTGACCTCGATTGAGGGGACAGACGGGCCTTGTCTTGAAACAACCATGGAACTGCTTGGAAAAAGCAGTCTTGCCTAAACACGCATTCAAAAGGAGGAACGAGATCTGTGCAGAAGAGGAATGGCAAGTAGTGACAGGTCACGAAACTATATGATCATGACTTTTATTTGCCTCATTAAAATTCGCATTCTTCTAATAGTATGAGTCCGGTATTTACACATCTATGCTTGGTTGGACTACTGTCGGTACAAATACAGGCTTTAAACTCTGATTTACCATTCTTTCTTGCGTTACCCGGGAATCATTCCTTCTTGGTTTGTTTGTATGATCTGCGCAGTCTTGCTGTCAAAGTTTGTACTTCAACGCTGAATGTTTTTGTTGCAAGTAATGTCTTCTATTTTGGTTCTCTATAAACAAGAGGGAGAGCAGCAACCAAGCAATAGCTACTGGGTGCAGAAGTGTACTTGTGTAGATGGATGTGTGGTTAGGCATGTGCAAGTGTGTTAATGTGTATGTGGTTCTAGTTAGATGTTTTCATACGCGTGTGAGAGTAAACAGAGAGAGCAAAAGTGAATGTGTTGGAGTGTGTGGGTGTGGGAGAAAGATTAGAAGTAGTGTGCTGCTCTGATGTTCTTCTATACGTGTGAATACATGCAATATCAAAGAGAACGAGAAAGGTATTGTTATGCAAGCTTGGTGAGTGTATACATTGAGAGAGAAGATTATGTATGCTGCTGACTTTGTGTATATACAAGATTATCTGGTATATACAAGTCCCTGACTTCCATACACCTTGATCTTGCACATAGTGTCAGGAATATAAATGCATAGATCAATTGATGAGTGAATGGTGTCTTCTATTTCAATTGGAGGATTGTCTATTCAAATAAACTTGCGTCTGTTAAATCATGCCATTCTGATATCACAAAGTTAGCTGTTCAACTTCAGTGATACACAAACATGATTTTTGTGTAAATGAAAAAAATACTGAGGATCATATTCCATTTGTCTTTTCTCTACAACACCACTTTTTTGGTAAAGCTTTTATAGAGATGATTAAATAATGCGAGGTACGAAAATTCTAAGGGAAAAAAAAAAGGAACCAAAATATCCATTTTGAACAAGGATAAGTGATTCATTTTAGTGTGTGGAGTTTAGTTGGGCGCTGTGTGTGATACCAGGACAAATGTATAAACTTGTCAATGTTTCTAGCGGCCGACGATGTGAAATGTGAGGGCCTAATTAAAGTGTATTTAATTTAAGAAGCATTGACGAGTGAATACAAGCTTGGAGTTGAATCCAATTGAAGTTTGAAACAAGACTGATAGGAGCAAACAAAACTCAGTGTCAACTAAATTGGAAATGGAAATTGATGATCTCATAAATATGAGTTCTTCCATTCAAGGTTGAAATTTTCTGCTCACTAAATCATTCAAAGGCATTGAGAAACATGCTCTAAATGATCTGCCAATCCAAGAACATTGCATTTGTTACCTATATTCTTCAGCTCGATGGTATATACTGAAGAGTACAGCGAAAACGATCTCCTCCTCTATGTGACTCGAAAGACTAGAAATTATTTGATAAATTATATTCGAATGAAGAATGATTTTGATGCTTTTGTGTATGTCTGAGGGAGAGAAAGATCTGTTTTCATTCGTAAATGTGGGAGTGAGGGTTCACTTGTTGCTCTTTTGAGACAAGTTTTACTAAAAGCCATGCTTACAAATGTCCAACCGAAGCTTTTAGAAAAGCATATCCTGCTGAAGGTTAAATTCACGAAATACCAAGACCTGTAAGCAGAATGATTTTTGCTTCGCAAAGCTAATACTTGCCCAACTTAAGCATAACAATTGTACTTGACGTCAGTTTAATTTTTGGGAAGGTTTATAGGGATATGATGGAGTAAAAGAGAATGGTATTTTAGTGAATAGGCCATAAGATTGAGAAAGACCTGAGAGGTACACGTGTTATGATGTATGTGCCTCTTGTGTATGAGAAGAAGAAGAATAAGAGTTTGAGACGGTTATGCATCTATCTAGTATGTATGCACTGTGTAGAACATTGTATGTGTGCTCGAGTATATGTATGTGTATGTATGACTGACTGTGGATGTGCATATGGTGTATGTGGCTGCTTTAAACACTACGTGAGAGACTTTGAGAAATGTGATGGCTGATGTGCACATCTAAGGGAGAGAGAGAGAGAGAGAGAGAGAGAGAGAGAGGAAAAGGGAAAGTGCAAGAGAGTGAGTGAGAGGGGCAGAAGGTGTGTGTGTACATGTGTGTGTGTGATAATGAGGGAAAGAAAGGGAAAACCAGTGTATGTGGCACGGTAAATCGAAGTATATGTGAGTAAGAGTGTGTGGGGGTATGCGTGTATGAGAGAGCGAAGGAGAGAAAGGGGTTAGCAATAGAGGAGCATGAGACAAAAAGTGCAAGCAAGAAGTGAGTGTGCTTCATACCTTATTGAGAACTTAGAAGAAGATAGATAGGTTGATTGCAAGTCATTTGGGCAAACCAATAGCCTAAGTGTGCATCTTTCCCTTTGGCAAAAGAGGCTAATCATTTTGGTGCGTTTGCCGGGAAACATATGAACTAGTATATATACAAAAGGGGGATTCCTCGAGGGGTAATTATGGGCTCCAGGTGATCCAATTGGTCCGATTCTGAGGGGTTTGAGCAAAATAAAGGCTTCCACAATCATCTTTTCCTTGGGCGTTAGAGCTATTCATTTTGGTGTGTTTGCCGGGAATTTATGGCTAGTGCATAGACAAAGGAAGGACTCCTCGAGAGATAATTGTGGGCTCCATGTGATCCAATTGGATCGATTCCGAGGGATTTGAACAAAATAAAGCCTCGTATAATCACTTTTTCCTTGGGCGTAGGACCTCAACAATGAGCCTGCGATATTGTGATACATAAGGCCCGATGAACTTGTCTTGACGGAGGTTGCGCCATTCGTCACGTGCTTGGAACGCTTCGTTGCGAGGTACAAAGTATTCGATGATGGCCGCCGTGAAATGATCCCATGAGGGCCAGGCTTGCTTCTTAAGTTCCACCATGTACCATGCTGAGGCTTCGTCTTGTAAGAATTGGCCGGCGATGCGCGTCCAATGGTTGCGGCCAACCCGAAGCATCTGGAGGTAGCTTTCCATACCTTCGATCCATCGGTTGACGGCAATGGAGCTTCGGCCACCTCGGTACTTGTCGGGGGGGGTTCAGTTTGAAGAAGCCGAAGGATTTGGGGTCGTCGATGTCCACCGGTTGCATTTGAGTGATCGGGGTTGGGTTTAAAGGAGTTGGTGGTTGTTGGGATGTATGTGTCGGGGTGGGTTGGGGGGCCGGTTGGATGCTTGACTGCGGTTGTGGTTGGGGTTGAGATTGGTCCTTGGCTAAGAGATGGGATTCTACTAGGGTAGTTAATCTAGAGAGGGTGTCTTCGAGTCTATCTATGCGATCGTGGACAGGATCAGGATGTGGTGGAGCTTGGTCGGATTCGGGTTGGGTGTGGATCTCGGCATTGATTTCGGCCTCCTGGAGCCGTTCATGTAGCTTGGCGTTCACCAAGAGAAGGCGGTTGAGTTCCTCTTCTAAGGCAGCCCGTTGGGCCTTGTGACGTCGGCGCCGTTCAGTCACGTTCTTGGCGCGTTCCATCCCCGAAGTTAGACCGGCCGTGCCAACGTCGTGTTCACTGGCCATGGTGGCGTGGAGCCAACCGGCGGCAACTCAGGAGGGAGAGAGAGCCTAGGAGGAGGGAGTCTAGGGCACGCGAGCACCTAGCAGCGAGGGGAGAGGTTCACCCGTTAAACGGGGTTCGGAATTGCTTGACGGGTAAGGGTGGGGCGGACGGCGAATAGCGCGAAGGCGACGGCAAATAGCGCGGGGACGACGGCGGGTAGCGCGGGGCCAACGGAGGATAGCGCGGGGACGGCGGGAGGGCAAGGGGGTACCTTGCGTGAGGGGGGGAGGGGGGGGGGCAAGGGGGTGCCTTGCTTGAGGGGGGGGCAAGGAGGGCCTTGGTTGAGTGGGGGGGGGGCAAGGGCGTGCCTTGCTTGAGGGGGGGGGGGGGGGGGGGAAGGGGGGCAAGGGGTTGCCTTGCTAGAGGGAGGGAGGGAGGGCAAAAGACCTCTTGCGACGTCAAAGAACTTCCCACGGATGGGCCCGGGATGTTAGATGGCGCTGCCAGCACTGGTGTGACAGTCCGCCTGTCCAAAGGCTTCCCCTAGGGTCGTTGCTCTGATACCACTTGAGACGTTCAAACCCACAAAATGCATAAGCCAACACAAGGGATACCAAGAAGATTGCCAGAACACGTTTATATTCGATTAGCAACTCGTGTTGAAGAAGGCAATGAGAGCTTGGTATGAGGAGTACTAGTACCCCTCATAGTTGCGCACAATTTGGCGCCCCAGGGCATACCCCCCAAGCACTGAAAAGGGCTGGATAGAAAAACAGGTTGTGACAAGGTCTAGCAGAACTCGTCTAGGCAGTTCCGTTCAACTTTTTGAGATACAGTCAATTTTTTGCATCAAGGTATTTTAGTCACCAGCCATGGCTGAAAGCAGTGATGTATTCCGTATGTTGGCTATTGAGGATAAGTTGGATGGTACCAACTACCCATTATGGGCTTATATGATGCGACATGTATTGGTTGCAAAAGGACTGTGGAACATTGTGTAGGGTGTTGAAAGACGTCCTGTTACACCTGCAACAACAGGTACTGCAAATACAGGTGCTGGAGGTGGGCGCTGATGAAGATGGTGTCAAAGATAATATTGTGCAGATTCCTGTTCATGCTGCTATTTTTGTTGCACCTACTGCAGAGCAGATTTGTTGGGATGGCAGAGATGCCCATGCACATGCATTGATAGCTTTGTCTGTCAAACGTGCCATTATTCCTCACATTCGCTCTTGCAGAATAGCAAAGGATGCTTGGGATACACTTACCACATTGTACCAAGCTAGGAATGAGGCTCGTGTTGCTTACCTCCGAAAACAATTGGAGAGTGAGCACATGAATGAAGGTGATTCTATGGACAGTTTCCTAACGAAGATCAAAGATTTGAAGGAACAGCTGATTTCTGCTGATGAGGTTATACTAGATAGCTCACTTGTGCAGACCATTCTGAATGGTCTTCCTGACTCATATCAGAGTTTTGCTTCTACTCTTCGGTTGATGATGAAAGGCAATCCAAATGCCTTATCATTTGAGGAGTTAGTCTCTGTTCTGTTGCAGGAAGATCAGTCCAGGCAGAACAGGTCCATTATGCGAGTTGCAAATCAAGCTTTCCTGGCTAGTCAAAAGGGCAAAGGAAAATGGGGCTCTTCTACTAGTAAGCAGAAATCTGCAAATGCTGCACAATCGAAGAACTAGGATAAAGATGAGAAGAAATCAGAAAAACAGAAATTGTTTTTCAAGTACTGTAAAGGAAATGATCATATCATAATGAACTGTCCAAAACTGCCTGCTAAAGAGGCAAAGAAGAAAGAGACTAGAATGGTTGTTGCAGAGGCCTCTACACCAAAAACAGAGTCTGCAAATCTTGTGCAAGAAGAAGAATGGGCGTTTACTACTGTCTGCAGTTTTGACCCATCTTCTCATGATCAGTGCATGTTTGCAGTAGACTCAGATGTTTGGTATTTTGACAGTGGGGCAACCAAACATATTACCTCGCAGCGCAGTTTCTTCTCTTCACTCAAGCCTGCCCCTACAGGGAATACTGTTACATGTGCCAACAACTCCTCTTATCCTGTTATGGGAGTTGGTAAGATCATTCTGACTACAACTCATGGTAGTTCTTTCACTTTGTCAGATGCTTTATTTGTGCCAAGGATAAAAAAGAACCTGTTATTAGTTTCTGCATTAGCCAAGATTGGCTTGGTTGTGAAATTTGTTGATGACAGGTGTACAGTTCATGATCTGTCAAATGGCGATGTGATTATTGCTTCTGGCATTTTATGTCGTGGGCTGTATAAGCTCATAGACTATGAAAGATCTGTAAATGATTTGGCATGTGCAGTAAATGATTCTCAGGCTAAGTCAGATGCAAAGCTTTGGCATGCACGCTTTGGTCATCTGAATTTTGCTAGTTTGCTACGCCTGCAGAAATCTGAAATGGTGTCCTCTTTGCCCAAACTTGAGGCACCTGGAAAACATGTTTGTGAAGGCTGTATTTTGGGCAAAATGCAGCGTTCCTTCTTTCCAAAGGATGGTTCAGTTCGGGCTACGCAAAAATTTCAGCTTGTACATAGTGATGTCTGTGGTCCTATGCAGACACCCTCTTTTGGAAATTACCTTTACTTCGTGACTTTCATTGATGATTTTTCTAGGCATGCATGGGTATATCCACTCAAAGCAAAGTCCGAAGTGTTCATGTGCTTCAAACAGTTTTTGGTTTTGGCTGAAAATCTGTCAGCATGTAAAATGGGCACTCTCGGTTCTGATCGAGGGGGGGAATATATGTCTTCAGATTTTAATGCATTTCTGGCTAAATGTGGGATAAAACACTAGTGTACAGTGCCGTATAGACCTCAACAGAATGGAGTTGTTGAACGAAAGAACAGGTCACTCATGGAGATGGCGAGGTGCATGGTCAAGAGTCAGGCTTTACCACATAGTTTCTGGCTTGAGGCTATCATGTGTGCAGCATATGTACTGAATAGGTGTCCCACTAAAGCGCTGCAATCTATCACTCCATATGAGGCTTGGCATGACCACAAGCCATTTGTTGGTCATCTGCGTGTTTTTGGTTGTTTGGCATATGCACTAGTGCCTGAACAACATCGCAGAAAATTGGATGATAAGGTAGTTAAATGTATTTTTGTTGGGTACAGTTCTGAAAGTAAAGGCTATCGTCTGTATCATCCACAGACTAAACGCATTCTGGTTAGCCGTGATGTTGTATTTGTGGAAGATGTTGTTCAGCCATTGCTTTCATGTACTAAGGAGACATATATTAGCTCCAAAGACATGTATGATACTCTGATGCCTCTTTTTACAGGTGGGCAGTCTAGTTCTGGTCCTAATGAGGCAACTTCTCAGCCTTTGCAGGTTTCATATGATGATGCAGATCATTCCATTTTTGATGCAGATTTACATGATGCACTTGTTTATGAGAGAGCTGATATTGAGCAGGCAAAAACTATGCCAAAATGGCTGGTGCAGACTTTGCGTGATAGCAAATTAGATGCACCTTTGTCATATCATACTCGTTCAGGCTCTCATAGTGCGTCCTTCGCATCAGATTGCTATGCTATGGCTGCGTCTAGTCTCTGTGATGAGAATGAGCCTGTTTCTTTTGATGAAGCACAGAATTCAAAAAATTGGATGGTTATTATGCAATCTGAATATGATGCTATAATGAAGAATGGTACATGGTCTTTATGTGACTTGCCTCCAGGTAAGAAGGCCATTGGCACAAAGTGGGTATACAAGTTGAAGCATAAACCTAATGGTACAGTTGATAGGTATAAGGCTAGGCTTGTTGCAAAGGGTTATGCGCAAGAAAGAGGCATTGATTTTGATGAGACCTTTGCACCTACATGCCGTATGACTACTGTTTGGAGATTTCTGCACTTGCAGCCCATCATGGTTGGAATGTACATCAGTTGGACATTAAAACAGCATTTTTGAATGGTGACTTGCATGAAGAAGTGTATGTTTTTCAGCCCCGTGGCTTTGTGCAGAAAGGGCATGAAAACCAGGTGTGTAGGTTAAAGAAGGCATTATATGGTTTAAAGCAAGCACCACGTGCTTGGTATGAGAAGATACATTCCTATCTGATTGCACATGGTTTTGAGAACAGTCCAACTGAAAGCACCTTATATGTTAAGCGTGCTAATGATGTACTTCTGATCATTGTTGTCTATGTTGACGACATGCTGCTCACTGGTCCTATTGAGAAGCATATTGCTGATTTCAAGGCTGATTTGCATGCCTCGTTTGAGATGTCTGATTTGGGGCATTTGCATCACTATTTGGGCATTCAGTTTATGAAAGTTGATGGTGGAATGGCTTTGTGTCAAACGAAATATATTGACACATTATTGCAGCGTTTTGGCCTTGAAGACTGTAAGCCTATTGCCACTCCTATGGAGACAGGTTTACGATTGAGTCTTCATGATGCTGGAGATGCATTTGATGTTGTTCTCTATCAGCAGGCTATTGGATGCTTGATTTACTTATGCATTACTCGGCCAGATATTCAGTTTGCTGTCTAACAGATGAGCAGGTTTATGCATTGCCCAGGAGTCACGCATTGGAAGGCAGTTAAGCGCATCTTTCGCTACTTGAGTGGTACTCGGCTACTTGGGTTGTTTTATCCCAAGGGGGATCACTACCGCCAGATTTTCATGCTTTTTCTGACTCAGATTGGGCTGGTTGCTATGACACTCGTGTGTCCACCAGTGGTTTTTGCTTCATGCTTGGTAGCTCATGTATATCTTGGTTGAGCAAGAAGCAACCTACTGTGGCCACTTCTAGTTGTGAGGCTGAGTATAGGGCAGCTTTCACAACGACTGTTGAGTGTGTGTGGCTCAGACGCCTTATGGCTGATTTGGGTGTTGGCCAGTCTTCTACCACCACCATCTTCACTGACAGTCAGAGTGCATTGGCAGTTGCGAGGAACCCTGTGTTCCATGCTCGCACTAAGCACATTGAGGTGCATTATCACTATGTCAGGGAGAGGTTCTCTGCTGGGGAGATCAGCTTGGCATATGTGCCCACGCAGGAGAACATTGCAGACCTTTTCACGAAGGCTCTGCCTAGGGAGAAGTTTGAAGCTTTCCGCAAAGCTTTGGGCTTACTTCCTTTTGTGGAGTGATTTCCACATAACTTGGCACTTCCTTATACATGAGTGCCAGCTCCTTGTTCACTGCATCACTCCTAGGGGGGATTTGTTGATATATTTAGGTAGTGATGTGTGTGAACACACTAGGACCGTCGGGGCACTTTTTTCCCTCTTTAGGAGGTTTTTTTCCCCCTGCTTGTATATATGCCTATTGCCCTAATGGGCTACTTATCTTTGTACATTCTCTAGTAATACATTTCAATATTGTGTATTGTGTTCCAAGCTTCTTCTTCTTCCTTGTGTTGTTCGCGTGCTTCCGCAGACGTCTAACTCCAACATCTATCTATCTATCTATCTATCTATCTATCTATCTATCTATCTATCTAGCTATCTATCTATCTATCTATCTATCTATCTATCTATCTATCTATCTATCTATCTATCTATCTATCTATCTATCTATCTATCTATCTATCTATCTATCTATCTATTATGGTTACGAAATCATTTTGCCTCCATGTAGTTGTTCCTCTGCCTCCACGCATTCCATGATGACACATAGAGATATGTTTTTTTTTCTTCCACCCAACCTCGTCCGATGCTTCCTCTTGCATGAGTCTATCATAAGAGACTCCTTTTTTCTCCTCTACCATGTGGCATCCTTCTCTAAAGGAGGTTCACACTCAATAAGAATATCGTGTGACATTTCATTCCCCTTAAAAACATTTTCGTCCTCGAAAATGTAAGTGAAATGTCTATAATGGTAGAAGAAAATGTTCGGACTCCCCTGAACCCCATGTACTCTATGTACATGTTCATCTTTGTGTGTTGTTTCCCCATATCCTTCCCCCTAAGAAGTCTCATATGAGATCATCTCAAAGGTGGGAAACCGTCTGAATGGTGCCTACTATCTCCCATATACTCTCCACTTCCAAACTATCACTCTCATGACATACAACATCATCCAAATGAGTTAAGTCCATATGATGTTAATCTATAGAGTAATAGTATAAGAAGCAAGTGTAAAGTGCCAAGCTTATAGGTTTGACCATAACATAATGGAGATAATAAACCATAGAATCCTGTGAAATATAGAACAAAGTCCCATAACAAGTGACTCCAAACCCATCTAAGTCTAAATCATAGATTTTCCTCATACCACTCTAGGCCTTCCTAACCTTGAGTGTAATCACAAATAATAGTTTAATCTAAACTACCTTGTGAACTATGCAAATCCGTCATCCAGCTCATATATCAGAGTTTCTTGGTAGTAACATGCAATCTCTACATTTCACCAACCAAGGAGTATGTGGTTTGTCATCTTTTACTATTGGACTAAGTTCTATTTGAAGAGCATCTATTGGCACTAGTGCAAACTCTAAAATATTCTCTTCCATGAAGTTTTCCATACGAATGCAAAAAAGCATTCCTTTTGAGATTCAGATACTCCATAAGTACCCATCTTTCTAATTGATGCTCACACATCATCCTCATGATGTAGCATCACTAAGAGTTTGGTACCCCAATAGGTTAGATATATCCCTATCTCCTAGAAACCCTAAAGAGAGAAGTCATAACTCTATTCCCAATCTCACTAATGTCGATAACTAGATCATCTCATCTAGTCAAGGATCATCACTCGAAATAAACATAACCACTTCTCTCTAGGGTCCACAAGTGAGACTCAATCTAACCACCATGATTAACTGATCTCCCTCTTTTCTTTGATAGAAGAGTGCCCCTTCAATCTTAAAGAGCCAAAAGGAGAAAGTGAAACTCCCTCTTTATCTCTCTCTGTAATCTCTTCTAAGGATAAGAGCTCTAGTAGTGGAATCTATTCCACTTTTCTTTTCCCTTTGAAAGAGATTCTTTTGAATCCAATTGCTCTACTCATCCATAACTGAGAGTATGCACATACGTTTTCCATATTTTCCCTTCCAAAATAATGGAGAAACAAACTCCCATGTGAAGGAAAATTATATTCAAAAGTAGAGGAAATGCATTCCTTCTAAAATAAACTAAATATATATTCTTCTCCAAAGAAGAAATAACATTTTCCTTTCCTTTTTGTCTTCGAGGAAGAGGAGCTAAAGTGAGATCTCTAAGCTAGAGTGAGACCACTCTCATATCTCTAAGCTAATTCTCTCTTTCTCCTTTCCTTAAAAGAGGAACTTATGAATTCATTTGCTCCTTTCTTCCATACCAATGCATAATCCCTCATTATATACATTCCTATGAAGATGGAGAAAAAATCTCCCCTGACTAATGAATGTGTATATAATGAAGAGTGGAGAAAATAAATTCCTTATAAGGGTCAAAGCCCTCTACTAAAATGTTCAACAATGATATGAAATGATACCATAAACAAACACATGTGTATCCATAATAAAGAGCTATCTATGCCAACCATCCTCTATGCATGGATCTATATGATCCCATCAATTAATGGAATTATCCTTCCTGAAAAGCTCAAAATGACTATGTAATATGCTAATAAAATCACCTATTACATTCTCTACTAGAAGAATAAATCTTCCCTAAACTATGAAAGATAACTCCCAATCCTAAGGAGATGTCTACTAAGAGCTCTCCTATGATCTAGTGAGACATGATGCCATGAATGATGAGTCCTTTTCTTCCTGGCCATAGAAGAAGAGTGCTCAAAGGGAAGTCATTTCCATCGTCCCATATCAATGGAACCTTCTTCCAATTCACAGTGTTATACCTACAATAAACCGAATATATATTCCATATATATATGATGGAACATATAGGTGGACTCTAATGAATCCCATATCCTACAGTCATTTTGCTTTGGCCTCTACCCATTTGGTCAAATAATATGTTGCTACTATTATGTACTCGGCATGGGAACCTTTAGCTGGTGGGTTAAAAGGTCCTACAAAATCTATTCCCCATTTAGTAAACGCTCTGGCATTCATCATGGGTTTTAGTGGCATTTCATCTCTTCTAATAGGATATTTCGTTCGTTGACATGTATTGCATCTCTGGACGTAAGTGGCTGCATCTACTCATCTTCATGAATGCACATTCGTAGATGATTGTCTTGTCCTCTCTTGCAGAGTTGTTTTCCTATAAGAACATAGTCCTTGTTTTGCTCTATGAGGGAACGTTTTGTTGCTAGAGTAGCTCCTTCTGGGTACTCCTGGGTTTTCAAGAATTTTACCAGAGGCACACTCCACCTTGGTGCTACAGTGGAGTAACATAGAGTAGAGTTCTCTTCTGGCCTTCGTTCTTGACAAGTTGGGCCGGTAGATACATAGTTATGTGTATCCCTCTGCATGGTTGGCCAGTATATGCCTAATCTCTTCAGTGTTTTCCATGTTCCATAAGCATTTAGATGAGTTTTCCATTGATTTACATGTGCTTTTTGAAGCCACGTCTCTTGTTCCTCTTCCTCCACACATCTCAAGAGTAACCCACTTGGATCTTGGTGGTATAAGCTTCCAACAATGATGTTGAGATTTTTAGTTTTCCATAGCTCCTGACTTTTGTTTGTAGTGATCCCATGTTTAGGTCCGTATGTGAGGATAGGGATCAACTTTTCTGCCCATTGGGGACACACTTCGAGATTGAAAAGATAAGTATCTGGTAGATCATATGGTACTCCTATGGGGGGCTCTCCATGTGTCATTCTTGATAGGTGATCTACTCTGATGTGTGTATTCCCCTTCTTGACTACTACTTCAAAATCAAATTCCATCAGCAATAGAAACCATCGTACTAGTCGTCCTGTATTACAAGGCTTATTGACTAAGTACAGTAGGGCTTGATGATCGATAAAGGATTTGAATTTGTTTGCCAATAAGTAGTGTCGAAGCTTCTTTACTGCATACACCATCCCTAAACCTTCTCGCTCCATATTGGTATAATTGTGCTATGCTTGATTTAATTGTCTACTGGCATAGGCTATAGGGTGGTCTAATTTTCCTGTATCTGCTGGTTGTGCTAAGATGCATCCAATGGCAAACTTGGAAGCATCCACATGAATATGAAATGGTTTATTCCAATTAGGCACTCTGAGGATTGGTGCTGAACTCAAGTGACTCTTCAATTCGTTGAAGGCCTTTTCACATTCTTCAGTCCAAATAAACTGAGACAATAATGCATAAAGAGGTCTAGCAACTGTGGCATACATGTGGATAAACCTACGGTAGTATCCGCAATGTCCCATAAATGCTTGCACTTCTTTAGCAATCTTTGGTCTTGGCAAATCCAGAATCACTTTGATTTTATCTTCATCCGTGGAAAGTCCATTTTTAGAGATGATGTGCCCTAATATCTTCCCTTGTCAAACCATGAAGACGCACTTTTTCGGATTAAGGCAAACTCTATATTATCAACATTTGGCAGAAAAATTTCTAAGTTCAGGAATATGTTCCGATCGTATAGCTGAATAGGTGCATAAATCGTCCACGTATACCTCCATACTCTTCCTTAAGAATTCCTTGAACACGGAAAGTAGCTAGGGCATTAGTTAGCCCAAAAGGCATAACCCTAAATGCATACACTCCCCATTCGATTGCAAACGTTGTCTTATGTTGGTCTTTAGGAGCAATTGCTACCTGATTATACCCTGAAAAGCCATCCAAAAAACTATAGACTTCCTTTGCTGCAACCCTTTCCAAAAGATGGTCGGTGATAGGTAGTGGGTAACTATCTCGTATGGTGGCGGCATTTACTTTTTTCAAATTAATGCACACCCTTAAGTTGCCATTCTATTTCAACACAACCACTAAAGGTGATACCCATTCCGTGTGTTCGATCTCATAAATGAAGCCTGCGTCCAATAACTTATCTATCTCTTCCTTAATTTTTGCTGAGTAAACATCATTATATGTATATGGTCTTTGTTTGGAAGGTTTGGCTTCTGATGTCATAGGGATTCTATGGACACAAATAGAGGGATCTACCCCTTTTAAATCCTTATATGTCCAAGCAAAGACGTCCCTATAATCTCTTATGAGTTGTATTAACTCTTGTTCCTCCTCCATTGAGACATCTTGTCCTATAAAAGTGCATCGCTCTTCTCCTTCATCCAAAGCTACTACTATTTTCTTGGTATGTTCTTTGTTGTCATATGCTATTCCTCGTTATGCTTCCCGTTTTGGCATTTGTATAGCAATCTTCCTCTCTTCTACCTCATATTTCTTGAAGTGGGCAGGTACTTCGAATTGATCTTGAGGCTTATTTTCTCCCTCTTCGTTTTCTTTATCTAGTTCAAGTTCTTCTCCTTGTGTCATTCCTTGATTCAACCCATGAGTGTGACACTTACTCTTTGATTTTCGCTTTCTGCCTCAATTTGTTCATGTTCCATTTCAATGCTCTCATAATCCTCCTTCCATTCTTTTTCAATTACTTCTCCTTCTTCAGCTTCTTGGAGAACAACCATGTATAAACTTACATCATATCCTTCCTCATCAATGCATTCATTCATGGTTATTACTTCTTCATTTACACATACATCAAGAGTAGCTAAAATCTCCATCCAACCATGAGGTTCGAATTCTTCATCTAGGAATATTTGGGGCATGGAAGTTGGATCTTGTACAGATCTAGCAACTCCCTGCCTTTGCTTTCATCCTTTCGTCCTCTCTTCTTCCCTTTTTGTTGCCTGGCATATCAATAGATGAGTGTCTTCGTTCATCCATGTTTGGTCACTCGAACCTATACTGTGAATCGATTGATCATCGTCCTCCTTATGTATTAGATTCCATTGTAAGGGGGGAACGTCTTGATACGTGTATGTATGGATATTTATTCTGGTCGTGGTTCCTTCATGCTGCAAGTATACAGCGTCTTTTCCCCAGTCTTGCACTACCTTAAGTTGTCTCATGAAAGGCCTTCCCAATATCATCTCATAATTACTAGCCCCTTTAATTGATAGATTGCTAAGGTGTGTTCGAATTCAACTCCATAAGTAGTAAAAGTTACTTTTTCCAATAATCCTAGGGGTCGTTTAGTGTGTTCGTCTGCCATTTGAATCTTCATCCTGGTTGGTCTTAAAGCTGGTTTTCCCCATTTTCCTAGATCTCTTTGGTCACAATTCCTACTCCTGCCCTCGAATCTAAGATGGCTTTAGTGGTGTAACCTCTGTAAGTGATGGGGAGGCATGTGTTTCCTTCATCTCCCTCACTGGAATCTCCAACCTTATCGACTGGGATTTTAATTGTGGTAGTTCCATCTAGCATCTCATTTTTGTATGACCTTGTCTCCAATTGACTAGTTAGCTTCTCCTTCAATTGTGGTTTTACTTTCAAGAGTTCTTCCAACGTTAGTGTACAGGTATTTTTACTTTTTAAAGATGTTGTATAATGTCTGATGTTTGAATCGATGGGTTCTGCTCTTTTCTTCTCACCGAGGGAATGCAATATAATTCAAAATTATGTTCGTATTCTCTTGTGTAGTTCGGCAAAGCCTTCACACTATCTTCGTCATTTTTGCTCTCATCCAGTTGTAACAATCCTTCTGAGTTTACTTCAGGTATTGATGCTTCAAATTCACCTTCTCATCACCATTATCATAGTACTCAATTTTATCGAATCAAGCATATATCAATAGAAGGTATCATTGGAGGCAAATCAGCTCATTGAGTAGCATGGGATGACCTCTTCATTATGAAGTGGCCAGCTTCTTGAATCCCCCTTTATTGAAGGTCCAATGCAGTCTGTAGAGTAATCTATGGTAGAGTAAGATAAAAGTTAGAGTAATCTATGGTAGAAGCATGCGTATTAACACATAGAAACAAGCACAATGACACATACATGCCTACACAGAGACATTCCATATGAACATATGCGTGTATGTTTGTGTATATGTATGTATGCACGTGTAGGCGTAGCCATATATTTACATATTTATAAGTGAGTGTGTGAATTTGTGTCATATATGTATGCATATACTATTTTTCTCCCACTTGAATGGTTAGAGTGCCTATGTTTGGGAGCTTATATGTATTCATCATGTTCTCTGGTGGCCTCCATGAAAAGTACTAATGCCATAGTTGCCCTTACAAGGAAAGATTATCGATGAAGAGAAGGGGAAACAAAACACAGAGATGACCATGTACATATAGTACATTCCACCATTATGGACATTTCATACACATTGTCAAGGACAAAATATTTTCAAGGGGAAGAAAACGTTATATCATGGGTGTTGCATGGGAACACCTCTTAAATGAGGTGGTATGCTTTGCCACATGTCATCTAGTAGATGCATTCCCTTAATGGAAAGGTAGGAGAAGAGGAGAAAAATCTCAATCGTGATACAAAAGAAAGGATGTCATTGTTTTTGAAAATAAGCTTGGCACAACAAGCTTCAACATTACTCCAAGCTTTAATCATCCATTTGGACACCATCTTGTTGCCCAAGGCATCCACATCTAAAATAACCAATCTACCACATCTTCTCAGGCAAGAGGAAGTTTCTCATTTGATCTTTCGCACCCCTTTTTTGTTGGGTTTCCCCATCCAAAGGAATTTTCTACATATCCTTTCCAGCTTGAGGAGATAAGGAATGTGTTGACCACCATTGCCCTCCTAGTTAGATTTAGTTGCATGCCCTTCCAGTAACGAAGCTTGTTGTTAAGATTGGCAAGCACCCAATCCTACAATTTGCCGATAACACCAAAGCCCATCGAGATAACCAACATATGAAAGACTCGGCCACAAGGAAGCTCCTGATATCCTTGAGAACACAAAATTTGTGGGGATGGACCATGAAGAGATTGGAAAGAGTTTTCGAATGGTCGATTCTAGAACTTGAGGCCTACGGAAATCATTTCAAACAGTGCGCTGACTCCCTCTTTTTTCTATGCGCACATGGTGGGTCTTCTTCCTCGTTGTTATCCCCTTGTCTACTATTCATCTATCAGCACACCCCCATGTTACTTCTTGTTCTCGAATCAAATCCCAACTGTAAAAGGGAAGTTGAAAACGAAGCATCGTACAATCGAGTACAGGTATTCAATTTCTGTTATGTATTTATTTTCACCTCCTTTATATATTACAGAATGAATCTGTAAATGCGCAGTTACACAAACATAATTACATACACACACTATTCATGCTAGATTTGAACTTTTTGTGTCTCTGTATGTGACATATTTATAAATATAATTGAGATAGAGAAAGATAGATTATATATATATATATATATATATATATATATATATATATATATGTGTGTGTGTGTGTGTGTGTGTGTGTGTGTGTGTGTGTGTGAGAGTAAAATGTAAGATAATTTATGTTCCGATAGATACATCTTCTCTATGTGTAATTGCATGCTTTCATCCATCTATCTATTTTATTTATCTATCTAACTATCTCTCTATCTCTCTCTCTCTATATCTATCTATCTATCTATCTATCTATCTATCTATCTATCTATCTATCTATCTATCTATCTATCTATCTATCTATCTATCTATCTATGTGTCTATCTATCTATCCATCTCTTTGTGTCTCTCTCTCTGTCTATCTGTATCTCTCTCTATCTCTTTGTCTGTCTGCCTCTCTATTTATCTCTCTATCTGTCAGCCTATCTATCTGTCTCTCTATCTGTTTGTCTGTCTATCTATCTATCTATCTATCTATCTATCTATCTATCTATCTATCTATCTATCTATCTATCTATCTATCTATCTATCTATCTATCTATCTATCTATCTATCTATCTATCTATCTATCTATCTATCTATCTATCTATGTATCTATCTATCTATCTCTCTATCTATCTATCTATCTATCTATCTATCTATCTATCTATCTATCTATCTATCTATCTATCTAAATATCTATCTATTTGTCTGGTCTATCTATCGATCTATCTATCTATCTATCTATCTATCTATCTATCTATCTATCTATCTATCTATCTATCTATCTATCTACACATCAGGACCTATCTATCTACCCATCTACTTACCTATATACATACATACCTATCTCCCTATCTATCTATCTATCTATCTATCTATCTATCTATCTATCTATCTATCTATCTATCTATTATGGTTAGGAAATCTTTTTTCCTCCGCGCAGCCTTTCCTCTGCCTCCACGCAATCGTCCATGATGACACACAGAGATATGATTTTGTTCTTCCACACGAGCTCATCCGATGCTTCCTCTTGCATGAGTCTCTCATAAGAGACTCCTTTTTGCTCCTCTACCATATATGTGTGTACTTCCATATGGTGCCATGTGGCATCCTTCTCTAAAGGAGGTTCACACTCAATAAGAATATCATCTGACATTTCCTTCCCCTTAAAAACGTTTTCATGCTAAAAAATGTAAGTGAAATGTCCGTAATGGTAGAAAAAAATTCTCAGACTCCCCTGAACCCCATGTACTCTATGTACATGGTGTCACGAGGAAGGAGATAAGGAAGAGAGCTCACACACACACTCTCACTCTCAAGGAGAAGCACACACACAGATTGAGGCAAGAAAGAATAATCTTCTTCTTCTTCTTCTTCTTCTTCTTCTATTACATAAAAAGGAATGTACAAGAATGACCTAAAAACAAGAATACAACAAGTGCAATATATAAAGATCAGTACATAAGGAAAAAACCTAATGTCCACAAATGAGTGAGCTGGCAAGAAACAAATGTGCCATCACTCTCGGTACATAAATCTAATAAGGCTCAATGAAGTATCCCTCACATATACCGGCATGACCACTACACATGTCATAGAAACAAAAAACTGGTACGTGTCATCTTGGATCATCACATGTTGAGCTTGATATCTCAACATTCCCCCTCAAGCTCAACGCCATATCCTGTAATTCAAGCATCTCCCGAAACTTCAACTTCTCAGCTCCAAGTGCTTTGGTGAAAATATCAGCAACCTGCTCATCTATTCTCACATAAACAAGATCAATATCACCTGCTAATACCTTCTCTCTGATGAAGTGATAATGTACCTCGATATGCTTTGTTCTAACATGGAAAATAGGATTCCTTGCTAATTGTATGCTGCTAAGATTATCGCAATAAATAGTGATAGGATTTCCCACTTCCACACCTAAATCTGCAAGTAATATTTCTAGCCATGATGCCTCACATGCTGCCATTGTAGCACCTATATACTCATCCTCTGTACTCGACAAAGCAACAGTGGGTTGCTTCTTGCTTCTCCATGTAACGACTGCACTCCCAAGTGAGAATAGAAAACCACTAGTAGATCTTCTATCTTGATTGCTACCAGCCCAATCTACATCGGTGTATCCATAAACCGGAAAATCTACACCAGCCTCATAAAACAATGCATAATCCAAAGTAGCACTCACATAACGTAGAGTGCGCCTCAGAGCATCCGAATGTGGCTTCCTCGGAACTTGCATAAACTGACTTTCAAGTCCAACAGTATAACTTAGATCAGGCCTTGTAATTGTGAGATATATAAGACTTCCCATAATTTTCCTGTACATAATAGCATTTTCCAATGCTTCACCTGATGTAGTATCCAACTTCAAATTCTGATCTAATGGCATAGAAATTGGCTTACAATCAGCCATACCATACTTTTGCAGCATATTCAAGGCGTATTGCCTTTGTGACATCCATATACCTATTTCTGTGTGTATAAACTCAATGCCCAAGAAATAGTGCAGCACACCAAGGTCTTTCATGTCAAATTCCTTCATAAGAAGTTGCTTTAGCTCTTTGATGCTTCCTTCATTATCATCACCTACAATCAGGTCATCAACATAAATAGCCACAATAGTGAGTCCATCATCAGCCTTCCTTGCATATAGTGAGTGATCTGCATCACACATATAACCCAATGCTGGTTAAGTAATCAACAATCCTTGCATACCATGCACGAGGGGCTTGCTTCAGCCCATACAAAGCCTTTTGCAACCTGCAAACATATTCTGGATGCTTTGAATCTTCATATCCTTGTGGCTGGTCTATATATACTTCTTCCTGTAACTCACCATGTAGGAAAGCTTTCTTCACATCCATCTGATGCAAAGTCCATCCTTTTGCTATAGCTAATGCAACAAGTGTTCTGATAGCAGAAATTTTAGCTACAAGGTTGAATGTTTCCTCATAACAAATGCCGTATGTTTGTGCATATCCTTTAGCTACCAATCGTGCTTTATACCTGCTTATGCTACCATCAGCATTATGCTTTACCTTGTAAACCCATTTGCAGCCTATGGGTTTCTTTCCTTGCGGCAATGGAACCAGCTTCCATGTATCATTTCCATAAAGTGCAGCCATCTCCTCATCCATAGCTTTTTCCCAATCTGCATTTCCAATTGCATCTTCAAAACAAGAAGGTTCAGCATCTTGTATTACCTTTGTCATGTAGGCACAATGACGAGCCATGTAACTATCATATGTTAATCGTTGTATAGAATTCCACATTCTCCCAGATCTTCTTGGTCCTTGGTCACTTCTCCTTGTATCATCTGCATGTGTCTTTCTAACTCCTAGAGTCTTTATAGAGGGCAATCCAAGTTCCTCATCAAGACTCTTTTCTGAACCACTTGAATCTCCATCAATGTCTTCAAAACCTGCACATGTTTTATGACCAGCAGAAAGCTTTTCTTTACCTTTCTTGGATGTATTTGATGAATTTGCTGGGCTGAAATTTCCACGCAATCTTCCACTCCATGGATTTGAGTTGGAACTATTGCTTGGTGATGCATCCGGTCCACTCAAAACTTGAGATTCTGCACTTGATTTTTTAGCATTTTCTTTGTCATTTGGTTCAAGATTCAATCTTTCTTTGGCATCTACATAGAAGCTTGACATTTCATCAAATACCACATCTCTGCTCACCTTCACCTATCGTGTGAGTGGTTATAACATTTATATCCCTTTTGCTCAAGGGAGTATCCAATGAAGACACACTTTTCTGCTTTTGGATCAAGCTTTGTCCTCAATTCATCTGGGACATGTACGTATGCAATACAGCCAAAAGCAGAAAAGTGATGTACAGCAGCAGTCGAAGTTTTGTTCATGATGCATACAACAGTATGCACAGCTTCTGCCCAATAACAATGAGGCATATTCTTCTCAGCCATCAAGGCTCTTGCTATTTCTGCAATATGTCTATTTTTGCATTCATCAATGCCATTCAGTTGTGGTGTTGTTGGCATACAAGTCAGATAAAGAGCATACCAGCACAACAGAGCGGTCATGCACAATACGGCAACAAGGCCTAATCATTTTTTCCAGGGACCATTCACAACTCAAGTGATTTTAATCACTACACAAACATTGTAAATTCCGTTTTTGGTAGAATAGACTCCATTTTTTCAAGCCGAGGAGTCCTCGAGCTTGAGGAGTATTAGAATTAGCTACATACCAATTTTCATAATTTTTAGACTCCGTTTGAGCCCTCAAATAGGCTCTAGAACCTAATTTTTGACTAGGCCGGACACTAGGTCTGAACAAGGCCAAAGCTAGTGAGAAAACTATAAAAAGAGCTAGAAAGCTCATTTTTGGGGGAGATTGTTTGTGAATTGAGCTTATGTAAGAGACTTTTTGACTAATGCAACAACTCCATTGTTCCTCTCCTTGTTCTTGCCTTGTGTGCGCGTGTGTGTGTATGTGTGTGCATGTTTGTGTGCTTCTCACTCACACACTTGTGCCATCACTTGCTCATAGTCTTCATACTAGTCCTCATGTCTCCACGGATTGACAATTATGAGGTGGATCTTCTCACGTTGGTACTCACCATTGTGCTAGAGTGACACCAAATTTGGCGCTGTTGTCAGGGAGAGAGCTTCGAGGACGAGCGTGTGATGGTAAGACGTTGAGTTGAGACATTGGATTTATAGGTAATATCCTTTCTTTTCCTTATTTTTCTTCATTTTTTTCTTATTTTTTCATCACCATCATCATTTTCACCATCTCCCACCTCCATCTCCATCTCCACAAAAATTTCAGTTTTTTGGTCATATCCCACTCCCCACCTCATTTCCCTCATTTCATTTGTGAGAGAGAGCGGGAGAGAGCTTGCATGCGATCTATTTTTGTTTGTTTTCTGAGCCTTTGTTGCAGGAACTAGCTGTACCACCATCTCTAGCAGCTTGCGCAGGTACGACAGACTCTGCACAGGTCTCGGGACGACTACCTCTGTCTATCGCGACAGACAAGAAAACTTGATATTTTTTGAATGCGTGTTTGGCACGGTAACCTACACCATTAGAACACTCCAAATCACTAGAAGTTTCTAAAAAATTTGCGTTTTTTCAGTCTATCGCGACAGACACGGTCTATCGCGACAGACACGATCTATCGCGACAGACACCGTCTATCGCGACAGACCAAACCACGACAGACGATAGACCCCGTCTATCACGACAGACACCCGTCTATCGCGACAGACAGAGACCCATGATAGACCCCGTCTATCGCGACAGACACCCGTCTATCGCGACAGACAGAGACCCACGATAGACCTCGTCTATCGCGACAGACACCTATCTATCGTGACAGACCAAATTCCACGACAAACTCAGTCTATCACGATAGACACCGTCTATCACGACAGACCAAACCACGACAGACGATAGACCCCATCTATCACGAGAGACACCCGTCTATCGCGACAGACAAAGACCCACGATAGACCCCGTCTATCGCGACAGACACTCATCTATCACGACAGACAGAGACCCATGATAGACCCCGTCTATCGCGACAGGCAGCGCCACGCGACAGTTAGTGTCTATCGCGATAGATAGACATTTTCGGCAAAAAAATAAAGGGGTAATTTTTTGGAAATTTGGGCTAAATTTTGGACATATTTACATACCCACTCACTCATACACTTAATAGAACCCTGAAAGGGCCTGTTTGTCTGTTTTAACCCCCTAAACCCTGAACAGTCATAACTTTTTCATTTGAAATCCGTTTTTTGCGCTCCAGGGCTTGTCAGAAAGCTCGTGGCATGTACTACACGCCCTCAACTGTTTTTTATAAGAACAATGCATTGATTTTCAGATAGGGTATTTTGAAGTTGACCTACTGAGGGGTAGGTACACCAAGAGAGCTCTAGAGGAAAAAAAATTTTGACAATAGCAAAGGGGGAAAAAAGGGTCATTAAAAGTGTCTGTGATAAATTGTCTGTCAATTGAAGGATCAAGTTGGAGCTAAACTTGGGAATTTTTTTACAGGATTATCGAGAGCTCTTGGAGAAATCAAAGCGAGTGCCATTGTGTGCAGGCTTGGGAACTTGCTTCCTGGGCAGAGAAGCATAGCAAGGAGGAGCGTCTTGAGGTTGGAACATCTCTTAACCCCCTCAGTCCATTCTTAGCATAGGCTAAGTGCGAGTAGTTGTCTTGTTTGAATAGAGGTACGATAGGAATACTCAAGTTCTAAGAGTCTTTAACTTCTCAAGTCCAAGAATAGTCTAAATTGCAATCAAGGGATAATTTAAAGGAGAAGAAATTAAACTAAGCGGATGCAGAACATCAAGTACGACACACTAAATTGCTCCTGACGACGCTTAATTAAAAAACAAGAAAACATATCCAAAGGAACTTAAAAGGAACAAGTGACTGGTACCAAAGAAATCAGCAACGTACAAAGGGCATATGAACCTTAGATCAGGACGACATCTAGGGAGAGATAGACAAAGTCTTAGGTCTTCAGAGGCTAGTGTCAATCACACTGCTAGGTCTTGGGCCCAGCAGCTGAGCCACTTTTCACATTACCCTAGCTCTGAGACTAGTGAATCAGAGATGTCTCAAGGTATGGAGAGACCTACGGGGAGTTCAGGTGTGCCATATTTGTATAGGGTGGAAGGCCCCTACAAGACAGAGCTGGAATACCTTAGGACCAACCGAGTAGGTGCTAGCATCTATGAGGACGGCCTAGGAAGGTCTGTGGTATAGTCAAAAACCCAGATCAATCCATTGGACTGGAACACCCAGCAGTCAAGTTTGAAAACGGAGCATACTTGGACAAAGAAGGAACCATATATGTAGTCACTAGTCACCCAGACAGGATAGATGAATTTGGGAATGTGATCCCTGAGACGGACATAGGTGACTTAGAGCAAGGGAACATAGGAGGAGAGCCGAGGACCCCTCGAGGAAAATCTGTTCTTACTAGAATCCTTAATCCCGAGTGGGTTCCCCAGGACAATAAGAGAATAGATCTACTCCTGAACCAAGAGACTGATGAAGCCTTTTGGAGGTATAAATCTGATCAGCCAAATGAGGTAGGAACAATCATGATATATGAGTTCAAGGACCCGGATGGCCCAGGAAAAGTGACTTACCTAGACAATGCATCAGAACGGATCTTTGTGGTTACAGAACATGATAGGCATGCTTACACTTGGAAAGGTGAATTTATTTTCCCCCAACCTAGGTCTAATGTGTCCTTTGGTCACCCAGGAGCTGGAACATCCCAAGCTCATGGAGCTCAGAGAGATAGAAGTAGAGATAGACCTGAGGTAAGCTTTGCCAACCTAGGGGGCAGAGAAAGAACGAGAACGGAAATAAATAGAGGGGAACCTGAGGTACTTAGAGCTCCAAGGAACCAAAGGAATGTGGATGAATTCCCTCTACCAAGACCTAGAGAGCACACGAGGACTTTGAGACCTACCCAGCTAGTTAAGTCCATGAAGAACTACTTCGATGGCACAGGAGACCCATATGATCATGTGGCTGAGTTTAGGCAAGTCTTGAGAGCTGAACAAGTTGAGGACCTATTCACGCAGTATAATGTCTTTGGTCTAACCCTTAGGAACACAGCCCTTACATGGTTTCAACCATTGAATGAGAGACAGTTTAGGAGCATAGACCAACTCTTGGAGGTTTTCATCACGGAATTCTCTAAGAGTGGGATAAGGCATAATACTTCCTCATTGATACATAGCTTCAAGCAGACCCCTCAAGAGACCGTGAGACTTGCAGGAAGAAGATTTAGGCAATATCTGGAGAGATGCCCTGTGCCTGAGTTACCCACACCAGCCAAACAAGTGGCTTTATTCTTGGATGGATTGTTAAGTACCAAACTGAGGTCATATGTGTACTTGAAAGATCCTAGAACCATAGAAGAGTGTGTACACATGTGCATCGACATTGAGGATAACCTAGGGGAGGAATTAGAGCTCTCAAAAATCTATAAAGATTCAGATAGTTCTAGTAGCCTCATTTCCTCACAATCCACATCAATTGAGGATCTAGCAGAAAACGTAGCTCTGAATTTAGGTGTCTCTAGCTAGCAAATTCCAAGATTTGCCCCTGTGAAAAGATGTTACACTTGCGGAGGTGACCATACGGCGAACGTATGTCCCATCATGGCTCAACCCCAAGTGAATCCTAGTAGTCAATACTGCACCATAGAACGGAGGTACACCAATCACACTGCACAAGATTGCCCCTACAATAAGCAAGCAGTTAGGCAGACGTACCCACAACCATACCCTCAACAGGGCAGGTACCAAAACCAGTACCCACCGCAGCAGTATGCTAGACCTCAACAAACCTACCACCCACAATACCAAAACCAACAAAAGCCTCAGCCTGTGTTAGCACAACAACCCCCTACCCGAGCTAATGTAATTCCTGTAAAGTACGCAGCTGCAGAAGAGAACCTGAATAGAGCCATAGTGCCAGTAACGCCATTGCTGTCAAAAAGTGACCCGAGCGACCATAGCTTTGATTCTACACATATAGATAGCCCCCATGCCTACTACATGTAATCTCCTGAACATGGTGAGTCCTACTACAGTGAAGAGCCAAGTGAACCTAGTTGGGAGCTAGAATATGCAAATCTCATGTACACAAATCCCAACACTAGACCTCAACCTAGGCAAGTAAGACCCCCATTCCCTAGAGGACCATGCTACAGATGTCAAGGAGATCACCTCATTCGTGATTGCCCCTTACCTCCACCTATACAACCCCAGTCAGTGGCAATCCAAGGCTTTTGTACAGATTGTGGAAAAGAGCATCTCTTACGAGATTGCCCAAAGAATCCCAATAATATGCCAAAAATTAATCCTATCAATGTTATTGGGTTAGTAGTAGACTCTACAGGGAGAGTCACGTCCACCGCGCCAATACAAGTGGTCACTAGAGCTCAAGCGTTGCAACAAAAGCAAGCTTTAGGCCAGGAAAAGAATGCGGAGGTTAGCGAGACTGAGAGTCAGAATAAGAAGAGAACAAGAGCTTGGAGAGATAGCCGTGAACGTATGAAAAGGCAATGGGCAAAAAAGATGAGCGAACTTGAGGAGAGCCTACGGGAAACCAAAGCCAAAATCATAGAAATCACATCTCAAACGCACTCTCACACATCCCCACCACTATCATCCCCTTCATCCTCCATTCCTCAACCATCTAATCCACCACACATAACCCACCCACCACCCCAAGTAGGATCAGTTTTAGCGGATCCCCCCGCCCGAAGACATAGATATGATGCTCAGAGCATATCAGGCCAGGATCCAGGAAGGACCAAATGTAATGGATCATGAAAGATGTTACCCTAGAGCTGACCTAGAGCTTGAACGAACTAAGTTGTGTGCCAAGATGGTGGAATTGGCTCAAGCCATGTTTGAGACCAGTCACCTTTTCACTTGCTCTAGCTCCACTAGAACACCATTGCATTTTGATGGTCTGTTAGACAGATTGGAGATGTTAATTGCAAAGTCTGGAAAAGGAGCCAACTCCCAGGCTAAGGAGAAGGCAAGTGATAGAATAAGCAATCCTCCCAAGGAAGCTTATGTGCCTAACTCCACTGAACCAGACACCTCTTCTTCTATGAATCGATACACACCAGAATTCTTGCGAGAGATTCAAGAAGAGAAATGGGCTAAAGAGAGTGAAGTTCCTCCTCCCATTGAACTTGTGGATGACACATACGATCAATTCCCACTAGACCTTCCTTCCATTTATGGAGAGCAGAAGAGTGCCCAATCTCAAGAGAGATTAGACTTCGAGTCTAATTCTTTATAGGAACTACCCCATTTCACAGGCCCATGGGAAGCAAAGTCCACTTGTATGAGAGCACCCACAGTCATGGTAAGAAACGAAGATTCAGTCATACCTAGGAACACTGAGGTAGTGAAGAACACTAAGGTGCAGTGCAATCTCACTTTAGAAGAACTACTCAAGGTTAGGCCAGAGCTATGGAAACATGTAGCCAAACAAGTACCAGAGATAGCAAAACCTCGTTCCCAGGTAGGATCCCAAAGAACAGTGCCAGAAATACCCTTGGACAAGATAGGAGACATGAGTGAGGGCGAAGAGGGAAACACATATCTTCCTATCACCCATCAACCACCAAGGCCATTCTAGACTCAGGTGCAGGAGTTGCAATTGCCACCACTTCCCTATGGAAGCGTTGGGGCAAGCCAGCACTCAGGCCCACGAGGATGAAATTGCAGATGGCTGACGGTCACATAGAGAGACCCTTAGGGCTGCTAGAAGGAATAACTCTCACTACATGTGGTGTTGAGTTTGAGCACACCTTCGCCATATGTGACTTTAGCAAAAATCATGCCTATGAGATGATTTTGGGAAGACCATTTATGCAACAGTTGCAAGTGGTACAGGATTGGGGAACCAATTCCTTGTACCTGCAACACTTAGGTGTTACGACCAAAGTGAATCTCAAGGACTACTCTCATAGAGATGTCCCTCCTATCCAATGGAACCCCATCCATAGGGCCAAAGATGATACGAAATCGGTGCATTCCATAGGATCAGGATCCTCATGGATGCATGAAGATACCCACTTATGGATGTGCAAAGTAGCAGTAGAAGAAGAGAAGAGGGAAAAAGCTAGAGAGGTAGGTGCGAAGGAAACACATAGATCAATTCAAGACCCAGCCTATGCACCTGTAGTATTTCCGGATGAAGAATTTGAACCTCACGGATGGGCAGAAATTCTAGCAACTATGGATGTAGCCATCAATGAAGAGCAATGGACACCCCACTGTGATGAGGATGGCTATGACATTTCCGTCTTCTCCATAGAGCCAATCATGGGAGATGCAGTTTTAGAAGAGTGCGAACCTAACCCTGATGCATTTGAGGATGCGAGTGACTCCGATCTAGAGACAATCATTATGGACCCACCTTTTGCATCAGATGAAGAATACTTCTACTAAGTGGAAGCTTATCCTCAGAGACATGGAGAACTTATAAATGATGTGAGGTTAACCACACAAGTGACTACCAAGAATGAAGGTAAGAAAAGAAAGAAGAGAGAAGTCACACTTGAGGAGGAAGAATCTTTGTTTGAGGTCTCTGAACACTTTAAAAAGTATGAGATAGACGATAGAAGAGTCATGGTGAGAATGCCTAAACGTGAGGCGCAATCGGGAGAGGCCTATGATAACAAAGAAACCACCAAGAAAGTAGTGGTAGCCATAGAAGAAGGAGAAGAAAGATGCACTTACATAGGACACGACCTCACCAAGGAGGAGGAGTATGAATTGATAGCCTTGCTAAGAGAATCCAGAGATGTATTCGCTTGGAGCTACAAGGATTTGAAAGGTGTGGACCCTGACATATGTTCACACACTATTCCCATGACCTCACATGCTAAACCCTCTAAACAAAAGCCATATACATATAACGATAATTATGCTGCTAAGATCAAGGAGGAGATAGATAGACTCGTGGAAGCTGGATTTATCTATGAAATTGAGCACACTGAGTGGGTATCCCCCATTGTAGTGGTGCCCAAGAAGAATGGAAAGCTACATGTGTGCATTAACTTGAAGAAGGTTAATGCAGCCACTATCCGAGATAATTATCCACTTCCCATCACGGATCATCTACTAGAAAGAGTAGCAGGCAAGGAAGTGTACAGCTTCCTTGATGGATTTTCGGGCTACAATCAGATAGCCATTGCTCCAGAAGATCAACATAAGATGGCTTTTGCCATAGAGTGGGGCATATTTGCTTTTAGAGTAATGCCCTTTGGTCTCACCAATGCGCCTGCCACTTTTCAGAGGCTAATGTGTCATGTATTTAAAGAATTCTTGAGGAAAAACTTAGAGGTCTATGTTGATCCAACATTAGACAAACCCATGTTCCTGAACTCAGACAAATCTTTGACAAATGTAGAGAATATCAAGTCTGCCTGAACCCAGAAAAGTGTGTTTTCATGGTCAGGCAAGGCAAGATTCTAGGACATATAGTGTCGAAGAATGGCATATCCACTGATGAAGAGAAAGTAAGAGCCATAGCAGAGTTACCTAGGCCAAAGAATGTCAAGGAAGTACAAGCTTTCATGGGGCATTGCGGTTATTACCGGCGTTTCATACACATGTGTTGGAACTGAACGACTCACTAGGCAAGGAAGCTTAAGAAGGGAGTCAGAGAGAAGAGAAAGTACAAGCAGACAGAGCAGTCAACGACGACCTGGCAAGTAGGCCAGAATTTTTTCAAGACACTAACGCATATAAGAGAGGTGGACACACAAGGAGAAGGAGCAAGTAGGGAGCTCCAGGAAATGTATGTCAAAATGTTAGAAGAAATCCCTACAACAATAGTGATTTTCATCACTAAAAACCATTGTAAATACCATTTCATATTTTTGTAGCTCCATTTTGTGCAAGCCAAGGAGTCCTTGAGCTTGAGGAGCTTTAGAAGTACCTACCTGTCAGTTTTCACATTTTTTAGACTTCGTTTGAACCTCCAAATAGGGTAGAGAACCTAATTTTTAACTAGGCCGGACACTAGGTCTGGACAAGGCCAAAACCTAGTCAAAAACTATAAAAAGAGCTAGAGAGCTCATTTTTGAGGTTATATTGTAATTGAAATGAACTTGTAAGAGCTTTTTGAAAGTAATCTAAGAACTCCATTGCTTCTCACTCTTTGTCTTGCCGTGTGTGCACGTGTGTGTGTATGTGTGTGCATGTTTGTGTGCTTCTCACTCACGCACTTGTGCCTCCACTTGCTCGAGGTCTTCATACCATCCTCACATCTTCCCAGATTGACATTAAAGGAGGTGCTACTCATCACTGAGCAACACCAAATTTTGGCGCCGTTGCCGGGGATCGAGCTTTGAGGACGAGCGTGTGATGGTAAGATGTAGATTTGAGACGTTGGCATGGTAGGTAATTTCTTCACTCTTCCTATTTCTCTTTTTCTTACCTCACCACCATCATCACCATCATCATCATCACCATATCCGATCTCCATCTCCATCATCGTGAAAAATTTTCAGTTTTTTGCTTATACCACCTTCTCCACCTCATTTCCCTCATTCCACTTGTGAGAGAGAGCAAGAGAGCTGTTTGTGTGTGCTGTTTTTGCATGTTTGTTGAGTTTCTCGCAGGTTCCAGCAGCATCATCCCCTCCAGCACGTTGCACAGGTACGGAAAACTCAGAAGCTGTCTCGCAGTCGCCAGCCTCTGTCGATCGCGATTGATAGAAAATTTCATCTATTGGTAAAACTAAGTGCACCACTAGGACAAGCACAAAGAGCACATTCCAAATCACTAAACAAAATTGAAAAATTCCGTGTTTCTCTGTCAATCGCGACCGACAGACCCTGTCAATTGCGACCGACAGACCCTGTCAATCGCGACCGACAGACCTGTCGATCGCGACCGACAAACCCCACGACCAACTGACTACCACGTAGGACCCTGTCAATCGCGATTGACACCGTCGATCGCGATCGACAGCCACGATCGACACCTCTGTCAATCGGGATTGACATCGTCGATCGCGACCGACTGAATTTCAACGATTGATTGACTTTTTCGCGTAGCCACGTGTCCATCGCGACGGACACAGCCCCGATCGACTGAATTCGCGGTGAAAAACCCGGAAAAAGTGTCGATCGCGATTGACACCGTCGATCGTGATTGACAGGACCCACGATCGACTCTGTCGATCGCGATTGACACTGTCAATCGCGATTGACGTGTCGATCGCGATTGACGTGTCGATCGCGACCGACAGGCCCCGACGGACACCTCTGTCAATCGCGATTGACAGACCTGTTGATCGCGATTGACAGGCTTTTTCGGCCAAATTTCTAGGGTTTTTTCTTGCATCTTTTTGGGGTAATTTTGGGCATAATTAGCAAGCCATTAGTGATTTGTGAGGTCCCTACACATGTGATTTAGAGAAAACTCCTGTGATCTGTCAGCCTATTTGAACCCTGTTTTAATCCCTGAAGCCTGAACTGACATAACTTCCTCATACGAAATCCGTTTGCTGTGATTCTTGTTTTGTTGGAAAGCTCGTGAGGGATCCTTAGGATTGTTTTCCATAAAGGCAAAGGATAATTTGGTCTGTGAGTTACATGCATGAAAGTGGTCTATTGTGTCAGTTGAATCTAAGTCTTGAGCTAACCGTGGGACTTTTACAGGTCCAGTAAGAGCACTTGAGGGCATTCTAAGCAAGAGTAAGTGCAAGCTTGGGAACACTCTTCCTGGGCACTCAAGGGCAACCAAGAAGGAAACAAAAGGTTGGAAATTCTCAACTCCCTTTGTCAGTTCCTAGCTTAGGCTAAGAACGACTAGTGATAGGAGTAAGCCAGGGCAGCGATAGGCATTTATCAAGTTGAAGACTACCTAAATGCTCAAGTTCAAGCTAACGACATAATCTTTGTATGGTCGAGAACTCTAAAGGAAAAGAATCTAACGAGGAACGATCAACTTAAAGTGCGAAAATTAACTCAAATATTCCTGACGACGTGATTTCTGACAAGAGCATAAACACGGTAACCACTAAAAAGAATCAAGTAACTGATACAAAAGAACTCAGCAACGAGGTTGTACTTGGGTAAAATTGGGCTACTTAAATAGGCTTATGAACCTTAGATCAGGACGGCATCTAGTAAGGGATAGACAAAGCCTTAGGTCTTCAGAGGCTAGTGTCAACCACACTACTAGGTCTTGGGCCCAACAGTTGAGCCACCACTCATACTACCCTAGCTCTGAGACTAGTGAATCAGAGATGTCTCAAGGCATGGACAGACCTACGGGAAGTTCAGGAGTGCCATACTTGCACAGGGTAGAAGGCCCGTACAAGACGTAGCTGGAATACCTTAGGACCAACCGATTGGGTGCTAGCATCTATGAGGACGGCCTAGGAAGATCTGTGGTACAGATTAAGAATCCTGATCAATCCATTGGATTAGAGCGCCCAGCTGTTAAGTTTGAAAGCGGAGCATACTTAGACAAGGAAGGGACAATATATGTAGTCACCAGTCATCCAGATAGGACTGATGAATTTTGGAATGAGATCCCAGGAACGGATTTAGGTGACCTAGAGCAAGGAAACATGGGCGAAGAACCTAGGACCCCTCGAGGGAAATCTGTTCTTACTAGAATCCTCAATCCCGAATGGGTTCCCCAAGACAACAAGAGTATAGATCTGCTTCTGAACCGAGAGACTGACGAAGCCTTTTGGAGGTATAAATCTAATCGGCCAAATGACATAGGAACAATCATGATCTATGAGTTCAAAGATCCTGATAGCCCAGGCAGAGTGACCTACCTAGATCACACTTCAGAGAGGATCTTTATGGTGACAGAAAATGATAGGCATGCTTACACTTGGAAAGGTGAATTTATTTTCCCCCAACCAAGATCGAATGTGTCCTATGGTCACCCTGGAGCGGGAACATCCCAAGCTCATGGAACTCAAAGAGTCAGAAGTAGAGATAGGCCAGAAGTAAGCTTTGCCAACACAGGGGGCAGAGAAAGAACGAGGACGGAAACAAACAGAGTAGAACCTGAGGTACTTAGAGCTCCCAAGAATCAAAAAAATGCGGATGAGTTCCCTCTACCACGACCTAGAGAGCACACAAGGACTCTGAGACCGACTCAGCTAGTTAAGTCCATGAAGAACTACATCGATGGCACTGGAGATCCATACGATCATGTGGCCGAGTTTAGGCAAGTCTTGAGAGCTGAACAAGTGGAGGATCTATTCACGCAGTACAATTCCTTTGGTCTAACCCTTAGGAACACAGCCCTTATGTGGTTTCAACCATTGAATGAGAGACAATTCAGGAGTATAGACCAACTCCTAGAGGCTTTCATTATTGAATTCTCTAAGAGTGGCATAAGACATAATACCTCCTCGCTGATTCACAGCTTCAAGCAAACCCCTCAAGAGACCATGAGACTTGCTGGAAGAAGATTTAGGCAATACTTGGAGAGATGCTCTGTCCCTGAGCTACCCACACCAGCTAAGCAAGTGGCTTTATTCTTGGATGGATTGCTAAGTACCAAATTGAGGTCATATGTGTATCTGAAGGACCCTAGGACTATAGAGGAGTGTGTACGCATGTGCATTGACATCGAGGATAACCTAGGGGAGGAACTAGAGCTTTCCAAAATCTACAAGGACTCAGATAGTGCCTCTAGCCTCTCTTCCTCGCAATCCACATCAATTGAGGAATTAGCAGAGAAAGTAGCTCAGAAACTAGGTGTCTCTAGCAAACAAATCCCAAGGTTTGCCCCTGTGAAAAGATGTTATACTTGTGGAGGGGACCATATGGCGAATGTCTGTCCCATTATGGCTCAACCCCAAGTTAATCCTAGTAGCCAGTACTGCACCATAGAACGAAGGTACACCAATCACACCGCGCAAGATTGTCCCTACAATAAGCAAACAGTTAGACAAACGTACCCACAACCATACCCTCAACAAGGAAGATACCAGAACCAGTACCCACCTCAGCAATATGTGAGACCTCAACAAACCTACCAACCCTACCAAAACCAACTGAGACCCCAGCCAGTGCTAGCACAGCAACCACCTGCTCCTACTAATGTGATCCCAGTAAAATATGCAGTTGCAGAAGAGAACCTGAATAGAGCTATAGTCCCTGTAACACCAGTGCTTTCAGAAAGTGATCCCAGTGACCATAGCTTCGATTCTACACATGTTGATAGTCCCCAGGCTTACTACATGCAATCTCCTGAACATGGTGAGTCCTACTATAGTGAAGAGCCAAATGAACCTAGTTGGGAGTCAGATTACACAAACGTCATGTATGCAAACCCCAACCCTAGACCTCAACCTAGGCAAGTAAGACCCCCATTCCCTAAAGGACCATGCTACAGATGTCAGGGAGATCATCTCATTCGTGATTGTCCCTTGCCTCCACCTACACAACCCCAATCAGTGACGATCCAGGGCTTTTGCCAAGAGTGTGGAAAGGAGCATCTCTTACGAGACTGCCCTAAGAATCCTAATAATATGCCAAAAATCACTCCTATTAACGTTATTGGGTTAGTGGTAGATTCCACAGGAAGTGTCACTTCCACTGCACTCGTATAGGTAGTCACTAGAGCTCAAGCAGTGCAGCAAAACCAAGGGGTAGGCTAGGAAAAGAGCCCAGATGTTAGTGAAACAGAGAGCATGACAAAGAAAAGGACTAGAGCTTGGAGAGATAGTCGTGAAAGAATGAAAAGACAATGGGCAAAAAAGATGAGTGAACTCGAGGAAAGCCTCAGAGAAACAAAGGCCAGGATAATTGAACTCACAGCTCAAACTCCCTCTCACACTGCCCCACCTCCATCACCTCTACCATTCCCAACTCCATCCGAACCGCCACCTTCCAACCCGCCTCACCTAAACCCACCACCCCCAAGAGTAGGATCAGTCCTAGCAGATCCCACTCCCGAGAACCTTAATATGATGCTTAAAGCATATCAGGCCAGAATTCAAGAAGGGCCAACCGTAACCGATCATGAAAAATGTTACCCTAGAGCAGAACTAGAGCTAGAACGAACCAAAATTTGCGCGAAGATGGTGGAATTGGCTCAGACCATGTTTGAAGCCAGTCGCCTATTTAACATTTCTAGTTCAGCGAAGACACAGTTGCACTTTGATGGACTGTTAGAAAGAATAGAGAAGCTAATTGCTCAATCAAAAAAGGAACCCGCCTCTCAACATAAGGACAAGGCAAGTGAAGGAGCAGGTCTTCCTGCCCAGGAAGCCTATGTGCCTGAAGCCTATGTGCCTAACTCTATGGAGCCAGATACATCTCCTTCTCTGAATCGGTTTACACCAGAATTCCTACGAGAGATTCAAGAAGACAAATGGGCACCCAATCTCAGGAAAGATTAGACTTTGAGTCTAACTCTCTACAAGAACTACCCCACTTCACAGGCCCATGGGAAGCTAAGTCTACTTGTATGAGAGCACCCACAGTCATGGTACGAAATGAGGACTCAGTCATACCTAGGAACACAGAGGTAGTGAAAAACACTAAAGTACAATGCAACCTCACCTTAGAAGAGCTACTCAAAGTAAGGCCAGAGTTATGGAAACATGTAGCCAAACAAGTACCAGAGATAGCAAAACCTCGTTCCCAGGTAGGATCCTAGAGAACAGTGCCAGAAATACCCTTGGATAAGATAGGAGACATGTGTGAAGGTGAAGAAGGGAACACCTATCTTCCCATTACCTACCAGGGGTACACCACCAAGGCAATTTTGGACTCAGGTGCAGGAGTCGCAATTGCCACCACTTCCCTATGGAAGCGTTGGGGCAAGCCAGCACTCAGGCCAACGAGAATGAAATTGCAGATGGTCGATGGTCATATTGAGAGGCCCTTAGGATTGCTAGAAGGAATAACTCTCACCACCTGTGGTGTCGAGTTCGAGCATACCTTTGCTATATGTGATTTTAGCAAGAACCATGCCTATGAAATGATCTTGGGACGACCCTTTATGCGACAGTTGCTAGTGGTACAGGATTGGGGAACCAATTCTTTGTACCTGCAGCACTTAGGTGTTACGACGAAAGTGAATCTCAAAGATTACTCTCATAGAGATGTCCCCCCTATCCAATGGAATCCCATCCATAGAGCCAAAGATGATACGGAATTTGTGCATTCCATAGGATCAGGATCCTCATGGATGCATGAAGACACCCACTTATGGATGTGCAAAGTGGCAGTAGAAGAAGAGAAAAGAGAAGAAGCCAGAGAGATAGGTGCGAAAGAAACACATAGATCAATTCAAGACCCAGCCTATGCGCCTGTAGTTTTTCCTGACGAAGAATTTGAACCCCATGGCTAGGCAGAAATCCTAGCAACAATGGATGTAGCCATCACTGAAGAACAATGGACACCTCACTGTGATGAAGATGGCTATGACATTTTAGTCTTCTCCATAGAGCCAATCATGGGAGAGGCGGTGTTAGAAGAGTGCGAACCTAGCCCTGATGCATTTGAGGATGCAAGTGACTCCGATCTAGAGTCAATCATTATGGACCCACCTTTTGCATCAAATGAAGAATACTTCTATGAAGTAGAATTTCAACCCCAGAGGCACGGAGAGCTTACAAAAGACATAAGGCTAGCCACACATGTAACCCCTAAGGAAGAAGGAAAGAAAAGGAAGAAGAAAGAAGTCACACAAGAAGAGGAGGAATCTTTGTTTGAGGTCCCATAAAATTTTAAGAAGTATGAGATAGATGACAGGAGAGTCATGATCAGAATGCCTAAACGAGAGGCACAATCAAGAGAGGCCTATGATAACAAAGAAACCACAAAGAAAATTGTGGTAGCCATGGAAGAGGGAGAAGAGAGATGCACTTACATAGGACATGACCTGACGGAAGAAGAAGAGCAAGAATTGATAGCCTTGCTAAGAGAATACAGAGATGTGTTCGCTTGGAGTTACAAGGACTTGAAAGGTGTGGACCCTGACATATGCTCACACACCATCCCCATGACCTCAGATGCCAAACCCTCTAAGCAAAAGCCATATACATACAATGATAATTACGCTGCCAAGATCAAAGAGGAGATAGATAGACTGGTTGAAGCTGGATTTATCTATGAAATTGAGCACACTAAATGGGTATCCCCCATTGTAGTGGTGCCCAAAAAGAATGGTAAATTACGTGTATGCATTAACTTAAAGAAGGTCAATGCAGCCACAATTCGAGATAACTATCCGCTTCCCATCACAGAACACCTCTTAGAAAGAGCAGCAGGCAAGGAAGTGTACAGCTTCCTCGATGGATTTTCGGGCTACAATCAAGTAGCCATAGCTCCAGAAGATCAGCATAAGACAGCTTTTGCCACAGAATGGGGCATATTCGCCTTTCGGGTAATGCCATTTGGGCTTACCAATGCACCAGCAACCTTCCAGAGGCTGATGTGCCATGTATTTAAGGAGTTCTTGAGGAAGAATTTAGAAGTCTATGTTGATGATCTTTGTGCTCATTCCAACATCAGACAAACCCATATTCCTGAACTGAGACAAATCTTTGACAAATGTAGAGAATATCAAGTGTGCCTAAACCCAGAAAAGTGCGTTTTCATGGTCAGGCAAGGTAAGATTTTAGGACACATAGTGTCAAAGAATGGCATATCCACCAATGAAGAAAAAGTGAGAGCCATAGCCGAGTTACCTAGGCCAAAGAATGTCAAGGAAGTACAAGCTTTCATGGGGCATTGTGGTTACTACCGCTGGTTCATTCACATGTATGCTGTCATTGCAAAGCCCATGTATGGACTTCTGACTAACTTTGAGTGGATTGATGAATGTGAGAATTCCTTCCAAGAGCTTAAACGAAGATTATGTTCAGCACCAATCTTAACCACACCAGATTGGAATAAGCCATTCCATGTTCATGTGGATGCATCCAATTACGCTATTGGATGTGTACTCACACAACCTACTGGTGAAGGTAATATGGATCTTCCAATTGCCTATGCCAGTAGACAATTGAATGCAGCTGAACGAAATTACACCACTACTGAGAGAGAAGGCTTAGGCATGGTATATGCAGTTAAGAAATTTAGACACTATTTGCTTGCAAACAAGTTTAAATTTTTTATTGACCACCAAGCATTGTTATATCTCGTGAACAAGCCATGCAATACAGGAAGATTAGTAAGATGGTTTCTCTTACTAATGGAATATGATTTCGAGGTTGTGGTAAGGAAAGGGAGGACTCATTTGAGAGCAGATCATCTCTTTAGGCTCACATCTGGAGAAGCCCCACAAGGAGTGTCAGATGACCTTCCTGATGCTTACTTGTTTAATTTGGAAGTAATACCTCAGTGGGCTAAGCCATTGGTACCAGTATTGACATACGGGCCTAACCATCCAGTAATAAACACGCAGGATAGAGAGGTAGTAAAAGCCCAAAAGTATCACATCATGGCAGGAAGTATGTACAAGCACACGGATCAAGGGATCTTGGCCTGTTGTGTGGAAGAGGATGAGTATGCTAAATGGTTGCAATTAGCACATGTAGGTGCATTAGAGCAACACTACTCAAAACAACGAACCCTACAGACCCTGAGAAGACTAGGAGTGCATTGGCCGACTATGGAGGCTGATGTCCAAAAGTTGTGCAAGGAATGCCCAATCTGTTGCACTAAACTACCTGTGGAACATGCCACTCTTTATCAAGTATCCATAGTTCCAGATTGGAGTGAACCACTAGTATCCTTCCTGAGGACAAAAACGTTCCCTCCAGACATGACTCTGACTCGTAAAAGAAGTCTAGAACAAGAAGCCCTAGATTACTCACTCATTGGTGATAATCTATACAAACGTGGTAAAGATGGTTACCTGAGACTTTGTGTTCATGAGAGTGAATATCTAAAGATTTTGGACACTGCTCACCAAGGTGTAGCAGGAGGACACTTTGGACCAGATCGGGTGATCAAGGCAATACTATTTGCGGGCTTCTGGTGGCCGACCCTTCACATGGATGCACATACCTATGTGAAACGATGTGATGTCTGTCAGAGAACTCAAAATCCTATACGTAAAGATGAGATGCCACTGAAACCTATGATGGGTGGACGTGCATTCTCTAAGTGGGGAATAGACTTCGTAGGTCCTATTAATCCCCCAGCTAAGGGTTCCCATGCTGAATATATCATTGTTGCCCCGGATTATCTAACAAAGTGGGTAGAGGTAAAAGCCACAACGAAGAACGATGCTCAAACAACGGCTAAGTTTTTATTTGAGAATGTGTTCACTAGATACGGGCTACCTATAGAGCTAGTTAGTGATAGAGGCACTCACTTCTTGAATGAAGTTATTGAAAATCTGCTCCAAGGATTCTTGGTAGTGCATAAGAAGTCTGCCCCCTATCACCCTCAAGCAAATGGCCAGGCTGAGAGCACCAACAAGATCTTATGCAATGTACTGACAAAATTAGTGAACAATAAACACTCTGATTGGGACAAACAACTACACCATGGTGTTTGGGCATACCGAGTCGCCTACAAAACGGTACTCCAAGCCACCCCCTTTCAGATGGTATTTGGCCAAAATGCAGTGCTACCATTGGACTTCTTAATACCTACACTGAAAGTAGCACAAGAGCATGAATGGACGGGTCATGAACTCTCCTCTAGACTTTTTGACCTTGAACGATTAGGAGAAACAAGACTGAGGGCGGCTGCAGGGATATATGCAGCTAAGAAACGACAGAAGGCATACTTTGATGCCCACGTTAAGGATAAAGGTTTGAAGACAGGCGATGTAGTTTTAGTTTACACATTGAAGCAACATGCGAGAAAACTGGAGAAGAGAGGCTATGGACCCATGATTATAAACAGAATCTCAACAAGTGGAGCAGTGCAACTAGCCACATTAGAAGGCGACATTCTCCCGAGCTACATTAGCGGATGCAGGGTCAAGTTGTATCAGGAACCTCTCACAGAGGAAATGCTAAGTCGACTCAATACTGCTAAGAAACGCAAAGAAGAAGAAAAGCAAATTCGAGAAGAAGCCCAAGCAGAAGCATTGGAACGCATCCGAAGAATGAAGTTGAGAAGACAGAATAAGGAACAACCTAGGACGGATGCATATGCAGACCAAGGATATCACGTGGCTATGTGTGAAGTTTCAGGTATCAGCTCTCATAGAATAATTGATCAACGTCCTTTTATAACCTTAGATATAGGACAAGGAAAGGGTGCAAGGACTGTAAGAGCCTTGATTGACTCAGGTGCAGCCACTAGTGCTGTTAAATTGTCTTACTGTCAAGAGTTGAAGTTAACTGTCAATCCTATTGAAGCATATCTCATAGGATTGGGAGGTGTGGAAACCCCTTGCATGGGCGAGGTGGAACTTCCCATCTACATTCAAGACGAAGTAACGACAGCCAAAGTACTAGTGTGTCAAGATGAGGACCTCACTGAGCCTCTTGTCTTGGGTCAGGACTGGATCTATGATAATGCGGTCAACCTAAACCTAAGAAGTGGACTTCTTCAGGTATGGGTAAATCATAGACGAATTACAGTTGAATTGGAAAATGAGGCACTCAAGGAACTAGGTAAGGCACGAACTCCTGGTCCTTCCAGGGGTGCACATGAAGTTGACAATGCTATTCTTGTCCAAAAATGTATGATGCAGAAAGAGGATTGTCTCAACAATGGAGTCAAGGATAAGACGGTAATCCCTTCTTTTCCAAAGGTCAGAAGGATGCAGCAGCCAACGGCAGATCAAATACACAAGAAGCAGAACACTACCTGTACTGGAGGCCAAAAAAAGGAGCAAAGCAGATTGTTTCAGCCGATGAAACAAGTATGGAGGCGAAAAGGCGACACCCTGTTCCGACCAGGCCAACACCACGACCAAAACCTCTTATTAGTAATCAACAGCACGATACTAATAAGAAGCCTTTCATAAGTTCTTCTGCGAAAGTGAAGTCTATTTGGGTACCCAAGAAGTCAATGAAGGCCAGCCCACAATCACGACAAATCTGGGTGCCTAAGGCTTGCTTGCGGGCTCAAATAGCTACACCAAGGCCAAACCCTGTACAACATGTTTCACTCACGCGAACATCTGAGGCCCAGTCTTACACATCACGCACTAACACGTATTCTTCCATGAGCACAAGTAGAATCACTTGTAAATGGGTTCCTAAAAAGCCCCATTTTTCAAGTAAATACCCTATCACACTCCCCAGAGCCTCCACAAAGTCAAAATCAAAACCTATCCATTGCATTTGGCAACCTAAAACTTGTAATAAACCCCCAGACCCCAGTTGTAAATCCATGCCCACCTACTAACTACGTCACTCTCACACCACATCATTCCACTTAGCTCCTAGGTCTAACCAATCCCGAACGACACACACAAGCACCGAGCACTTACTAACCCACTAATCTCTCCCGAACCTCATGTTAATGCTGTAATGGGGACAAAAACGGTTCTCTCTTGTCCTTTACAATGTTAACACATGTTTCTATATTCTCACAGAATCGGGAGGCAAGAAGTAACATGGCAGATACGGCAGGAACTAGCTCCCAGGCAGGCACCAGCACCCAAGTCGTGGATATTGAAAGTCTTCCCGTTGAGGAGGAATTGAAGGAACGTCCTGTAGCATTGAGAGCATTACATGCCATACCGGTTTAGAACCCTCCACAAGGGCACACTATGCCAGTCAGTAAAAACTCTCATTGGTTCAGTGATGTGGCAGGACCCCTAGGTGAAGGCACTTATATGTGGGAGGCCGAGATAGAATTCAATGGGCGTTGGGGCAGGTATCACTTTTTCACTAGGGAATTTGAGAGACTGCAGAATAATGAAGGACTAAAACCTATATGGAAGAAGGCAGGACTCTACGAGTACTTCAAATTCTAGTTGCCAAAGCCGGATTTTCTAAGATGCTCTTATTTGATTAGCACCCTTACTCCGAGCAAAGACAAAAAGGGATACAGCTCCTTTGTCCTCCCATCTCTCACGAGGGGCAATGAGCTCAAGCGTTTCAGATTAACTATCAACTTGGTAAGGGAAGCTCTAGACATGAAAGGTATGCACATTCCTACGGAGAAAGAGACTATGGTCCCCGACAATATGAAGAACAGGAATCTGACAAAGTTAAAAGACATGGTGGCAATGACGCCTACAATCGCTATTCATTTGCGAATGGTCATGCAGCACTTTGCATTTCCCGCCTAGGAGAGGTTCACAATGCCACCTAAAAAGATATGGTTTAGTTTATACTTGGCTGATGCTTTTGATTTGACAATCAACATGCCTCACTGGATTATCAACCAAGTCCACTTGGCTCATCAAAGGTGGTATAAAAAACAAAAGTCTGTACTGTACGGATGCTGTGCTCTGACCAGGATTGTGTCGCAGATGTCTTGCGTACGATGTACCAGTGCAAAGGGCACTCATTTGGACCAGGGTACAAGAGTTTCAGCGCCGATTATCCTCCGCAGGACCACCATCCAAGAAAATGAGAGGTGCCGTTCAGATGCCCTGCGCACAACCCCGCGGTGCGACATTGACACCAGAGACAACTCCACGATTTCCAAGGCGGGTACAACCCTTCACTATTAGATTACCAAGACACAGCACTGATGGACCAAATCTAGTGTTTCCACCTGTACCAACCGACCTAGAGTTCCCTCACGGATTCACTTTAGAAGACCTAACTGATGAGGAGGTAGCCAGAATCATAGAGGCTGTTAACGCGGAAGTCGAGGCAGAGCAAGCTAGTGGACAACAAACTGCTACAGACCAAACCCATCCCAGACAACCAGATGTCGTCGATGTGGAGGGTGAAGAAGAAGGAGGACAAGAGGAGGAACATGATGGACAATCCGAGGAAGAAGAGCAGGAATATGATCAGGAAGCTCTGCAGGTACTTGAAGGGGCCCCAGCTTATACGAAAGCATTGAAAAAGCTCCATGACACCATGAATAGAGTTCAAGAGCAACATAGACTGTCCCTAGTAGCAAGCAAGGCCCTTATGAATCAGATCCTTGAGGAGGAAGGTGTTGACAGTATACGGGAAGAAGCAAGTACGGACACACATGCAGATCTAGCACTGAGGCAACCCTTCATTTTTTTCAAAACCCTCACATCATAAGTAATTCTCATCACTACAAACCCTTGTAAATATCATTTCACCTTTTTGTAGCTCCATTTTGTACAAGCCGAGGAGTCCTCGAGCTTGGGGAGCCTTAGAAGTAGTTGCTTGTCAATTTTCATAATTTTTAGATCTCGTTTGGGCCCTCAAATAAGCCCTGGAACCTAATTTTTAACTAGGCCGGACACTAGGTCTGGACAGGGCCAAAGCTAGTCAAAAACTATAAATAGAGCTAGAGAGCTCATTTTTGGGCTAGCTTCTTATAGTTTGAGCTTGTATGAGAACTTGCTGGCAATAGAAGTGATTCCATTGTTTTACTCTCTTTGTTCTTGCCGTGTGTGCGCGTGTGTGTGTATGTGTGTGCATGCTTGTGTGCTTCTCACTCACGCACTTGTGCTTCCACTTGCTCTTGGTCTTCATACCATCCTCACGTCTTCCCGGATTGACATTAAAGGAGGTGCTACTCACCACTGAGCTACACCAAATTTTGGCACCGTTGCCGAGGATCGAGCTTTGAGGACGAGCGTGTGATGGTAAGACGTAGAGAGGACGCGTTGGAATGGTAAGTAGTAGGTAAATTTCTGATTTTTTTTCCATCTCCATCTTCATCTTCACCTCATTCTCCATTTCCACCTCCACCTCCTTCTCCACTACATATCCCCTCTTCCCTATCATTCCCTCATTTGTTGTGTGCGAGTTTGAGAGAGAGCGATTGTGCGTGCTTGTCTTTTGTGTGTTTTTTGCATGTTTCTTGCAGGTGGCAGCTCCATCATCATCTCCAGCAAGCTCAACAGGTACAGAAATTGTCTGCACAGTCCCCGAGGCGTTGAGCTCGAGCTATCGCGACACTCCGAAAATTTCACCCAATCACGATTCTGAGTGCACCACGACACTGCGCAGGCCTAGAGCTCCCAGGAACACTAGAAAGAACAGAAAAATTCACCATATCCCGAGCTATCGCGACACCTCGAGGTATCGCGACACCTCACGACCTATCGCGACACCTCACGAGCTGTCGCGACACCTCACGAGCTGTCGCGACACCTCACGAGCTATCGCGACACCTCGACCTATCGCGACACCTCACGAGCTATCGCGACACCTGGACCTATCGCGACACTTCACGAGCTATCGCGACACCTCACGAGCTATCGCGACACCCCGACCTATCGCGACACCTCACGAGCTATCGCGACACCCCGACCTATCGCGACACTTCACGAGCTATCGCGACACCCCGACCTATCGCGACACCTCACGAGCTATCACGACACCTCGACCTATCGCGACACCCCGACCTATCGCGATACTTCACGAGCTATCGCGACACCCCGACCTATCGCGACACTTCACGACCTATCGCGACACCTCGACCCGACCTATCGCGATACACGGCCTTTAACGTATGAAAATTTAGGGTTAATTTTTTGAGTGATTGGAAGGGTAGTTGAGCTTAATTTTAGGCACCTTGGTATAACTTTAGAACCTTGGAAGTGGGCAAAAGGCCTAGAAACCAGAGAGGGATCTCCTGAACCCTGAGTGCCTGTTTTGACCCTTTAGTGCCTGAATGGTCATAACTTGACCATACGAACTCCGATTGATGAGATTTTGGTCTCGTTGGAAAGCTCGTTGAGAATCCTACGTGGACCTCGACTGGTTTTTGTAAGAATCATACACGGAGTTTTAGAACATGCATTTTTAAGTTGACCTTTAGGTGGAACTAAGTGGTTCTCAGATTCAGGGGGTACAGTGAGTTACTCCAGGGGGACTGAAAATATTGATGTGTGTCTTTCAATTACTTGTGGTAATAGAGCTATACTAACTGGTGAGCTTTTGAAGGAACTTTGTGTGTGCTCAAGGCAATCCAAAGCAAGCTAGCAAGGGTGAGTGCCAAGCTTGGGAGAAGGCTTCCTGGGCTTGTGTAGCAGTCTGGTCAACCAGCTAATTGAGGTTGGAAGATCTCTCAACCCTCCTTTGTCAATTCCTAGCCTAGGCTAAGTACGACTTAGGTGTGGTAATTAATTAGGGCACGTCAGGCACGAATCAAGTCCAAGAGTATTAATCAACCAAGTGCAAGAAGTAAATAGGTCTTAAGTGCGAAAACCCTAAGGGACAAAAGGTAAACGGAAATCGATCACTTATCCAGTGCGGTAATTCACTTAAGTACTCCTGACGACGCAATTTCAGACAAGACCATAAACATAATATTCAATTGAAAAAGAACAAAGTGATTGGTGCAAAATCAACCTGCAACGAGAATGTGCTTGGGTTCCAGGGGGTAAATAAATCAGGCATATGAACCTTAGATCAGGCAGACACTTAGGCCGAGACAGACAAAGCCTCAGATCTTCTGAAGCTAGTGTCAATCACACTGCCAGGTCTTGGGCCCAGTAGTTGAGTGATTATCCATACACTCCCAGATCAGAAACAAGTGATTCTGAGATGTCATATCACATGGAGAGACCAGTAGGTAGTTCAGGGTTGGCTTATCTAGAAAAGCCAGAGGGGCCTTATAAGACTCAATTGGAATATATCAGAACGAATCGTCTAGGTGCTCGCATCTACGAAGACGGACTAAGAAGATCGGTGGTCCAGATTAAGAACCCCGATCAACCCCATGGATTAGACCACCCGGTAGTCAAGTTTGAGAATGGAGCCTACCTAGATAAAGAAGGGACTATATATGTAGTCACCACTCTTCCTGATAGAACTGATGAGTTTGGAAATGTGATTGCAGAGACCGACATGGGTGATATAGAGCAAGGGAACTTAGAGAGAGAGCCAAGAACTCCCCGTGGTAAATCTGTCTTGACCAGAATCATGACTCCAGAGTGGATTCCACAGGATAATAAAAGCATAGATCTGCTTTTAAACCGAGAAACCGATGAGGTTTTTTGGAGATATAAATCTCCTCAATCTCAGGAAGTGAGTGCCCTCACAATCTATGAGTTTAAAGACCCTGATAGCCCAGGTCAAGTAACCTACCTAGACAATGCATCAGAGAGAATCTTCGTGGTCACTGAGCAGGGCAGACATGCCTACACATGGAAGGGAGAATTGGTCTTTCCCCAACCAAGGTCTAATGTGTCCTTTGGTCACCAAGGAGCTGGGACCTCCCAAGCTCATGAGGCTCAGAGAGATAGAAGTAGAGACAAACCTGAGGTAAGTTTTGCCAACTCCCTGGGAAGAGAAAGAACGGGAACAGAAAGGAATAGAGTGGAACCTGAGAGACATAGAACCCCATGGAATCAAAGGAATATTGAGGATTTTCCTTTGCCAAGGCCAAGAGAACACACTAGGACCCTGCGACTAACTCAACTGGTGAAGTCCATGAAGAATTACTTCGATGGCACGGGAGACCCTTATGACCATGTGGCAGAATTTCGGCAAGTATTGAAAGCTGAACAGGTAGAGGACCTATTCACACAATATAATGCTTTCGGTCTAACCCTTAGGAACACTGCCCTTACGTGGTTTCAACCACTAAATGAGAGGCATTTCAGAAACATAGACCAGCTCTTAGAGGCATTTATTGTTGAGTTCTCTAAGAGTGGAATCAGGCATAACACCTCCTCACTAATTCACAGCTTCAAACAAACACCTCAAGAGACGGTCAGGCTAGCTGGAAGAAGATTTAGACAGTACCTGGAGAGATGCCCGATGCCGGAGTTACCCACGCCAGCCAAACAAGTGGCCTTGTTCCTAGATGGATTGTTGAGCACTAAGCTCAGGTCATATGTGTACCTGAAGGACCCCAGAACGATAGAAGAGTGCGTGCGCATGTGCATAGACATTGAGGACAATCTAGGTGAGGAATTAGAACTATCAAAAATCTATAAGGATTCTGATAACTCTAGTAAACTGACATCTGGTCAATCCACATCCATCGAGGAACTTGCAGAGAAGGTAGCCCAAAAACTAGGTGTCTCTAGCAAGCAAATTCCGAGATTTGCCCCAGTTAAGCAGTGTTACAATTGTGGCGGTGAACATATGGCAAGTGTATGCCCCATTATGGCCCAACCCCAGGCGAATCCTAGTAGCCAGTACTGCACCATAGAGCGCAGGTACACCAATCACACGGCACAAGACTGCCCATATAACAAACAAACTGTTAGGCAAAATTATCCTCAGCCATATCCACAACATGGTAGATACCAGAATCAGTACCCATCACCACAATACAACAGACCACAGCAAACTTATCAGCCACCTTATCAAGGGCAGCAGAGACCTCAACCAGTCCTAGTGCAGCAACCCCCTGCTCCAACCAATGTGATCCCAGTGAAATATGCATCTACTGAAGAAAATCCGAATAGAGCCATAGTCCCAGTCACCCCATTGCTATCAGACAGTGATCCCAGTGACCATAGCTTTGACTCCACACATATTGATAGCCCACAAGCTTACTACATGCAGTCACCCGAGCATAGCGAGTCATACTATTATGAGGACCCAAGTGAAAATAGTGGGGAACCTGAGTATTCTAATGTTATGTACACAAATCCCAACTCTAGACCTCAACCTAGACAGGTACGAACCCCATTTCCTAGAGGACCTTGCTTCAGATGTCAGGGAGATCACCTTATACATGATTGTCCACTGCCTGTCCCTACACAGCCTCAACCAGTAACCATTCAGGGCTTCTGTCAAGACTGCGGGAAAGAGCATCTCCTACGAGATTGCCCGAAGAACCCTAATAACATGCCTAAAATCACTCCTATCAATGTTGTTGGGTTAGTTGTAGACTCCACAGGGAGTGTGACTTCCACTGCATCTGTGCAGGTGATCACCAGAGCCCAGGCACTCCAACAACACCAAGGTGTTGGTCCCGAAAAGAGCCCCGAGGTGAGTGAAACAGAGAGCATAACCAAAAAGAGAACTAGCGCCTGGAAGGATAGTCGTGAAAGAATGAAAAGGCAATGGGCAAAAAAGATAAACGAACTTGAAGAAAGCGTGAGAGAAACCAAGGCAAAAATCACAGAGATCACATCTCAACCGCACTACCACACACGTCCACCACTACCATCCCCATCACCCTCCATTTCTCCACCCTCTAATACACCTCTCGTAACCCACCCACCACCCCGAGTAGGATCAGTATTAGCTGACCCCACTCCTGAAGGCTTGGACATGATGTTCAAGGCCTACCAGGCTCGACTTCAAGAAGGGCCAACAGCTGCAAACCTAGACAAGAGTTTCCCTAGAGCAGAATTAGAGATTGAACGGATGAAAATGTGCGTGAAAATGGTAGAACAAGCTCAAGCTATACTTGAGACTAGTCAAAAGTTCAATCAGACAAACTCTGTCAAGCCGGATTTGCATTTCCAAGGCTTATTAGAAAGATTAGAGCAGTTGGTAAACAAATCACAAGTTTCTTTACCTCCACAGGCTCAACCAGTTGTTGAAAGAGGAAGCTCACCACCAATGGGAGCTTATGTTCCCAATTCTACGGATGCTGGAATACCTCCTTCAATACAACAGTACTCTCAAGAGTTCTTGCGGGAAATACAAGAAGAGAAATGGGCCAAGGAGAAGGGTGATTCCCCTCCTATTCCTGAGATTGATGATCTTCGTGATCAATTTCCCCAAGACATTCCGTCTATCTATGGAGATCAAACAGAGCAACAGGAGGATGAGAGATTAGATTTTGAATCTAATTCTTTACAAGAGTTGCCTCATTTCATAGGCCCATGGGAATCTGAATCTCTCCAGATCAGAGCTCCCACAATATTGGTGAGAAACGAAGACTCAGTGATTCCCAGGAACACTGATGTTGTGAAGAACACTAAGGTTCAATGTCATCTCACTGTAGAGGAACTGCTCAAGGCAAAACCTGAGCTCTGGAATCATGTGAAGGATCAGGTTCCAGAACTTGAATCCAATATGCCAAAAGTAGGCTCTAAACAAAAAGTACCAGAGATACCTCTCGACAAGGTAGGAGACATGAGCGAAGGTGAAGAAGGTAACACTTATCTTCCGATCACCTATCAAGGTTACACAACCAAAGCAATTGTGGATTCGGGTGCCGGTGTTGCTATCGCGACCACCTCCCTGTGGAAGCGATGGGGCAAACCCACCTTAAGACCAACGAGAATGAAACTTCAAATGACAGATGGTCATTTTGAAAGACCTCTCGGATTGCTTGAAGGGATAACTCTAACCACTTGTGGTGTGAAGTTTCAACATACGTTCGCTATATGTGACTTTGAGAAGAATAATGTTTACGAGATGATCCTAGGAAGACCTTTCCTACGACAATTGCAAATAGTACAGGATTGGGGAACCAACTCCTTGTACTTACAGCACTTAGGGGTCACCACCAAGGTCAATCTGAAGGATCACACCTTCAGAGATGTACCAACCCTACAGTGGAATCCTATCCACAAAGCGAAAGAAGATTCTATCTCCGTGCATTCTGGAAGTTCACCTGAACCATCCTGGTTGCATGAAGATACTCACTTGTGGATGTGCAAGGTCGCTGAGGAAGAGGAAACGCGCCTAAAAGCGAGAGAAGAAGGAACTCCCCCAGGAGATAGACCAATAAAAGACCCAGCCTATACACCAATGATATTTCCAGATGAGGAATTTGAGCCTCATGGTTGGGCAGAAATCTTAGCTACCATGGACATTGCAGTCAATGAGGAACAATGGACACCCCATTGTGATGAGGAGGGTTATGATATTTCAGTGTTCATGTGTCAGCCCTTGTTGGAAGAGTGTGATCCTAGTGAGTTCATAGAAGAAGAAGAGAATGACGATGATCTAGAATCCATTGTGATGGATACTTACTTTGACTCAGAGGAACACTATTTAGAAGATATAGGAGTGTTAACCCAAAAAGAAGAAGAACCCCTTGCGAGTATTAAAATGATAAATTCAAAGAAAGGAAGTGAAGGAGGTCAAAAGAAAAAGAAAAGAAAAGCAGTGAAACAAGAAGAGGAAGAATCATTGTTTGAAGTACCAGAAAATTTCAAGAAATATGAAGTGGAAGATCGAAAAATTTTGGTACGAATGCCTAAGAGAGAGGCCATTATAGGAGAAGCGTATGACAATAAAGAAAAGACCAAAAAAATTGTAGTGACCATTGAAGGGAACGAAGAGCGATGTACGTACATAGGAGACGACCTAAGTGCAGAAGAAGAAGCAGAGCTTGTAGCTCTATTAAGGGAATATAGGGATGTGTTCGCATGGCACTATAGAGACTTGAAAGGAGTAGATCCAGAGATTTGCTCTCATACGATTCCGATGACCGCTGATGCCAAGCCCACCAAACAAAAGCCCTACACATATAATGACAATTATGCAGCCAAAATAAAAGAGGAAATTGACAGGCTGATTGAAGCCGGATTCATCTATGAGATTGAGCACACTGAATGGGTGTCCCCCATTGTAGTGGTGCCCAAGAAGAATGGGAAGTTGCGAGTGTGCATTAACCTTAAAAAAGTCAATGCCGCTACAATCCGAGATAGTTATCCACTTCCAATCACCGAACATCTATTGGAGCGTGTTGCAGGCAAGGAAGTTTACAGCTTCCTTGATGGATTTTCAGGTTACAACCAAGTAGCCATTGCCCCCGAAGATCAACACAAAACGGCCTTTGCCATAGAATGGGGAATCTTTGCATTTCGTGTGATGCCATTTGGGCTCACCAATGCACCTGCAACATTCCAAAGACTCATGTGTCATGTCTTCAAAGAGTTCTTGCGAAAGAGCTTAGAAGTATATGTGGATGATTTGTGCGCTCATTCCCAAGAGAGAAGTTACCACATCCCTGAGCTCAGGCAAATCTTCAACAAGTGTAGAGATTATCGAGTGTGTCTGAATCCAGAGAAGTGTGTGTTTATGGTACGACAAGGTAAGATCTTAGGTCACATTGTTTCTAAGAATGGAATATCAACAGATGAAGACAAGGTAAGAGCAATAGCAGAATTGGCCAGACCAAGGAATGTGAAAGAGGTACAAGCCTTTATGGGCCATTGTGGATATTACCGTAGGTTTATCCACATGTATGCCATCATAGCTAAACCTCTCTATGGGTTGTTAACAAATTTTGAGTGGAGTGAGGAATGCGAGACTTCCTTCAACGAGCTGAAGAGACGTCTGTGCACAACACCAATATTGACTACTCCGGATTGGAGCAAACCCTTCCATGTCCATGTAGATGCCTCCAATCATGCAATAGGATGCGTACTAGCACAACCCACAGGTGAGGGAAACCTGGATTTGCCGATAGCATATGCTAGTAGGCAATTAAATGCAGCTGAACGAAATTACACCACAACGGAGAGAGAAGGCCTAGGTATGGTATATGCTGTGAAGAAGTTTAGACACTATCTATTGGCCAATAAGTTCAAGTTTTTCACTGATCATCAAGCTTTACTATATTTGGTCAATAAACCTTGCAATACAGGCCGCTTAGTAAGATGGTTCCTCTTACTAATGGAATACGACTTTGAAGTTGTTGTCAGGAAAGGTAGAACCCATCTTAGGGCTGACCATCTTTCTCGCATCACTTCAGGAGAGCCACCGCAAGGAGTGTCTGATGAATTGCCCGATGCTTATCTGTTCAATTTAGAAGTTGTTCCTAAATGGGCAAATAAGTTGGTACCAGTCCTAACCTTCGGGCCTGCAAATAAGAATGTGAAAACAAGCAAAGAGGAAATTGTAAAATCACTAAAGTATCAAATATTGGCCGGAAGTATGTACAAGCAAGATACCGAGGGCGTATTAGCTTGTTGTGTCGAGGACGATGAACATACTAGTTGGTTGCAACAAGCCCATGAGGGATTGCTAGGGAATCACTACTCTAAACAATGAACATTGCAGAATCTAAAACGTTTAGGAGTGTATTGGCCTAGCATGGACAAAGAAATACAAGATTGGATTCACAATTGTTCAGTGTGCCAGAAGAGAACCCCAGTGGAACATGCCACTCTTTATCACGTGTCATTAATCCCAGATTGGAGTGCTCCATTGGTCGAGTTCATGAGATCGGGAACATTACCCAATCAGGCTAGTCTTGCAAGAAAACGGAGCATGGAGCAAGAGGCTCAAGACTATGCCTTAGTAGGAGACAACCTGTATCGAAGAGGCAAGGATGGTTACCTAAGACTATGCGTTCATGAATCAGATTACTTGAAAGTCTTAGAAACGGCACACAGCGGTGCTGCAGGTGGACACTTTGGGCCTGACAGAGTAATTAAGACCATTCTATTCTCGGGACTTTGGTGGCCCACTCTTCATATGGATGCACATACTTATGTGAAGAGTTGTGACACATGCCAACGTGCCCAATATCCGATAAGAAAAGATGAAATGCCTTTAAGGCCAATGATGGGAGGACGTGCATTTTCCAAGTGGGGTATAGACTTTGTAGGTCCCATCAACCCCCCAGCTAGAAACTCCCATGCAGAATACATTATTGTAGCCACAGATTACCTTACAAAGTGGGTGGAAGTAAAAGCCACGACGAAGAATGATGCTCAAACGACGGCTAAATTCTTATTCGAAAATGTGTTCACTAGATATGGGTTACCAATAGAGTTGGTTAGTGATAGAGGTACGCACTTCTTGAATGAGGTTATTGAAAATCTACTTCAAGAATTCATGGTGATACATAAGAAGTCTGCCCCCTATCACCCACAAGCTAACGGACAAGCCGAGAGCACGAATAAGATCCTATGTAACGTATTGACGAAACTTGTAAATAATAAACGCTCGGATTGGGACAAACAACTTCATCATGCTGTTTGGGCATACCGAGTTGCTTACAAAACGGTACTCAATGCCACCCCATTTCAGATGGTCTTCGGACAAAACGCGGTGCTACCATTAGATTTCCTAATTCCAGCTTTAAGAGTAGCACAAGAGCATGAGTGGAATGGACACGAGTTGTCCTCTAGGATCTTTGATCTAGAACGTTTAGGTGAGACGAGGCTACGAGCAGCAGCAGGCATCTATGCTGTAAAGAAACGGCAAAAGGCATACTTTGATGCCCATGTGAAGGATAAGGGTTTGAAAGCAGGAAATCTAGTTTTAGTCTACACATTGAAACAACACGCAAGAAAGCTAGAAAAGAGGGGCTACGGACCTATGATCATTAATAGGATCTCCACGAGTGGAGCAGTACAACTAGCCACTTTAGAGGGGGATGTCCTCCCAAACTATATTAGCGGATGCAGAGTCAAGCTCTATCAGGAACCCCTCACGGAGGAGATGCTAAGCCGACTCAATACTGCTAAGCAACGTAAAGAGGAGGAAAAACGAATTCGAGAAGAAGCACAGGCAGAGGCCTTAGAGCGTATCAGACGAATGAAGTTGAGGAGACAAGGAAGGGACCAGCTTATGACTGACACTCAAGAGTCTCCAGGCTATCACATGGCCATGTGTGAGGCTTCAGGTGAACGTACCCATAAGATAGTGGACCGACGACCTTTTGTGACCCTAGAAATAGGACAAAGAGACAGCACAACAAGCGTGAGGGCTTTAATTGATTCAGGAGCAGCCACAAGTGCAGTTCGGCTCTCTTATTGCCAGCAGCTGCAATTGGAGGTAAATCCCCTAGAAGCATATCTGATAGGATTAGGAGGTGTTGAAACCCCTTGTATGGGAGAGGTGGATCTTCCCCTCTACATACAAGAGGTCCTCATGCCAGCAAAAGTGCTAGTGTGTGAAGACGAGGATCTGACCGAACCTCTTGTCTTAGGCCAAGACTGGATCTATGATCACGCAGTCAACCTCAACCTAAGAAGTGGACTTCTTCAGGCTTGGGTAGGCCAAAGCTGTCTCACGATTGAATTAGAAAATCAAGCACTCAAACCAATAGAACAGGCACCAACTCCTGGTCCCTCCAGGAATCCACACGAAGATAAACATGTTGTGATTGTCCAAACTTCTATGGTGCAGAGGAATGTCAATCTTACTGAAGGTTCAGGGGCCAAGAAGGAGTTCCTAACTGATCCAAAGAAGATTCTAAACGAACGGACCGAACATCACTCTACACGAAGGAGGCCGCTGATCAAGAGGCAAGAGCGCCAACCCGTGCAACATGGAGCATCTCGTGGCGTGAAGCAGATCTGGATACGCAGGGATGGAAAACCCACAGCTTCAATAGCAGATTCTCAAGGAGACAAGAAACGAGCCTCACCATCAAGGAACAAAGTGAAGAAGCCCCCTAGGATAACCCCTAGGCATACCATTTCTATTTGGGTTCCTAAGCGGTCAATGAAGGCCACCCCTAATGCTAGACAGATATGGGTGCCCAAGGCTTGCTTACAAGCCCAAATTACTTCACCTTCAGGCACTAGGATGAAGCAGCTTTCACAAGCACTCTTGGCCAATAACTCAGAAAGTGACAAGATACCTACACCTCTCACTGTCCCCACTCCCATCAACCCTAGGAATATCTGGAAATGGGTACCCAAAAGGTTCCAAATACATCACACTCTCATACCGAAATCTTCACCTGTCCTTAGCTCTAAGAGCTACGACTCCTCTATCAAAGTGTGGAGAATTAAACTGTGTACTAAACCCCCTGACCCTATTCTGTAAATCCGTCCACACTAACACAGGAACATTCCGAGCCCATTGCATAACCAAAGTATGCATCTAGGATGACACTGACCTTTAATCACCACTCACACATATCATAAACACCTCACCACTAACCACTGACCTCCGGGATTATCTTGTTAGTATTGTGAAGGGAACACCATTACATCTTGTTTCCTATGCAACACTAATGTGCCTTTCGTCTTCCAGCAGATAAGCAACCTACTCTCATGGCAACCGCGACAGGCACAAGCTCTCAGGCAGGATCTGGTGCTCCTATCAATTGGGATGCCATGCCAGTGGAAGCTCCACCAACAGCTCAGCCTGAAGAATTCTTGAATGTGCGAAGGATTCCTATTCCAGATCCACCCAGTGGACTAACCGAAAGAGTAAAAGGGCATTCCCATTGGTTCAATGAAATGCCAGGGGATTTGGGAGACGCAGATCACATCTGGGAGTCCAAGATGGAGTGTGGAGGGGTTTGGTGGACCTTCCAATTCTTTTCAAGAGAATTTGAGACCTTACAAAATGCAGCTCCACTTCAAGATATCTGGCAAAAGGCAGGACTACAAGCTTACTTCAGTGCAGCTCTACCTAAACCCGACTTCCTCAGGTGCTATTACTTGATTGCTACGCTGAAACCTACCGGGGATAAAGATCATTCAGGCACATTCTGGGTGCCCTCCTTATCCAATCTGGAGGAGATGAGGAAGTTTGAATTAAATGTAACGTTAATCAGGGAAGCACTTCAAATGTATGGCACTCATGTGCCCTCAGATCGCGACCCCTTGATACCAGAATCAATGAAAAGCAATAGAGTCAAGAAGCTCAAAGAAATGTGCGCCCTCACCCCCAACATCGCCATACCTCTGCACATGTGCCTCCAGCACTTCGCATTTCCCGCTCAGGACCGTTTCACTCAACCTCACAAGAAGATATGGTACGGGTTGTATTTAGCCGAGACCGGAAGCTTGCCCATTAAAATGCCGGTATGGATCTTAGATCAAGTATATGAGGCTGGCAAGCGGGGGGCGAGGAAGCCCACTTTACATGGTTGTTGTGCACTGACAAGGATCATCTACAGATGTCTGGCATATGATGTGCCAGTTGCTCGAGCCCTAAAGTATGCACACCTGGAGCTGTTCAAAGGGCGAAAGTCAGGGAATCAACCGGCAAAAAGAATGCGTGGATCCCTTTCACAGGTCCTGATCCCTCCAGAAGCCACCGCCGAAGTCTCCACTAGAGAAGAAACCCAAGTGGCATCTTTCACGATCCATCTCCAAGAGTCTCAACCAAGAGAGGTGGTACAACCCGTTCCATCCGCCCCTCCACTACCTACCGATGCAGAGTTTGCATCTATGGCCACCTTCACAGAAGATCCAAATTTCGATTTTGAAAGATTCCTGCAGACGGTCCCCCTATCCGACAGTGAAGATTCCCTTGACAATGTGGGTCCGGGTGCATCTGCCCAAAGAGAACAGCCACGGGGTGAGACGAGCAGAGTACATGGGGAAGGAGTGGCACAACATCCTCATGACCAAAGCACACAAGTGCAGGAAGGCGCACACAGAAATGACCCGGAAGACAGTGAAGAGGAGGCCCCTGCCTACACAGCACAACTCAGACGGCTGTACAAGACAATCAAGCAGGTACAGAGAAGACATAAGATGACAGAAGCGGCGAATAGAGCTCTAGTGAACCAGATGCTTCAAGCCGAGAATGTTGACTCCAACTTTGTGGAATCATTGAATTTATTGGCAGAGACATGTGGGATCGGGGAGGCATTGAGGACAATGGTATATCAGGAAAATCCTGTCTACGATCAACGAAGGATTGATACACGACCACGACGCGGGAAAATGATTCAAATGGAAACCTCTATCGCCTTGCCTACTATAATTTCAGAAGATGTTCACATGACGAGCCCGAGTCCCACCGACGAACATGAGGTAATTACACACGCACCATCTCCACAGCCACCTTCCCTCCACCTTTCAGAACCCCTCTCCACTATTCCTCCTGAACAACCGACATCCACCCATCACGAAACCATTGTACACACCTCCGTTTTTACATCTTTCCCTTTACCCACGTCCCACACTTCCACCCAAATTTTGGAACCTCACGCCGGTCATCCGGCCACCGATCAAACCATAATAGGTCACCCTTCCTATCTCCCCGCCCTTGGACAACCACTTGCCAATAGCCAGAACTCATCCCATCCTTTTCCATTCACTCACACCCAAACCCTATCCGCCACTCCCCTAGCAACTGACTCACACTCAACCCAAGTCACACAACCCTCATTTTGGACAAACCTTGTAAATATACTCCAACAGGTGGATACTTATAATAAAAAGTCCCTTTCCCAAACCCACTCCCCCACATTCACTGCCACCACTATCACACCACCCACCATTCCTGTATTCACAGTGCACGAATCACACACTCTCACGTCCGATCCCATGGACATCTCACCATCCGCAGGATCACCCACCACCACTGTTATCCCAACATTACCACATATCATTTCACTCACGTCGCCATTTCCAAGCACTGTAGGCACAACATCCACTTTTCCCATTCCCACTTCCCAACCCCCTGCATCTTCCATCCTTACCCCTACACCCACCTCATTTAGTCTTGCACTCGACACCATGCTCGAAGCTGCCACTCAGCTTAAGCAGGAATATAAATTATTGGAAGAAAATAACAAGGAGCTTTGCACCCTCTCAGCAACACTCCAAGAGCGTGTCAATGCTTTGGAGTCCAGCCATACGGAGTCACAAAGCAAAATATCTGCCCTCGAACATGCAAATGTGCAACTCGAAGCGAGGCATATGGAAGAGAGCAAAGCCATGGAGGAACAGCTGCGAGATCAAATGGGCCGCAATGCAAGGCTTCAACGAAACATGGCCTTGCTACGACGACATCTGGCGGCAGCTCAAGAAGAGAACAGACGGCTTCAACAACAAAACCAAGAGAACCTCGAGGCTGCCATGGAGAACACCCCGGGAGCACCCATAGACCCGGCTAAATTTCAAGTTGTTCCCTCAGAAAGCATACAACAGATCTTGGAAACTTATGCCAATCTTTTAGAAGCACATGATCAGCTTGCCGACCAACTGAAGGACCTACAGAGACCCCAAGAGTCTACACCACACCAACGGGAACCTAAAGAGATGACCGACGCTGCTACTTCACCTGAACCTGAACATTCAACGACCAATGACGTACTGGAGTTACGGCAACAGGTTGCAGAATTAAAATTGAAGTTGATTCAGTACGAGCGACCTCCTTCCCCACCTGAGCAACCCATGGAAGAGGAAGAAGTTATTATTCCAATGGAGGAAGCATATGAAGAGAACTATGAGCCTCAACCTTTTCCAGGAGGCACAACCACTGAGTAGGGACAGGACACTTATCAGGAACCCCCATCGGCATGGATGAAACAGGTAGAAGAAATGGGGCAGACTCATGAAGAACGTATCACCTACCAGATGTTGGCCATGAAGACCATTGAAGAAACCATACTTCAATCAGAATACTTCAGACAGCTGGCCCCTAGAAGACTAATCACCAGCTCAGAATTACAATATAAGCCATACTTTGTACTGTTGGCAGACTACAACGCCGAGATCAAACGTAAGACCAACAAGTACCCAACGTTCGCAACGCAATTTGAACCGGAGGACATTCCAGAGGAGGCGCGCAAAGGGAGAATACATCAACCCATCTGGAGGCAAAAGCTATTGGAGACCTATCCCGAGATGCTACGAACATGGGACCACGCACCCATGCATTTAAAGTATAACAATTGCTATGGACCAGTACAACGGAGAAGGACATGGAAGTCATTTGCAATCAAAGTCAAGAACAATGCCAATTGCAAAGAATGGCTCAATTACCCCGCCATCGCTCCCCCAACCGGTACTCCCACGGTGTCATACATGATGGCAACCATCAGACATTGGATACCACGTCTCCACCCCATGCCAGATGTCGCTGCCCAGATGATGCTCAAGATCTTCGATATGATGCAGGTCGTACTCAAAACTTTTCGTAATGTATGCCGTATTCAACCTCCTATTCCCGGGTTTATTAATGGTAACTACGACCTGCTATATGATATGAGCACAACCCCGAGCATACGAGTGGCTTACGCATGGCACGCACGCATCAGATATCTCCCTGCCTGCTACAAGCAAACGTTCGATGAAATGTTCACCACGGGGTTCTGGGAAGCACACTCAGAGGTGTTCGCGCCACGGCCCACCCATTTGTTACACCTCTTTGCATGCGAACAAACGATGCACTCAGAACTCTACACAACGCCACAGACGGACATACCGGGCCCAGTCAATTGGGATACCCTGCAGAGAGACCTGATCCGAGGGCTTCGAATCAAAGAACATGAGGTGGGAGCTGACATTCTCCAGAACTATATTGATCAACCCGCAGAGCAAAGGTCTGTCAGAGGCGACAGACCCTAGGGGGGGGAGAGTGTTGACAGTATACGGGAAGAAGCAAGTACGGACACACATGCAGATCTAGCACTGAGGCAACCCTTCATTTTTTTCAAAACCCTCACATCATTTTAAAGTAATTCTCATCACTACAAACCCTTGTAAATAACATTTCACCTTTTTGTAGCTCCATTTTGTACAAGCCGAGGAGTCCTCGAGCTTGGGGAGCCTTAGAAGTAGTTGCCTGTCAATTTTCATAATTTTTAGATCTCGTTTGGGCCCTCAAATAAGCCCTGGAACCTAATTTTTAACTAGGCCGGACACTAGGTCTGGACAGGGCCAAAGCTAGTCAAAAACTATAAATAGAGCTAGAGAGCTCATTTTTGGGCTAGCTTCTTATAGTTTGAGCTTGTATGAGAACTTGCTGGCAATAGAAGTGATTCCATTGTTTTACTCTCTTTGTTCTTGCCGTGTGTGCGCGTGTGTGTGTATGTGTGTGCATGCTTGTGTGCTTCTCACTCACGCACTTGTGCTTCCACTTGCTCGTGGTCTTCATACCATCCTCACGTCTTCCCGGATTGACATTAAAGGAGGTGCTACTCACCACTGAGCTACACCAAGTGTTGACGAGCAATATCGTGCCACCCTTGACATGATATCTGAGGCATTAGGCGTCCCTGAAACGGTGCATACCGCCCTTGCACAAGCACGAAGAACGGAACGAAGATATGGCAGACGCCCCCCTCGAGCAGGAAAGTAGATGAATGTATTAGTATCAGAACCACAAGGCACATCCACAACCACGGGCACCGCACACACTGTCCACAATACTGAGGAAACCCATGTATCAAGTGCACCTCCGTCACCCCCCTTGCCACCCCTGCCTCCATCTCCACCACATTCACCTCCCACAACCAGTGTAACCACTACTGTCACCGCCTCCAAGTCCACTACTCACACCAAAGCACAGACCGTCTGTTGGCACACAAAGCAACAAAGGAATCATGCACAATACGGCAACAAGGCCAGATCATTTTTTCCCATAGATTATGTACAATTCAAGTGATTTTAATCACTACACAAACATTGTAAATCCCGTTTTTGGTAGATTAGACTCCATTTTGTGCAAGCCGAAGAGTCCTCGAGCTTGAGGAGTATTAGAAGTACCATCGTACCAATTTTCATAATTTTTAGACTTCGTTTGAGCCCTCAAATTGGCCCTGGAACCTAATTTTTAACTAGGCCGGACACTAGGTCTGGACAGGGCCAAAAGCTAGTCAAAAACTATAAAAAGAGCTAGAGAGCTCATTTTTGAGGTTAGATTGTAATTGAAACGAACTTGTAAGAGCATTTTGAAAGTAATCTAAAAGCTCCATTGATTCTCAGTATTTGTCTTACCGTGTGTGCGCGTGTGTGTGTATGTGTGTGCATGCTAGTGTGCTTCTCACTCACGCACTTGTGCCACCACTTGCTCGAGGTCTTCATACCATCCTCACGTCTTCCCAGATTGACATTAAAGGAGGTGCTACTCATCACTGAGCTACACCAAATTTTGGCGCCGTTGCCGGGGATCGAGCTTTGAGGACGAGCGTGTGATGGTAAGACGTAGAGTTGACGCGTTGGAGTGGTAGGTATTTTCTTCACTCTCATCGAATTTCTTTTACTTTCTTCACCATCTTCATCACCATCATCATCATCCCCATCTCCCACCTCCATCTCCATCATTGCAAAAATTTTAGTTTTTTGACTATATCCCCATCTCCACCTCATTTCCCTCATTTCACTTGTGAGAGAGAGCGAGAGAGCGAATTTGCATGCGCTGTTTTTGCATGTTTCTTGAGCTATTTTGCAGGTTTTTTGCTGTACCATCATCCCCAGCAGTGTGCGCAGGTACGACAGGCTCTGCACAGTTCCCGAGACGACGATCTCTGTCTATCGCGACAGACAGAAAATCTTAACATTTTGTGAATGCATGAGTAGCACTGTAACCTACACCTTGAGGGCATTCTAGATCACTAGAAGTTTTTCAAAAATTTGCGTTTTTTCTGTCTATCGCGACAGACACCGTCTATCGCGACAGACAGAATTTCACGACAGATAGCGTCTATCGCGACAGACACTGTCTATCGCGACAGACACCGTCTATCGCGACAGACAGAATTTCACGACAGATACCGTCTATCGCGACAGACACCGTCTATCGCGACAGACAGAAATCCGCGACAGATAGTGTCTATCGCGACAGACACCGTCTATCGCGACAGACAGAAATCCGCGACAGATAGCGTCTATCGCGACAGACACCGTCTATCGCGACAGACAGAATTTCACGACAGATACCGTCTATCGCGACAGACACCGTCTATCGCGACAGACAGAAATCCGCGACAGACACCGTCTATCGCGACAGACAGAAATCCACGATAGACACTGTCTATCGCGACAGACACCGTCTATCACGACAGACAGCCCCCACGATAGATTGTGTCTATCGCGACAGACACCGTCTATCGCGATAGACAGGCATTTTCGGCAAAAAATTAAGGAGTGAATTTTTGGAAATTTAGGCTAAATTTTGGGCATATTTGCACTTTCATGTACTCATCTACTTACGAAGGCCTTAGAAAATGCATTAAAACCCCCGAAAGGTTCTGTTTGTCTAGTTAACCCCCTAAACCCTGAACGGTCATAACTTTTTCATACGAAATCCATTTTCTGAGCTCTAGGGCTTGTCGGAAAGCTCGTGACATATACTACACGCCCTCAATTGTTTTTTATAAGAATAACGCGTTGATTTTCAGATAGGATATTTGGAAGTTGACACACTGAGGGATAGGAACACCAAGGGAGCTCTAGAGTAAATTTCTAACAATCCAAAAGGGGGAACAAGGGTCATTAAAAAAGTGTCTGAAATAAATTGTCTGTCAATTGAAAGGTCTACTTGGAGCTAATCTTGGGATTTATGCAGGCCTATTGAGAAGCAACTGAGAGTATCCAAGCAACGGTGTGGCGCACGCTTGAGAATCAACTTCTCGAGCACTAAAGAGCAAGGTTCGGCAAGAAAGGTCGGAATATTCTCAACTCCTCTTCGTCAATTCCTAGCTTAGGCTAAGAACGATTAGAAGTAGGAGTAAGTCAGGGCGACGATAGGCCACTATCAAGTTGAAGACTACCTAAAAACTCAAGTTCAAGCTAAAAACTTAATCTTTGTACTGTCGACAACATAAAGGAAAGAACCTAACGTGGAACGATCAACCTGAAAGTACGAAGAACATTCAAGCATTCTGGGCGACGTAATAGCAGACAAGACTTTAAACACGAGAAATAACTAAAAAGAATCAAGTGACTGGTACCAATTGATCGACAACGAGGTTGTACTCTGGGCAAAGAATTGGGCTACTTAGATAGGCATATGAACCTTAGATCAGGATGACACCTAGTAAGAGAGAGACAAAGCCTTAGATCTTCAGAGGCTAGTGTCAACCACATTGCTAGGTCCTGGGCCCAGCAGTTGAGCCACCAATCGAACTACCCTAGCTCTGAGACCAGTGAGTCAGAGATGTCTCAAGGCATGGACAGACCTACGGGAAGTTCAGGAGTGCCTTACTTATACAGGGTGGAAGGTCCTTACAAAACACAGTTGGAATACCTTAGGACCAACCGATTAGGTGCGAGCATCTATGAGGACGGCCTAGGAAGATCAGTGGTCCAGATTAAAAACCCTGACCAATCCCTAGGACTAGAGCACCCAGCTGTCAAGTTTGAAAACGGTGCATACCTGGACAAGGAAGGAACCATATACGTAGTCACCAGTCATCCAGATAGGTCAGATGAATTTGGAAATGTAATTTCAGAAACGGACTTAGGTGACTTGGAACAAGGAAACATGGGAGTGGAACCTAGAACCCCTCGAGGTAAATCAGTTCTCACTAGAATTATCACGCCTGAGTGGGTCCCCCAAGATAACAAGTGCATAGATTTGCTTCTCAATCGAGAAACGGACGAAGCCTTTTGGAGATATAAACCGGATCACCCAACTGATATAGGAACAATCATGATCTATGAGTTTAAGGATCCAGATAGCCCAGGTAGAGTGACCTACTTAGACCCCACTTCGGAGAGGATCTTTGTGGTGACAGAAAATGATAGGCATGCTTACACTTGGAAGGGCGAATTCATTTTCCCCCAACCAAGATCAAATGTATCCTATGGTCACCCAGGGGCTGGAACTTCCCAAGCTCATGGTACGCAAAGAGACAGAAGTAGAGAGAGACCAGAAGTAAGTTTTGCCAACCCAGTGGGCAGAGAAAGAACGAGAACGGAGGCGAATAGGGTAGAACCTGAGATGCTTAGAGCCCACAGGAACCAAAGAAATGTAGATGGATTCCCTCTACCGAGGCCTAGAGAGCACACAAGAACTTTGAGACCCACCCAGCTAGTTAAGTCCATGAAGAATTACTTTGACGGCACAGGAGATCCCTATGATCATGTGGCGGAGTTCAAGCAAGTCTTGAGAGCTGAACAAGTGGAAGATCTGTTCACGCAGTATAATGCCTTCGGTCTAACCCTTAGGAACACAGCACTTACGTGGTTTCAGCCATTAGATGAACGCCAGTTCAGGAGCATAGACCAACTCCTAGAGGCTTTCATCGTAGAGTTCTCTAAGAGTGGCATAAGACACAATACATCCTCATTGATCCACAGCTTCAAACAGACCCCCCAAGAGACTGTGAGACTTGCCGGAAGAAGATTTAGGCAATACCTTGAAAGATGTCCTATTTCGGAGCTACCCACATCTGCTAAACAAGTAGCCTTATTTCTTGATGGATTGCTGAGTACGAAATTGAGATCCTATGTGTATCTGAAAGACCCCAGGACTATAGAAGAGTGTGTACGTATGTGCATTGACATTGAAGATAACCTAGGAGAAGAACTAGAGCTTTCCAAAATCTACAAAGATTCAGATGGTGCATCTAGTCACTCTTCCACACAATCCACATCAATTGAGGAACTCGCAGAGAAAGTGGCCCAGAAATTAGGAGTAACTAGCAAACAAATTCCAAGGTTTGCTCCTATAAAACGGTGCTATACATGCGGTGGTGACCATATGGCGAACGTCTGTCCCATTATGGCTCAACCCCAAGTAAACCCTAGTAGCCAGTACTGCACCATAGAACGGAGATACACCAACCACACCGCACAAGATTGCCCATACAACAAGCAGGCGGTTAGGCAACCCTACCCTCAGCCCTACCAACAAGGCAGATACCAGAACCAGTACCCTCCACAACCATATGGCAGGCCACAACAAAATTTCCAACCTCAATATCAAAACCAACAAAGGCCTCAGCCTGTGCTAGCACAACAACCCCCAGCCCCAGCTAATGTGATTCCGGTAAAGTATACTGCTGCAGAAGAGAACCTGAATAGAGCTATAGTCCCTGTAACATCCTTGCTTTCTGAAAGTGACCCGAGTGACCATAGCTTTGATTCTACACATGTTGATAGCCCCCAGGCCTACTACATGCAGTCTCCTGAGCATGGTGAGTCCTATTATAGCGAAGAGACAAACGAACCGATTTGGGAATCAGATTACACGAACGTCATGTATGCAAACCCCAACCCTAGGCCTCAATCTAGGCAGGTAAGACCTCCATTCCCAAGAGGACCGTGCTACAGATGCCAAGGAGATCACCTCATTCGTGATTGTCCCTTGCCGCCACCTACACAACCCCAGTCAGTGACGATCCAAGGCTTCTGCCAAGATTGTGGAAAAGAGCATCTCTTACGAGATTGCCCAAAGAACCCCAATAGCATGCCAAAAATCACCCCTATCAACGTTGTTGGGTTAGTGGTAGACTCCTCAGGAAGTGTCACTTCCACTGCACCAATACAGGTAGTCACTAGGGCTCAGGCATTGCAACAAAACCAAGGGGTAGGCCAGGAAAAGAGCCCAGATGCTAGCGATACTGAGAGCCAAAATAAAAAGAGAACAAGAGCTTGGAAAGATAGCCGCGAACGTATGAAAAGGCAATGGGCAAAGAAGATGAGTGAACTTGAGGAAAGTCTACGAGAAACCAAGGCTAAAATCATAGAGATCACATCTCAACCGCACTCTCACACATTCCCACCACTACCATCCCCATCACCTTCCATCCCTTCACCCTCTAAGACAGCCCACGTAACCCACCCACCACCCCAAATAGGATCGGTATTAGCTGATCCCACTCCCGAAGACATAGACATGATGCTTAAAGCATATCAGGCCAGAATCCAAGAAGGGCCAAACGTCATGGATCATGACAAGTGCTATCCTAGAGCTGACCTAGAGATAGAAAGAACCAAACTATGCGCGAAAATGGTCGCATTGGCTCAAACTATGTTTGAAGCCAGTCGCCTTTTCAATTACTCAGGCTCAGCCAAAACGCAATTACACTTGGATGGATTCCTAGAGAAGTTAGAGAGGATAATTGCAAGATCTGACAAGGAAGAAAAAAATCAAGACCAAGAAAAAGCAAGCAAAAACAGGAATCATTCCCAATCAGAAGTGTATGTGGCCAATGCCCCTAAACCAGACAACTTCCCCTCCTTAGAAAGAACAGAGACGCTAATCGCACAGTCAGAAAAGGAAACTGCCCCCCAAAGAAAGAATAGGGCAAGGGAACGCACTAGCCAGCCTCTTCAGGAAGCCCATGTGCCTCCCCAAGAAGCTTATTTTCCCCCCCAAAAGGTACATGAGCCTTCCTCGGAAGCTCACGTACCTCCACAGACGGCCTACATTCCTTCTCAGGGAGTGTATGAGCCTGTTCGGAAAAGTAATAGAATAAGTAACCCTCCCCAAAAAGCTTGTGCTCCAGTCACCCATGAGAACGAGGAAAGAGCCAACGAGAGAATAAGCCCTCCTTCACAGGTTGCTTATGCGCCCAATTCTACGGAGCCAGACACTTCTTCTTCTATGAATCGGTTTGCACCAGACTTCCTACGAGAGATTCAAGAAGACAAATGGGATAACGAAAGCGAGGTCGCCCCTCCTTTTGAACTTGTGGACGATGCACACGACCAATTCCCACAAGACATCCCATCTATTTACGGGGAGCATGAGAGTGTTCAGTCTCACGAGAGATTAGACTTTGAGTCTAATTCCATACAAGAGCTACCCCACTTCACAGGCCCATGGGAGGCAAAGTCCACATGTATGAGAGCACCCACAGTCATGGTAAGGAACGACGATTCAGTCATACCTAGGAACACAGAGGTAGTGAAGAACACTAACGTGCAGTGGAATCTCAAGTTAGAAGAGCTACTCAAGGTTAGACCTGAATTATGGAAACATGTAGCCAAACAAGTACCAGAGATAGCAAAACCTCGTTCCCAGGTAGGATCCCATAGGACAGTGCCAGAAATTCCCTTGGATAAGATAGGAGATATGTGTGAAGGTGAAGAAGGGAACACCTATCTTCCCATCACCTACCAGGAATACACCACCAAGGCAATTTTGGACTCAGGTGCAGGAGTTGCAATTGCCACCACCTCCTTATGGAAACGTTGGGGCAAGCCAGCACTCAGGCCAACGAGGATGAAATTGCAAATGGCCGATGGTCACATAGAGAGACCCCTAGGATTGCTAGAAGGAATAACCCTCACCACTTGTGGTGTCGAGTTTGAGCATAGTTTTGCCATATGTGACTTCAGCAAAAATCATGCCTATGAGATGATTTTAGGAAGACCATTCATGCGACAGTTGCAAGTGGTACAGGATTGGGGGACCAATTCTTTGTACCTGCAGCACTTAGGTGTTACAACCAAAGTCAATCTCAAGGATTATTCTCATAGAGATGTCCCTCCTATCCAATGGAATCCCATCCATAGAGCCAAAGATGATACAGAATCGGTGCATTCCATAGGGTCTGGATCCTCATGGATGCATGAAGATACTCACTTATGGATGTGCAAGGTAGCAGTAGAAGAAGAGAAGAGAGAGAAAGCCAGAGAGGTAGGTGCGAACGAAACTCATAGACCCATACAAGACCCAGCCTATGCACCTATAGTCTTTCCAGATGAGGAGTTTGAACCCCATGGCTGGGCGGAAATTTTAGCAACAATGGACGTAGCCATCAACGAAGAACAATGGACACCTCACTGTGATGAGGATGGCTATGACATTTCAGTCTTCTCCATAGAGCCAATCATGGGAGAGGCAGTTTTAGAAGAATGCGAACCTAGCCTTGATGCATTTGAGGATGCAAGTGACTCCGATCTAGAGTCAATCATTATGGACCCACCATTTGCATTAGATGAAGAATACTTCCATGAAATAGAATTTCAACCCCAGAGGCATGGAGAGGTTACAAATGATGTAAGATTAGCAACACATATGACCCCGAAGGAAGAAGGAAAGAAACGAAAGAAGAAAGGAGTCTCACCAGAGGAGGAAGAATCTTTGTTTGAGGTCCCAGAAAATTTTAAGAAGTATGAGATAGATGACAGGAGAGTAATGATAAGAATGCCTAAACGAGAGGCACAAGTAGGAGAGGCCTATGATAACAAAGAAACTACCAAGAAAATAGTAGTGGCCTTAGAAGAAGGAGAGGAGAGATGCACGTATATAGGCCATGACCTGACAAAAGAAGAAGAGTACGAATTGATTGCCTTGCTAAGAGAATACAGAGATGTATTCGCTTGGAGTTACAAGGATTTGAAAGGTGTAGACCCCGAGATATGCTCACACACCATTCCCATGACCTCAGATGCTAAACCCTCTAAGCAAAAGCCTTATACATATAACGATAATTATGCTGCTAAGATCAAGGAAGAGATAGATAGACTGGTTGAAGCTGGATTTATCTACGAAATTGAGCACACTGAATGGGTATCCCCCATCGTAGTGGTGCCCAAGAAGAATGGCAAGCTGCGTGTGTGCATTAACTTGAAAAAGGTTAATGCCGCCACGATTTGAGATAACTATCCGCTGCCCATCACAGAGCATCTCTTAGAAAGAGTGGCAGGCAAGGAAGTGTACAGCTTCCTTGATGGATTCTCGGGCTACAATCAAGTAGCTATAGCTCCAGAGGATCAGCATAAGACAGCTTTTGCCATAGAATGGGGCATTTTTGCTTTTAGAGTAATGCCATTTGGGCTTACCAATGCACCAGCTACCTTCCAGAGGCTGATGTGCCATGTGTTTAAGGAGTTCCTGAGGAAGAGTTTAGAAGTCTATGTTGATGATCTCTGTGCTCATTCCAATGTTAGACAAACCCATATTCCTGAACTCAGACAAATCTTTGACAAATGTAGAGAATATCAGGTCTGCCTGAACCCAGAAAAGTGTGTTTTTATGGTCAGGCAAGGCAAGATTCTAGGACACATAGTGTCAAAGAATGGCATATCTACCGATGAAGAAAAAGTGAGAGCCATAGCAGAGCTACCTAGGCCAAAGAATGTCAAGGAAGTACAAGCTTTCATGGGGCACTGTGGTTATTACCGACGATTTATACACATGTATGCTGTCATTGCAAAGCCCATGTACGGACTTCTGACAAACTTTGAATGGACGGATGAATGTGAGAATTCCTTCCAGGAGCTTAAACGAAGATTGTGTTCAGCACCAATCTTGACCACACCAGATTGGAATAAGCCATTCCATGTTCATGTTGATGCATCCAATTATGCTATTGGATGTGTGCTCGCACAACCTACTGGTGAAGGTAATATGGATCTTCCAATTGCCTATGCCAGTAGACAACTGAATGCGGCTGAACGGAATTACACCACCACAGAGCGAGAAGGATTAGGCATGGTGTATGCAGTTAAGAAATTTAGACACTATTTGCTTGCAAATAAGTTTAAATTTTTTACTGATCATCAGGCATTGTTATATCTTGTAAACAAGCCATGCAATACAGGAAGATTAGTGAGATGGTTTCTCTTGCTAATGGAATACGATTTTGAGGTTGTGGTAAGGAAAGGTAGGACTCATTTGAGAGCCGATCATCTCTCTAGGCTCACATCGGGAGAAGCCCCACAAGGAGTGTCAGATGACCTTCCTGATGCTTACTTGTTTAATTTGGAAGTTATACCGCAGTGGGCCAAGCCAATAGTACCAGTATTGACATACGGGCCTAATCATCCAGTGGTGAACACACGGAATAGAGAGATCGTAAAAGCCCAAAAGTACCATATCATGGCAGGAAGCATGTACAAGCACACAGATCAAGGGATCTTGGCTTGTTGCGTAGAAGAGGATGAGTACGCTAAATGGTTGCAATTAGCACATGTAGGTGCGTTAGAGCAACACCATTCAAAGCAACGAACTTTACAGACTCTACAGAGATTCGGAGTGCATTGGCCAACTATGGAAGCGGATGTCCAAAAGTTGTGCAAGGAATGCCCAATCTGTTGCACTAAACCACCTGTGGAACATGCCACTCTCTATCAAGTATCCATTGTGCCAGATTGGAGTGAACCTCTAGTATCATTCTTGAGGACAAACACATTCCCTCCAGACATGACTCTAGCTAGAAAAAGGAGTTTAGAACAAGAAGCCCAGGATTATTCACTCGTTGGTGATAATCTATACAAGCGCGGTAAGGATGGTTACCTGAGACTGTGTGTCCATGAAAGTGAGTATCTTAAGATCTTAGAAACTGCTCACCAAGGTGTAGCAGGAGGACACTTTGGACCGGATCGGGTGATCAAGGCAATCCTATTTGCGGGCTTTTGGTGGCCTACCCTTCACATGGATGCACATACCTATGTGAAACGGTGTGATGTCTGTCAAAGAACTCAGTATCCTATACGCAAAGATGAGATGCCACTGAAACCTATGATGGGTGGACGTGCATTCTCTAAGTGGGGAATAGACTTCTTAGGTCCTATTAACCCCCCAGCTAAGGGTTCTCATGCGGAATACATCATTGTGGCAACAGATTATCTCACCAAGTGGGTAGAGGTAAAAGCTACGACCAAGAACGATGCTCAAACAACTGCCAAATTCTTGTTTGAGAATGTATTCACCAGATACGGGCTACCTATAGAGCTTGTAAGTGATAGAGGCACTCATTTCTTGAACGAAGTGATTGAAAACCTACTCCAAGAATTCTTGGTAATACACAAGAAGTCTGCCCCTTATCACCCTCAAGCTAATGGACAAGCTGAGAGCACTAATAAGATTTTATGCAATGTACTGACGAAATTAGTGAACACTAAACGCTCTGACTGGGACAAACAGCTACACCATGCTGTTTGGGCATACCGAGTTGCCTACAAAACGGTACTCCAAGCCACCCCCTTTCAGATGGTATTCGGTCAAAACGTTGTGTTACCCTTGGTGTAGCTCAGTGATGAGTAGCACCTCCTTTAATGTCAATCCGGGAAGATGTGAGGATGGTATGAAGACCTCGAGCAAGTGGCGGCACAAGTGCGTGAGTGAGAAGCACACAAGCATGCACACACATACACACACACACGCACACACGGCAAGACAAAGAGAGAGAATCAATGGAGTTCTTTAGATTACTTTCAATAGCTCTTACAAGTTCGTTTCAATTACAATCTAACCTCAAAAATGAGCTCTCTAGCTCCTTTTATAGTTTTTGACTAGCTTTGGCCCTGTCCAGACCTAGTGTCCGGCCTAGTTAAAAATTAGGTTCCAGGGCTTATTTGAGGGTTCAAACGAGATCTAAAAATTACGAAAATTGGTACGCAACTACTTCTAAGGCTCCTCAAGCTCGAGGACTCCTCGGCTTGCACAAAATGGAGCTACAAAAACGTGAAATGATATTTACAATGATTATTAGTGATAAAAATCACTGTTGTTGTAGGGATTTCTCCTAATGATTTGCCATACATATCTTCGAGCTCCCTACTTGCTCTTCCTCCCTGCATGTCCACCTCTTTGATATACATTAGTGTCTTGAAAAAATATTGGCCTACTTGCCGGATCGTCGTTGACTGCTTTGTTTGCTTGTGCTTTCTCTTCTCTCGGACTCTCTTCTTGTGCTTCCTTGTCTTGCTACTCCTTCAGTTCCAACACCCCCCCCTCTCTCGCGTCTGTCGTCCCTGACAGACCCTTGTTGGGAGGGTTTTTGTATGTAGTACTCGACGACATCCTGAGCCAAGTGATGCTCTACAATGCGTAACCCTTTTGCCAGGTCTGTCAGAAGAGTATCCCAGTCTACCGGCCCAGGAACCTCTGGATGGGGCATACGTAGCTTTTCAGAGTGGAGAGCTTGTTCCACTGCAAACAACTGCAAGAGATGGGATTGTTGGAAGCAGCCAGAGGCACAGACGCCACGGAAGCATGTGAAGACGAAGCAGGGAGCCAGTCGGATCATTTTTTCAAAACAATTATATTTTTATTACCTCTTCAAACATCCAACAGTGATTTTCATCACTCTTGTAACATATGTAATATAGACAAAACCCCATTTTGTAATCCATAGCTCCATTTTGTGCAAGCCGAGGAGTCCTCGAGCTTGAGGAGCTTAGGTAGAATACTCGTACCAAATTTCGTTATTTTTAGACATCGTTTACCCTTCCAAATAGTCTCTAGGACCTAATTTTTAACTAGGCCGGTCACTAGATGTGAAACCGGTCAAAACTAGTCTAGAAACTATAAAAAGAGCTAGAGAGCTCATTTTTGAGGTTGGTTCATTTTGGTTAGTGTGAGCTTAGAGCTAGTTTGAGCTTGTAAGAGTATTCTTGAGTAATAGAGCTAATTTCCCACCTTCCATTGTGTCTTGCTTGTCTCTTCATTGTGTGTGTGTATGTGTGTGTGCATCTTTGTGCTTCTCACCTTCACTCTCACATCATCTCACGTTCACGATCTTCATATCACTCCTACCTCTCCCACGGATTGACATTAAGGAGGTGAAGCTTCTTAACGTGGTTCTCACCATTGTGCTAGAGCAACACCAAATTTGGCGCCGTTGCCGGGGATCGAGTCTAGGACGAATGTGTGATGGTAAGAGTATAGCAAGAAGAGGCGTTGGAAGGTAAAAATTTCAGTTTTTGTTGTTGTTTTTACTTAGTTTTTAGTGTTTTTCACCTCCCCCATACTCCATCTTCATCATCGCATCATCATCTCCATCTCCAAAAAAATCAGAAAATTCACCATATCCCCCCATTCACCTCAATTCCCCTCATTTGTGCATGCGAGAGAGCGAGAGAGAGTTTTTGCGCTTGTATGCACTTGTGTTTTCTTGAGTTTTCTTGCAGGTACAGAGCTTCAGAGCATCAGGAGAGCTTCCAAAAGGTAAAACATGTACTTTCTGTCAGAAATTTCCGAGCAGGGCGGACCATCGCGATGGTCTGCAATTTTCGGATTTTGAGGTAGGCGACCACACCACGAGGTAGGCGATCCTTGCGCACACACGGCACCATAGTTGCATTTCAAAAATTCGTTGTTTGGTGGACCATCGCGATTGGCTCGGACCATCGCGATTGTGTCGCACCATCGCGATAGGCTCACGCCATCGCGACGGCTCGGCCGGACCATCGCGACGGTTCGCTTTTTCGGACCATCGCGACGGTTCACTTGAACCATCGCGACGGTCCACTTGGACCATCGCGACGGTTCAGTTGACCCCGCACCATCGCGATTGGCTCATGCCATCGCCACGACAGTGCCACGTGTCACGATAGACCATCGCGACGGTTCATTTTTTGGACCATCGCGACAGCCCAAAATCGGACCATCGCGATTGGCTCAAGCCATCGCATCGCGGACCATCGCGACGGTTCACTTCGGACCATCGCGATTGTCCACCATTGACCGTTGACCGTGCCATCGCGATTGTCCGCCTGATCACGCCATCGCGACGGTTCATTTTTCGGGCCATCGCGACGGTCCATTCCCACGCCATCGCGATCGTTCATTCCGGGCCATCGCGACGGTTCGACCTCACGCCATCGCGATCGTTCACTTCGGGCCATCGCGACGGTTCACCTTTTCGAGCCATCGCGATTGTCCAACTTTGACCGTTGACCCGCGCCATCGCGATAGTTCGCTTTTTCGGGCCATCGCGATTGTCCAAACTCCACGCCATCGCGACGGTTCGCTCGGACCATCGCGACGGTCCCAGACCATCGCGATTGCCCACCACCATCGCAAATTTTGGACTCCAATTTTTGACCAAATTTGAGGGTATTTTTGAAAAATTTTTGGACCATTAGACTCATAGGAGACCCCTTAGCTCATATGTGAAGGAAAATTTGATTGTCAGTTTTTACCCCCCAGGGCCTGAACGCGTATAACTTTTTCATCCGAAGTCCGTTTTTTGAGCTTAATAGCTCGTTAGAAAGCTCGTGACGAGTACTACGTGACCTCAACTGTTTTTTTCATAAAGAATACATCTATTTTTAGATAAGCTATTTTGAGGTTGACCTAGTTTGGGACTAGGAAGCCAGGGGGCACACATTAAAATTTGGGCAAAAAGGGAAGGGATTAAAAGGTGTATATACTCAAGTGTTTGATCATCTTGTGAATTGGTCTAATATTGGATTTTTCCAGGTCTAGCAGGGGCAATCAAAGGCAAGCAAGCAAGGCAGTGAAGACAGCAGAGCTTGGGAAGCACGGCTTCTTGGGCAACAGGGCATCAGAGCAACCAGAAAAGCCGACTCGAGGTTGGAAGATTACTCAACCCCCTCAGTCAATTCTTAGCTTAGGCTAAACGGTAGTTGTGGATTAACGACGATAGGAACGCCTCAAGTTCAAGATACCTAATTCTTTCAAGTTTAAGACTTAAGTAAAGGTGTGTGTGACGAAAACCTAAAGAAAAGAACCTAAGTCTGACGGAACGAGAACTCAAAATCATAACGGAAAGTCGAATTCCTGACACACATATTAAGACAAGAATCCAAAGAAAATTTAAAAAAAAAAAAAAAAATTAAAAAAAAAAAAAAAATCAAGAAAGTAATAACAAAGAACCATTGACGATCTAAGGGTGTAATTGAGCGTGCAAGGAAGGAAATTAATGAACCTTAGATCGGGCAAACATATAGGTAAGTCGGACAGAAGAAGCCTTAGATCATCGGAGGCTAGTGTGAGAACTACCGCTCGATCTTGGGCTCAGCAATTGAATAGCAATTATCCCTACGAGAGCTCAGAGACTAGCGAATCAGAAATGGCATTTAGCACAGACAGACCAGAAGGAGGGGCCCATGTAGCATACCTAGAAAAACCTGAAGGACCCTATAGAACGCAGCTAGAGTTTCTCCGAACCAACCGACTAGGTGCTCGCATCTATGAGGATGGTTTGCGAAGGCAGGTGGTGCAACTGCACAACCCTGATCAACCCATTGGATTGGAAAGACCAGTGGTGAAGTTTGAGAGAGACGCTTACCTAGACAAAGAAGGAACCATGTACATCCTAAGTACGCAGCCGAACGATACTAATGAGTTTGGCACAATTCAATTAGAGACGGAAACGAAATTGCAAGGAAAAGAACCGTTAGAAGAACCTAGAACACCTAGAGGGAAATCCGTATTAACAAGAGTACTCATCCCAGAGTGGATCCCTCAAGATAACAGGAGCGTCGAGTTGTTTGTAAATAAAGAGACGGATGAAGCCTTTTGGAGGTACAGAAAGGAACACCCTGGTGAGGTAGGCATCATTACAATCTATGAATTCAAGGACCCAGATACACCTGGAAAGGTGGTATACCTGGATCAGACTTCAGAAAGAGTCTTTGTGGTGCCTGAGAGCGCTAAAAACACATACACATGGAGAGGTGAATTGATATTCCCTCCATCTCTAACAAACATGAATACAAGTCAACAAGGGGCAGGAACTTCCTCAGCCCATGGAAATCAAAGAGAAGGAAATCACGAGAGACCAGAAGTAAGCTTCAATCACCCCATAGGGAGAGATAGAACAACCACGAACACTAATAGGACGGATAGACAAAGAGAATATGGAATACCAGGTGGTAGAGATGATTTTCCTCTACCTAGACCACGTGAACACGCAAGAGTATTGAGACCCACGCAATTAGTGAAATCAATGAAGAATTACTTTGATGGGACAGGAGATCCCTATGACCATGTCGCAGAATTCAAGCAGGTACTGAGAGCAGAACAAGTCGAGGACATGTTCACGCAGTACAATGCATTTGGACTAACGTTAAAGAATACCGCTTTAACTTGGTTCCAACCTTTGCAACAAAGGCAATTTAGAGACATCCATCACTTTTTAGAGTCATTCATCACAGAATTCTCTAAAAGTGGGATTAGACACGACACGTCTTCATTGATTCATAGTTTTAAACAAACCCCTCAGGAAACAGTAAGACTGGCAGGTCGTAGATTCAGACAATATGTTGAACGATGTCCAATGCAAGAGCTACCCTCACAAGCTAAGCAAGTGTCTTTGTTTTTGGATGGCTTGTTGAGCGCTAAACTACGCTCCTATGTGTACCTAAAAGAACCCAGAACGCTAGAGGAGTGTGTAAGAATATGTATAGACATCGAGGACAACCTAGGAGATGAATTAGAACTCTCAAAGGTCTACAAGGACTCAGATTGTTCTTCTCTGGCATCCACAAAATTGTCTAATTCGATAGAGGACCTAGCAGAAAAAGTGGCCCAAAAACTAGGAGTTTCTGGTAAACAGGTGCCCAAGCTACCAACAAATGTGCGTTGTTACACTTGTGGTGGAAATCATTTGGCAAATGCGTGCCCCAATGCACCTCAACCTCACGCCAACCCTAGTGGCCAATATTGCACAATTGAGAGAAGATACACGAATCATACGGCTCAGGACTGCCCATACAACAAACAAACCGTGAGACAGAACTACCCGCAAACATAACAGCAGCCAGGTAGGTATCAAGGCCAATACAATGCTCAGCCTTATTACTATAGGCCTCCTCAGAACTACCCATACCAGGCTCAACAGAGACCTCAACCCGTCTTAGCTCAGCAGCCACCCCCACCAGCGAATGTCATCTCAGTCAAATACGCTGCTGCAGAAGAGAACCTAAGTAGGGCCTTAGTGCCTTCTTCACCCTTGATCACAGAAAGTGACCCGAACTCAAACAGTTTTGACTCTACCCATGTAACTAGCCCACCCGCTTATTACACGGAGTCACCAGAACATGTGGAGACATATCAATATGATAGTCCCCCAATGGAAACTAGTTGGGAGCCAGACTATGCTAATGTGATGTACGCAAACCCAAACCCACGGCCCCAATTGAGACAACAGAGATCACAGGGCCCTAGAGGACCATGCTTTAGGTGCCAAGGAGATCATTTCATAAAGGATTGTCCACATCCCCCAATAGCAAGGCAATCACAGTACTATAACATACAAGGCTTTTGTGCCGACTGTGGCAAAGAGCACGTAATCAAAGATTGTCCTAAGAACCCAGTTAACACTACAAATGTGACACCAATCAACGTGATAGGTATTGTAAACAACGCAGATGGATCCAACCCTACATACGTGCCTATCCAAGCTATAACCAGAGCCCAGGCACTTTTACAAAACCAACAGCTTAATCATGAGAAAATAGCCGAAACTAGTGAAGTTGCAGAATCGAGTAGTAAAAAGACAAAATCTTGGAAAGATTCTAGAGAAAGGATAAAGAGAAAGTGGAGTAAAAAGATAAGTGAGCTGGAAGGAAGTTTAAGGGAATCTAGAGCCAAAATACAAGAATTGGCCTCACAAGAATTAAATCAAGAAAACCCAGCTCAAAAATCGGGATCAGTCTTAGCGGAACCCATACCAGAAGACCTAGACATGATGTTTCGTGCATATCAGGCTAGAATAAAAGAGGGACTTCAAGTCACGGAAATGAGTAAAAACTACCCTCGAGCTGATCTAGAAATTGAGAGAACTAAACTTTGCATGAAGATGGTAGAACTAGCACAAGCTTTGTTCGAAGCCTCTAGATATCTTAATTGGAATAACATGGCAAAACCAGAACTACACTTTCAAGGACTAATGGAGAGGCTAGAATATTTGATAGAAAGCAAAGAGAAAAAGGATCAGCATAGGAACCCTATTGTCCCAGAGACTCAGGAAAGGAATGCACCATCCCTGTCTCAAGTACCCAATACAGAAAGCCAGGACAATTTATCTTCCATACAGAGGTACTCACATGAATTTTTGAGAGAAATACAAGAAGAGAAATGGAGAAAAGAACAAGGAACTCATCCTCCTATTCAAGAAATAGACGATTTACAGGAACAATTTCCCCAAGACATCCCCTCTATTTATGATGAGGTAGAGGTGGAGCAACTGAGTGAACCCACAGGATTTGAATCTAATTCTTTACAAGAATTACCTCAGTTCACAGGGCCTTGGGAAGCAAAGTCTATTAGTATGAGAGCACCCACGATAATAGTGAGGAATGGAGAATCAGTGATCCCTAGGAACACGGAAGTGATCAAGAACACGAAAGTACAGTGTAATCTCACTCTAGAGGAATTGTTAAAGGTAAAACCTGAATTGTGGAAGCACGTAGCAAATCAATTCCCTGAGCTAGCTACCACACCCTCTCAGATAGGATCACATAAGAAGGTACCAGAGATACCTGTGGAAAAGATTGGAGACGTAAGCGAAGGAGAGGAAGGTAACACATATCTTCCAATAACCCATCAAGGCTACACCACGAAAGCCATCTTAGACTCAGGAGCCGGAGTAGCCATAGCTACTACCGCTTTATGGAAACGTTGGGGTAAGCCAGCCCTCAGACCCACCAGGATGAAGCTACAAATGGCTGATGGACACATAGAAAAACCATTAGGCTTACTAGAAGGCATATCTCTCACCACTTGTGGTGTAGAATTTGAGCATACCTTTGCCATTTGTGACTTTGCTAAAAATCATGCGTATGAGATGATATTGGGACGACCATTCATGCGTCAGTTGCAAATTGTACAAGATTGGGGAACTAATTCTTTGTACTTGCAACATTTAGGAGTGACTACCAAAGTCAATCTTAAAGACTATTCACATAGAGATGTACCCCCAATACAATGGAATACCATCCATAAGACACCAGTAGAGACGGAATCCGTGCACTCATTAGAATCAGATCCTTCTTGGTTGCATGAGGATACCCATTTATGGATGTGTAAAGTAGCCAAACAAGAGGAAGAGCGGTTAGAAGCCAGGACCTTAGGTGCGGAACAACATCCACGAACCCTTCAAGATCCAGCCTATGCACCTGTAGTATTCCCAGACGAGGAGTTTGAACCCCATGGTTGGGCGGAAATCCTAGCAACCATGGATGTAGCCATCAATGAAGAACAATGGACACCCCACTGTGACGAGGATGGCTATGACATTTCAGTTTTCACGATAGAGCCAATCATGGGCGATGCAATTTTAGAAGAGTGTGAACCAGACACTGATGCATTTGAGGATGCGAGCGATTTTGATTTAGAATCAATTATCATGGACCCACCCTTTGCATCAGAGGAAGAATATTTCTACGAAATAGAGACTCACACTCAGAGACACGAGGACATAACGAACGAGGTAAGGTTAGCCACAGAAGTGACTACTAAGAGTGAAGGCAAGAAGAGAAAGAAGAAAGAAACCATGTCAGAAAAAGAAGAATCTTTGTTTGAAGTACCCGAGAATTTCAAGAAATATGAAATCGACGATAGAAGAATCATGGTACGGATGCCTAATAGAAAGGCGAATGACGGACAAGTATATGATAACCGAGAGAAAACCAAGAAAATAATAGTTGCCATAGAAGGAGAAGAAGAAAAATGCACATACATAGGGCATGATTTGACGACTGAAGAAGAAGAAGAGTTAGTTGCCCTATTGCGCGAATATAGAGATGTTTTTGCTTGGAGTTACAAAGATTTGAAAGGAGTAGACCCAGATATATGTTCTCATAGAATCCCTATGACTCCAAATGCGAAACCGACAAAACAGAAACCTTACACGTACAATGATAACTACGCTGCGAAGATTAAAGAGGAGATAGATCGCTTGATAGAAGCAGGATTCATTTACGAAATTGAGCATACCGAGTGGGTATCCCCCATTGTGGTTGTGCCCAAGAAGAATGGAAAATTGCGTGTGTGTATTAACCTTAAAAAAGTTAATGCCGCCACGATTAGAGATAGTTATCCTCTTCCTATCACAGAACACCTATTGGAGAGAGTTGCGGGCAAGGAAGTTTACAGCTTTCTTGATGGATTTTCAGGCTATAATCAAGTAGCCATTGCTCCAGAAGACCAACACAAGACGGCTTTTGCCACAGAATGGGGCATATTTGCATTTCGAGTAATGCCATTTGGCTTGACAAATGCACCCGCTACTTTCCAGCGACTCATGTGTCATGTTTTTAAGGAATTCTTACGCAAGAGCTTGGAAGTTTATGTCGATGACTTATGTGCTCATTCAAATGTAAGACAGACACATATTCCAGAGTTAAGACAAATATTTGACAAATGTCGAGAATATCAGGTTTGTTTGAACCCAGAAAAATGCGTTTTCATGGTCAGACAAGGCAAAATTCTAGGACACATTGTGTCAAAAAATGGGATCTCTACGGATGAGGAAAAGGTGAAGGTAATTGCGGAATTACCTAGACCAACTAATGTGAAAGAGGTACAGGCATTTATGGGCCATTGCGGTTATTACAGGAGATTCATACACATGTATGCAATCATAGCCAAGCCTTTGTACTCTCTTTTAACCAATTTTGAGTGGACAGATGAATGTGAAAATTCATTCAATGAACTTAAACGACGCTTGTGCTCAGCACCTATATTGACTACCCCAGATTGGAGTAAGCCATTCCATGTACATGTGGATGCATCCAATTATGCCATAGGATGTGTGTTAGCACAACCCACGAATGAAGGTAACACAGATCTCCCCATAGCCTACGCCAGCAGACAACTGAACGCAGCAGAAAGAAATTACACCACAACGGAACGAGAAGGATTAGGGATGATCTACGCGGTAAAGAAGTTTAGGCACTACTTGTTGGCCAACAAATTCAAGTTCTTTACAGATCACCAAGCCCTATTATATTTAGTCAACAAACCATGTAACACAGGACGATTGATACGTTGGTTTCTATTACTCATGGAGTATGATTTTGAAGTGGTAGTTAGGAAAGGAAAGACACATCTTAGAGCCGACCACCTTTCAAGATTAACCTCAGGAGAAGCTCCTCAAGGAGTAGCGGATGATCTACCAGATGCATACTTGTTTAACCTTGAGATAGCACCAGAATGGGCTAAGCCTATAGTCCCTATTCTGACATACGGACCCAAGAACCCTAGGATAAAGATCAGAGAAGGAGAGATTACCAAGTCACAGAGGTATCAAATAATGGCAGGAAGCATATATAAACAGGATAATCAAAAGATTCTTGCTTGTTGTGTAGATGAATCAGAACATGCGAATTGGTTGCAATTAGCACACGTAGGTGCACTAAAGCAACATCATTCAAAACATCGAACATTACAGACTCTGCAGAGATTGGGAGTATATTGGCCTACGATGGAAGCAGATGTCTACAAGTTGTGTAAGGAATGCCATGTTTGTGGTGAAAGACCACCAGTAGAGCATGCAACACTATATCACGTGTCTCTCACACCAGACTGGAGTGAACCTTTAGTGACCTACTTGAGGACGAACACATTCCCTCAAGGCATGTCCTTAGCTCGACAACGCAGTCTAGAGCAGGAAGCTCAAGACTATTCACTTATTGGCGATAACTTATACAAAAGAGGACGAGATGGATATCTAAGACAATGTGTCCATGAGAGCGATTATCTTAGCATACTAGAGACTGCACACCAAGGTGTTGCAGGAGGTCATTTTGGACCCGATAGGATAATCAAAGCCATCCTCTTTGCAGGATTATGGTGGCCCACTCTTCACATGGATGCTCATACCTATGTAAAGAGATGTGATGTGTGCCAAAGAACTCAGTTCCCTACTCGCAGAGACGAAATGCCATTGAAACCCATGATGGGCGGACGTGCATTTTCTAAGTGGGGTATAGACTTTGTAGGACCCATCAACCCCCCTGCAAAAGGTACACATGCGGAATACATTATTGTTGCCACAGATTATCTTACGAAATGGGTAGAGGCAAAAGCCACAAAAAAGAATGATGCTCACACGACTGCAAAATTCTTATTTGAAAATGTCTTTACAAGATATGGATTGCCTATAGAGTTAGTGAGCGATCGAGGCACTCACTTTCTAAACCAAGTCATTGAATATTTGTTACAGGATTTTATGGTGATTCACAAGAAATCTGCACCATATCATCCTCAGGCCAATGGTCAGGCTGAAAGCACTAACAAGATACTTTGTAATGTACTGACGAAACTCGTGAACAACAAACGTTCAGATTGGGACAAACAGCTACACCACGCTGTTTGGGCATATAGAGTAGCCTACAAGACCGTACTCAATGCAACTCCCTTTCAGATGGTTTTTGGTCAGAATGCAGTGCTTCCTTTGGACTTCTTGATACCGACCCTTAAGGTTGCACAAGAACATCAGTGGACCGGCCATGAATTATCAGCGAGAATAATGGACTTGGAACGATTAGGAGAAACCAGGCTAAAGGCAGCAGCAGGAATATACGCAGCAAAGAAGCGACAGAAAGCATATTTTGATGCACATGTGAAAGATAAAGGCCTAAAATAAGGAGATTTAGTTCTAGTATATACGCTGAAACAGCACGCACGGAAGTTAGAAAAGCGAGGTTATGGACCTATGATCATTAACAGACTTTCGACTAGTGGAGCAGTACAGTTAGCTACCTTAGAAGGAGATATAATGCCTAATTACATTAGTGGCTGTAGAGTCAGACTATATCAAGAACCTCTTACTGAGGATATGCTTAGACGACTCACGTTGGCAAAGAAGCGTAAGGAGGAAGAAAATAGAATACGAGCTGAAGCTCAGGCAGAAGCCATAGAACGCATTAAGCGCATGAAGCTAAGAAGACAAGGACTAGGGAGAGAACATTATAACCATCTGGAAACATCACCCAGATATCCCATGGCCATGTGTCAAGTAAAGTCAACCACACATCCTAGCATAGTGGACAGGAGACCATTCATTACAGTTAGGCTAGAGCACGGTAAACATAGTCAAGAACTCAGGGCTTTGATTGACTCAGGTGCTGCGACTAGTGCGATTAGATGGTCCCACTATAAGGCTTCAGGAATAGAAATGCGGCCAATTGAGGCATACCTCATAGGCCTAGGAGGCATGGAAACCCCTTGCATGGGTGAGGTGGACCTTCCTATCCTCATAAAGGATGTGACCATGACGGCGAAGTTACTAGTGTGCCATGATGACGACCTGATAGAACCCCTAATCCTTGGCCAAGATTGGCTATACGATCACTCAGTGGACCTAAATCTTAGACAAGGCTCCTTACAGATTGGAACCTTAGAGCAGAAGCGAGTGATACCGCTTGACTTCCCTAACGGCATTCCGCTTGACGGTTGTGACCCTAGACCCTATGAAATACATGCGACGGAAGACCTGAAGATCTTTAATCAGACCAGTCACGTTACGTCTACACCAACCCACTCGGGCTGGGCTATGGACAGTTGTCAATCAGAAGGACGACAGGAGATCTTCCCTGGGACTTCCTGCAAACTAGAAGAGACAGTTACCCAACTGCATGGGCAGATGGACACGATCAGCGGTCAGGTGGGTTGCATCAGCGGCCAAATGAGCACGACACCCTGCGGTGCTCATCCTTCCAAACTTGTTGCGGACTGGCCTAGATTAAAGTTAAAGAATGCATCACTTCCTAATGGGCAGGTCACGCAAGTGTTGGATCTCCCTTCTTTTCCAAATCAGAGTGTCCATCCGACCTCTCACCCTCAACAACAACAGAGTCAACCACGACGAAGGAACCCAGACCGACTGCAGTACCAGAAGATACAACAAGGAAGGCAGTTTAGGCCACCCAAAGGAAGCGGCACCAGACAAATATGGGTGCCAAAAGGACAAAAAGTACCGAAAAACTCCAACCAAGCAGAGATCGACAAGAAAAAGGCAGAACAGAAACAAAATCAGTATCCACCATCCCCTCGACCTCCTTCTACAGGTCCGAGCATTCGACAAATGTGGATCGCCAAGAAGTACCTTACCCATAGACCCACGCCCACGCAGATTTGGGTACCCAAACCATGTATCATAGCTCAACCCATAAGCCATGTAATATATAACCCCCACAACTCATTTCATCCCTCGATACCACCACACCCGACACCACCCTTTGCCCCTCAGCAGAAACCCACCACCCACTCAAGGACTCTTAGGAAATGGATACCGAAGCGTGTCCAATCGTCTTCCCCTAATCCCATGTCTGACAAAACTACCCCCCCGACTAACATACAACCTTGTAATAAATCACTAACCTTTAAACCTTGTATAAATTCACCCACCATCATCACACGTCACTCATAATCTCATCTCATCAAGAAATGTATGCATAATCTGAAACGTGTAGGTGTCTAGAGACATGCACTAGTGCTGCAAGACGCATTGCATCCCTCACATCACAGCACTTGGCTACACGGGTTACGCATCAGTTATGGAAAGGGATTGCGGTCTCACTTTAATGGGATCATAATTAATTTCCATGCTAATGTGTTAATCTTTTGTAGCAGATCTTTCTCATTAGCGCATCCGTCACCATGCAAACCGACGAAGGAACATCAGGAGCAGGCCCTAGTGTTGCGGCAGTGCCCCTCAACGTGCTACGAGCAGAATCCCACCCGACTGCTCCACCGCCGGAATTCCAAGGATTTCCAGGGCCCATGCCTATTGACAATCCACCTATGGGCTACACTGAAAAGATACACCGGAACTCTCATTGGTTTCAGGGACTTGCAGGACCCCTTGCGGACGCGGACTTTATATTTGAATCCACTTTGACATTTGATGACCGCACGTGGGGAAAGTACCAGTTTTTCTCCAGAGAGTTCGAAGCCCTACAAAGCACCCAGGATTTAACTCACGTTTGGGCCAGAGCAGGCTTCACAGAGTATTTCAGTGATCCTCTGCCCAAACCGGATTTTTACAGGTGCTATTATTTAATCACTACATTGCTGGCATCAGAGAATAAGGACATCCCAGGAACCTTCATATTGCCTACCCTAGTGGATGATCCACCTTACAAGAGATTTTATCTCTCTAAAGACTTAATCAGAGCAGCCATTAAGATTCATGGAACCCACACACCCACAGATCAAGAGAGATTAATTCCAGAACCGATGAAACGTGGGGATGTCACGAAGTGGGAAGAGATTTCGGCCATTACACCTGAGTTGTCAAAGCCACTAAGAATATGCATGCAACATTTTGCATTTCCAGCTCAGGACAGATTTACCATGCCACACAAAAGAATATGGTTCGGATTGTATTTGGCATGTACGGGACCTCAAACAGTTGATCTGGCAAGCTGGATCATAGATCAAATGTATCTGGCACAGCACAGATGGGAGCGCAAGAAGGTGCTTAACGGATGTTGTGCGCTCACTAGAATTGTGTATATGTGTTTGGCTTATGACTTGCCCATCGAGCGTGCATTAACAGGAGAGGAATTGAAGGCATTCAAGGGCACAACGAAGAAAGCCAGGAAGCCCAGTAGGACACGGGCAGGTAAGCGCATGCGAGGCACCATCCCTTGCCTCCAAGTGCCAGAGTCGCCATCACCACAACCTTCTCCCGAGCGACCACAAACAGAAGCGGCTCCCACTGTACAACCTATTCGCATAAGGTTGTCCAGACCAGTGGTTACGGAGGCCACCACTAGTACCGCTGCACCTCAGGCAGCTGCCACCCCAGAACCCACCACCACAACAGCAGAAGCTCCCACCACTATTGGTGCGGAAGCGTTTTCTTTCCCGATACCACATATGGAGGCCGACCCCATAAACACGACATTTGATTTTGAGATGCCTGACGCATTCTCAAACGAATTCCAGTATTCAGAAGCACAACTGTTCTCCCAGGAATATGAGCGTCCCAGCTACCCTACTACGCCGCGAGATTTGCCACAGGGACAAGCTGTGTCGAGCTCTGAAGAAGAAAGAACCGAAACAGACGACGATCAAGGCGACGATGAAGCCAGCCGGGGCTCACATGACGAACAGACAGAGGGCCAAGGCCAACAAACCGACACACACGGCGACACCAGCACATATGAAGATGAGACATTCGAAGCCGCAGCGTACACACTGGCTATAAAGAAATTATATCGTACCATGGAGAAGGTCTGGGCACGAAAGAAGTTAACTGAAGAGGAGAGCCAGGCATTAATTGAACAGGAACTCATCTCCGGAAGATTCGAAGACGCATATATCAGAGGGTTCAGAGAGTTAGTCAAATCAGTAGGCTCCCATGAAGCACTCAGGTTTTTACAAAGAAAGCAACTACCACAGTTTGATCCCCGCAGAGTGCGACTACTTTCAAAACCTGGGGAGTATATTCGTGTACCAACAGGAGCCCAATCTTCAGCACAAGCCAGGGAGGCACGCCTCGCCCCCGAACGTTCATTAACCGCAGAAACCATCCTTGTAGATTCGCCACCCCGTACCACCATTGTACATACCACTACTATCCTCGAAATAACATCCACCCCTTCGACTCCCCTCTCACCTCATCTTTCACCAACCCATCCCGTATCACCCGCACACCCACCTGCTTTCCCCACATCCACACCTATACAAAGCAACATAGCCACAACCTCTTCCTTACCCATTCATACCACCATGCCCACACCCAACCCTCCGCATCCATATGTTAACCCCTTCACCCCTTCATCCTTCCCAGCGTTTCCCCCACCTCTAAGACCCCCATTCCCCTTCCTAACCCCACTAACCTTCTCACCAGTCTCACCTCCCCAGCCTACCATAACCCCTATTTCCCCGTTTCACCAAACTATTCCAACCATCCCCCCTGTAAACTACTCTACGTTTGTAAATCCCGTATTCACACCTACACAACCACCCACGATTACACCACTTTTCACAGTCACAACACTAAACACGTCCAATGGCATGGACATATCACCATCCACCTCACCACCACCCACTCCACTCACAGCACCCTCATATTTAGGCACTTCACAATTTTCCACAATCACCACTGCATCCACCTTCCCAACCCCATTTCCCATTCCCGCTGCATCCACTTCCACTGCATCCTCATTTAGTACTTCATTACTACTATCGCCCACCATAGACACCGCATTTCAACACATGTTCACATGCATGACGCAAGTCCGCGAGGAGTTTGCATCACTCGGCACCCACTATCAACAGCTGCAGACGACAACGAATGAATTACAAACGCAGCTTAATTTGTTATCAATTGAGAACGCCTCACTGAACAGCCGATACCAGGATTTACGAGAGGCCTATCACAAGTTAGAACTAGAAAGTGAGGAGAAAAGCAAAGAGGCCACCGCGGATTTGGATAACCTACTTAGAGCCCAGACTGTCCGCAATGCAACGCTTACTAGAAATATGGGCTTACTAAGAAGACACTTAGCCGCAGCAAAAGAGGAGAACCAGAGACTCCAAGAGCAGAATAGAGAGAACTTGGAGGCGGCTTTAGATCATCCAGAACAACCACTAAGTCCGAGCAGATTCAAGGCAATCCCATCCGAGTCGATGCGGATGTTGCTAGACGACCATGTTCGATTGCTCGAGGACTATGATCGTATGAACGAAGAACATCAAAAGTTAAAGGAAGATCACAAACTGCTGCAGCTCAGAGAACCCGCAACACAACAAGTACAAATAGCAGCAGAATTACCAGCACCTGCGGACCCTGCCCCTGAAATTTTAGAGGAACTCAACGCACTCCGGGCCCAGGTAATAAATCTTGAATCTAGAATTGCAGTCTATGAAGCACCACCAAGGCCAGACTCCCCACCGGAGCTACCAGCTGAGGAAGAAACCGTCACTATCCCGGTGGAGGAGACATTTGAAGAGGCATATGAACCGATACCCATCCCAGGCGGACGTGTCACGGCCGAAGGCCAGATGACCTACGAATTACCTACCCCCGCGTGGATGAAGACAGTTGAAGAACTCGGAACGACACACTCGGCCAGAGTAGAGGCACAGTTACATGCCATGGCCATGATTGAAGAGAGGATTTTACAGTCACCATTCTTTGCTCAATTGGCCCCGCGACGATACATATCTGGGCATGAGCTCCAATATAAACCGTACTTCATGTTAATGGCCGAATACCAGTTAGCCATAGAGAAAGAAACAGGTATGAAACCAACGCATGCCACTCAATTCGAGCCAGAGGACTTGCCACCAAGGGCGCAGAGAGGTGAAATCCATCAACCAGACTGGCGCAAAGATTTATTGCAAAACTATCCAGAGATGATGAGCACGTGGGTGAAAGCGCCGCTGCACTTAAAATTTAACCCGTGCTGGGGACCAGTACCACGACGCCGCTCTTGGACTGCATTCGCTATTAAAGTACAAAATAATAAGCAGTGCCAAGACTGGTTGAACTATCCCTATTTCAAGCCACCAATCGAGTTACCCACAGTAGGCTACATGATGGCGACGATCCGCCACTGGCTCCCTAGGTTAAAACATATGGATGATATTGCCGCGCACATGACTGTCAAAATTTTTGACATGATGCAAATGATCTTTAAAGTCTTCCGACGTATCAAGGCTCCCCACGTAAACACCCCGGGCTTTGAGCATGGCAACTTTGATTTAGTCTATGATATGAGCACAACGCCATCGCTACGGGTGTGTTATGCCTGGCACTGCAGGATCAAATACCTACCGGCATGCTACAAACAGACATTCGAAGAAATGTTCACCACCGGCTTTTGGGAGTACCATTCAGAGGTATTTATAAGCAGGCCCACACATTTATTGCAATTATTCGCCTGTGAACGAATGGTGTACTCCACACATTATCAGCTCCCACCACCAGACGAGCCGCAACCTATTGATTGGGAGAAACTCGAGGCTGATCTGGCCCGAGGCATTCATATCTCAGAGCACACCCTCGCTCAAGACCTCCTACAGAACTATATCCGGCAGACCTCACAACAAGGTTCTGTCAGGGACGACAGAAGCGAGAGGGAGGGGGGTGTTGGAAGCAGCCAGAGGCACAGACGCCACGGAAGCATGTGAAGACGAAGCAGGGAGCCAGTCGGATCATTTTTTCAAAACAATTATATTTTTATTACCTCTTCAAACATCCAACAGTGATTTTCATCACTCTTGTAACATATGTAATATAGACAAAACCCCATTTTGTAATCCATAGCTCCATTTTGTGCAAGCCGAGGAGTCCTCGAGCTTGAGGAGCTTAGGTAGAATACTCGTACCAAATTTCGTTATTTTTAGACATCGTTTACCCTTCCAAATAGTCTCTAGGACCTAATTTTTAACTAGGCCGGTCACTAGATGTGAAACCGGTCAAAACTAGTCTAGAAACTATAAAAAGAGCTAGAGAGCTCATTTTTGAGGTTGGTTCATTTTGGTTAGTGTGAGCTTAGAGCTAGTTTGAGCTTGTGAGAGTATTCTTGAGTAATAGAGCTAATTTCCCACCTTCCATTGTGTCTTGCTTGTCTCTTCATTGTGTGTGTGTATGTGTGTGTGCATCTTTGTGCTTCTCACCTTCACTCTCACATCATCTCACGTTCACGATCTTCATATCACTCCTACCTCTCCCACTGATTGACATTAAGGAGGTGAAGCTTCTTAACGTGGTTCTCACCATTGTGCTAGAGCAACAGGGATGGTCTGGGAATGAATATCTCGGAATGATATTCCCAGAATCCCGTGACAAACATCTCTTCAAACGTTTGTTTGAAACAGGCCGGTAGATATTTGATGCGAGCGTGCCATGCATACACAACACTGATCGATGGAGTCGTGCTCATGTCGTATACAAGGTCCTGGTTCCCTTCATTAAATCCTAGTGCTGAGAGATGCGGTTCCTTGACATTTTTGAAGGTCCTGAAGGTGACCAGCATTAGTTCGAAAATTTTCAGGCACATCTGAGTCATGATATCAGGAACATTCTTGAAACGGACCCCCCAGTGTCGGATCGTTGAAATCATATAGCCAACGGTAGGTGCGCCTTTAGGGGGTGCGAAGTACACATAATTTAGCCACTTCTCACATCCTTTAATCGTCAGCACTGTATGTGTGTACTCCGGCCAGGACCTTCTTCGAAACACAGGGCAATAACATGGATTATATTTGATGTATAATGGCATGTTGTTCCATGTTCTTACCATTTCCGGGTAGGTTTCGAGCAGTCGAATTCTCCATGTTGGTTGGCGGATATGTCCTTGCTTGGCACTCTCTGGGATGTCATCGGGTGCAAATTGGGTGGCAGAGGTGGGTTCCCTTGAGGTGTGGCGCTTGATCTCCGCATTATAATCCGCCATCAGTACGCAAAAAGGTACATACAAATCATCTGATGGCCCGATCCACCTATGGTGTGAAAGATTCTGGAAATAATCAGATTTTATGACCACCTCTTCCAATTTTGACATCAATGCGATTTGGACGGCCACCCTGTCGTCATGTGTCGTGGCTACTTTCTCTAACTTTTGCATCCATTCCGGTGCCTCGATCTCAATTGTGTCCATGCCCTGTTCTGTGCGCTTACCTCCGGGTGTTGGCATCGGGACATAGGGGTCCTCAAATGTTTCTTCTACCTCAATTGGCACCAGGTCGTCAGGCTCGGGGTCTACCAGAGGAGAGGGCTGACGCTCATATTGCATAACCTTGCTGCGTAATTCCTCAATTTCGGCCCGGAGTTTAGTAATTTCTTCAGCTGTTTCTTCTGCTATATTCGGACTGGGTTCTGTCTGTCGAGTGGCCAACTGTCTTCGTAACTCATCTCTTTCTTTTTCTAAAGCGGCATGGGCCGCCATTAAGTCTGCATGAGTTTCTAATACCACCTGCATATTCTCAGAGGGTATTGCCTTGAAGCGTTCTGGGTCAATCTCTTGTGGGGAACCCTCCATGGCTGCTTCCAGGTTTTCTTCGTTCTGTTTCTGTAATCTCTTATTCTCTTCTAACGCGGTCGACATATGCTTGCGGAGGAGGCCCAAGTTCCGTCGAAGTTTCAGGTTTTCCGTGATCTGAGAATGGAGCAGCTCGTCCATGTGTCGTCGTTCTTCATCATCTGTTTGAGGTGGGTTGGCTTCTAGTTGTGCGTATTGCTCCTGTAATGTCACGTGCTGCTGCTCTAATTGCTGCTTCAGCTCTTCAAGATCCCTACATCTCGCTTGGAGATCCTCGTGGCGTTGGAAGAGCCTTGTATGTTGGTCGTCCAAGTGTTGGTAATGTTGCTGGAGTTGGGCCATGCATTGATGCATATTATTAAATAAGTTACCTAGAGGAATAGTATTGAATGCAGAGGGGTAGGGAAAGGGAAAGGGGGTTGTGAATGCAGTACTGGGGACGGGTGAGGGGGGAGGTGGGGGAATGGGAGATTGGGGGTAAATGGGGGATGGGAGAGGTGCAGATGTGGGTGATACCTCCATGAAAGTGGGATTCGTGGTGGGAGTGACTGTGAACATGGGGATTGTGGTGGCGGTGAGGGTGGTGAATGTGTATAGAGGTGTGTGTAATTGTGAACTTCTAGGAAGTGTGCTCGGGGTAGTGAGGTGCACCGTGGTTGTAGTTAGACTTATGTTTTCAGTGGGAGTAGAGTGTGTGGGTTGGCTGATGGTTTGTGCGTTGGTGTGTGTAGTGGTTTCAGAGGTGGTGACAGTGGAGGTTACAGTGGTGGAGGGAGGTGAGTGAGGTCGATGTGGGGGAGAAGGTGGCAAGGGAGGTGATGGGGGTGCACTCGATGTGTGGACTTCCTCGGTGTCGTGAACTGTGTGTGCCGTGCCAGTGGTTGTGGGGGTGCCTTGTGGTCCTGATCCTAATACATTCATTTGTTTTCCCGATTGTGGGGGGCGTCTTCCATATCTTCTCTCTGTTCTTCGTGAGTGCACAAGTGCTGTGTGCACAGTTTCCGGTACTCCTAAAGCATCTGATATCATTTCCAAGGTGGCACGGTATTGCTCGTCCACACCTTCCTCCTCCAGAATCTGGTTCATGAGAGCTTTACCTGCAGCTAATGAGAGCCTGTGTTGCTCTTGAACTCGGTTCATTGTTTCGTAAAGCTTCTTTAATGCGCTAGTGTAGGCGGGGGCACCTTCCAGTACTTGTAGGGCTTCTGGATCATACTCTTGTTCTTCGGGTTCTGAATGTCCGCCCGGTGTCTCCCCAGGAGCTTCTTCTTCAGTGTCCACGTTGACTATGTCTGGTTGGTTGGGCTGTGCTTGGTCTGGGGCAGTTTGCTGTCCACTGGCTTGCTCTTCTTCAACTTCTGCATTTACAGCTTCTATGATTCTTGCAACTTCTTCGTCAGTTAAATCCTCTAGAGTGAACCCATGCGGGAACTCCAGATCAGTCGGTACTGGTGGAAATACAAGATTGGGGCCATCTGTGCTGTGCCTGGGAAGCCTGATAGTAAATGGTTGCACTCTTCGTGGAAGTCTTGGGGTTGTCTCAGGCATCAGGGTTGCCCCGCGAGCTTGTGCACAAGGCATCTGGACAGTGCCTCGCATCTTCTTTGAGGGAGGCCCTACAGTTGACAATCTGCGTTGAAATTCCTGAGCTCTGGACCAGATCAGAGCCCTTTGCACCGGTACATCATAGGCGAGACATCTGTATACAATTCGTGTGAGTGCACAGCAACCATACAATACAGATCTTTGCTTCTTATACCATCTCTGATGAGCCATATGAATCTGGTCGATAATCCAGTGGGGCATATTGATGGTCAACTCAAAAGCATCCGCCAGGTAGAGGCTAAACCAGATCTTTTTGGGAGGCATTGTGAATCTATCCTGCGCGGGGAAGGCGAAATGTTGCATGACCATACGTAAGTGGATGGCGATCGTGGGTGTCATTGCAACCATGTCCTTCAGCTTTGTCAGATTCCTGTTCTTCATGTTGTCTGGAACCATTGTCTCTTTCTCTGTTGGAATGTGCATTCCCTGCATGTCGAGTGCTTCTCTTACCAGATTGATAGTTAAGCGGAAACGCTTCAGCTCGTTGCCCCTTGTAAGTGATGGGAGCACAAAGGAGCTGTATCCTTTCTTGTCTTTGCTGGAGGTGAGGGTACTAATGAGATATGAGCATCTTAGGAAATCTGGCTTTGGTAGTTGGGACTTGAAGTAGTCATAAAGCCCTGCCTTCTTCCAGATCGGCTTCAATCCTTCGTTATTCTGTAGCCTTTCAAATTCCCGGGTAAAGAAGTGGTATCGGCCCCATCGTCCATTGAACTCGACTTCGGATTCCCACATATACGTGCCTTCACCCAGGGGGCCAGCAACGTCACTGAACCAATGTGAGGCTTTGCCCACCGGCATTGTGTGTCCCTGCGGGGGATTCTGAATTGGTATGGCGTGCAATGCCCGTAATGCCGTTGGTCTTTCCTTTAACTCCTCCTCGACTGGAAGACTTTCGATGTCCACCACTTATAGGCTGGAGCCTGCCTGGGAGCTAGTTCCTACTGTATCAGCCATTTTTACTTCTTGTTGTCTGTCTCTGTGAGAATATACACACAGGTGTTAATATTGTACAGGACAAGGGAGGACCGTTGTTGTTCCCATCACAATATTAACATGAGGGTCGGGAGCGAATAATGGGTTAGTAAGTGTTCGGTGCACGTGTGTGTGGTTAATGCTTGGGTAATCCTAGGAGACTAATGAAGTTAGCTATTGGGTATGAATTTACAAATTGGGGTCGGGGGGTTTATTACAGGTCTGAGGCTGCCAAATGCAGTGGATGGGCTTTGCTTTCGGTTTCGTAGAGACTCTAGAGAGCTTTCTCGGTGGTGCGGTTTGAAAATGAGGCTTTTTAGGGACCCATTTACAATTGATTACATGCGCGCTCTTGGGTCTTGGTGTGTTCTTGAGTGTTGAGAACGAGTGAATACTGGCAGTATGCGTAGCTGCGTCATGCTGCATAGGTTGTGGCCTTGGCGTAGCTACTTGTGCCTTCAAGCAAGCCTTAGGCACCCAAATTTGTCTTGATTGTGGGCTTGCCTTCATCGACTTCTTGGGCACCCAAATAGATTTTACTTTAGCAGAAAAATTTCTGAAAGACTTCTTATTAGCGTCGTGTTGTTGGTTACTAATAAGAGGCTTTGCCCATGTAGTTGACGGTGGTGCAACCGGTTGTTCGCCTTTCCGCACCCACACCTGGTTTATTTTCTGGGACATTCTGCTGCGCAGGTACTTTTGATCTCGGACATAGATAGTACTCTGCTTCTTCTGCCTTTGATCCACCTTTGGTTGCTGCCTCCTTCTGGCCTTTGGAAAAGAAGGGAGTTCTTTTGCATTCCTGACTCCTTTTTTGCGAATATCATTCCTCTGCAACACAGGGTTTTGAACAAGAACAGCATGGTCATCTTCATGTGCACCCCTGGAAGGACCAGGAGTTTGTGCCTTTCCTAGTTCCTTGAGTGCTCCATTGTCTAATTCGACTGTAACTCGACTATGATTGATCCAGACCTGGAGAAGTCCACTTCTTAGGTTTAAATTGACCGCTTGGTCATAGATCCAATCTTGACCCAAGACGAGAGGTTCAGTGAGATCCTCATCTTGACACACTAGTACTTTAACTGTCATTACCTCATCGTGAATGTAAAGGGGAAGTTCCACCTCGCCCATGCAAGGGGTTTCCACGCCTCCCAATCCTATGAGATATGCTTCCACAGGATTGACAGTTAACTGCAACTCTTGACAGTAAGACACTCTAACAGCACTAGTGGCTGCACCTGAGTCAATCAAGGCTCTTACGGTTCTTGCACTCTTTCCTCGTCCCATATCTATGGTTATGAAAGGACGTCTATCGATTATTCTATGCGAGCTTGTTCCTGCAACTTCACACATAGCCATGGGACATCCTTGATCTGCATAGTCATTTGCTCTAGTCTGATCTCGGCCTTGCCTTCGTAACTTCATCCTTCTGATGCGTTCTAAAGCTTCTGCTTGAGCCTCTTCTCGAATGCGCTTTTCTTCCTCTTTGCGTTTCTTAGCAGTATTGAGTCGGCTGAGCATTTCCTCCGTGAGGGGTTCCTGATACAACTTGACTCTACAACCGCTAATATAGTTAGGGAGAACATCACCCTCTAATGTGGCTAACTGTACTGCTCCACTCGTGGAGATCCTATTGATGATCATTGGTCCGTAGCCTCTCTTTTCTAGCTTCCTTGCGTGTTGTTTCAGTGTATAGACTAAAACTAGATCTCCTGCTTTCAAACCCTTCTCCTTTACGTGGGCATCAAAGTATGCCTTCTGTCTCTTCTTGGCTGCATATATTCCTGCAGCGGCTCTCAGTCGTGTTTCTCCTAATCGTTCAAGGTCAAAAATCCTAGAGGAGAGTTCATGGCCTGTCCATTCGTGCTCTTGTGCTACTTTCAACGTAGGAATCAGGAAATCCAAGGGTAGCACAGCGTTTTGACCGAATACCATCTGAAAGGGGGTGGCTTGGAGTACCGTTTTGTAGGCCACTCGGTATGCCCAAACAGCATGGTGTAGCTGTTTGTCCCAATCAGAGCGTTTAGTGTTCACTAATTTCGTCAGTACATTGCATAAGATCTTATTAGTGCTCTCAGCTTGTCCATTCGCTTGAGGGTGATAAGGGGCAGACTTTTTGTGTATTACCAAGAATTCTTGGAGTAGATTCTCAATCACTTCATTCAAGAAATGAGTGCCTCTATCACTTACAAGCTCTATAGGTAGCCCGTATCTTGTGAATACATTCTCAAACAAGAATTTGGCAGTTGTTTGAGCATCGTTCTTTGTCGTAGCCTTTACCTCTACCCACTTGGTGAGATAATCTGTCGCAACAATGATGTATTCCGCATGAGAACCCTTAGCTGGGGGATTAATAGGACCTACGAAGTCTATTCCCCACTTAGAGAATGCACGTCCACCCATCATAGGTTTCAGTGGCATCTCATCTTTGCGTATAGGATACTGAGTCCTCTGACAGACATCACACCGTTTCACATAGGTATGTGCATCCATGTGAAGGGTAGGCCACCAGAAACCCGCAAATAGAATTGCCTTGATCACCCGATCTGGTCCAAAGTGTCCTCCTGCTACACCTTGGTGAGCAGTTTCCAAGATCTTGAGATATTCACTTTCATGGACACATAACCTCAGGTAACCATCTTTACCGCGTTTGTATAGATTATCACCAATAAGTGAGTAATCCAAGGCTTCTTGTTCTAAACTCCTCTTCCTAGCCAGAGTCATGTCTGGAGGGAATGTGTTTGTCCTCAGGAATGATACTAGTGGTTCGCTCCAATCTGGCACAATGGATACTTGATAAAGAGTGGCGTGTTCCACTGGTGGTTTGGTGCAACAGATTGGGCATTCCTTGCACAACTTTTGGACATCCGCTTCCATGGTTGGCCAATGCACTCCGAATCTCTTTAGAGTCTGTAAAGTTCGTTGCTTTGAATGGTGTTGCTCTAGTGCACCTACATGTGCTAATTGCAACCATTTAGCGTACTCATCCTCTTCTACGCAACAAGCCAAGATCCCTTGATCTGTGTGCTTGTACATGCTTCCGGCCATGATGTGATACTTTTGGGCTTTTACGATCTCTCTATTCCGTGTGTTTACCACAGGATGGTTAGGCCCGTATGTCAATACTGGTACCAATGGCTTAGCCCACTGTGGCACCACTTCCAAATTAAACAAGTAAGCATCAGGAAGGTCATCTGACACTCCTTGTGGGGCTTCCCCAGATGTGAGCCTCGAGAGATGGTCTGCTCTCAAATGAGTCTTCCCTTTCCTTACCACAACCTCAAAGTCATATTCCATGAGCAAGAGAAACCATCTTACTAATCTTCCTGTATTGCACAGCTTGTTTACAAGATATAACAATGCTTGATGATCCGTAAAAAATTTAAACTTATTTGCAAGCAAATAGTGTCTAAATTTCTTAACTGCATATACCATGCCTAATCCTTCTCGCTCTGTAGTGGTGTAATTCCGTTCAGCCGCATTCAACTGTCTACTGGCATAGGCAATTGGAAGATCCATATTACCTTCACCAGTAGGTTGTGCAAGCACACATCCAATAGCATAATTGGATGCATCCACATGAACATGGAATGGCTTATTCCAATCTGGTGTGGTCAAGATTGGTGCTGAACATAATCTTCGTTTAAGCTCTTGGAAGGAATTCTCACATTCATCCGTCCACTCAAAGTTTGTCAAGAGTCCGTACATGGGCTTTGCGATGACAGCATACATGTGGATGAAACGTCGGTAATAACCACAGTGCCCCATGAAAGCTTGTACTTCCTTGACATTCTTTGGCCTAGGTAGCTCTGCTATGGCTCTCACTTTTTCTTCGTCGGTAGATATGCCATTCTTTGACACTATGTGTCCTAGAATCTTGCCTTGCCTGACCATAAAAACACACTTTTCTGGGTTCAGGCAGACCTGATATTCTCTACATTTGTCAAAGATTTGTCTGAGTTCAGGGATATGGGTTTGTCTAACATTGGAATGAGCGCAGAGATCATCAACGTAGACTTCTAAACTCTTCCTCAGGAACTCCTTAAACACGTGGCACATCAGCCTCTGGAAGGTAGCTGGTGCATTGGTAAGCCCAAATGGCATTACTCTAAAAGCAAAAATGCCCCATTCTGTGGCAAAGGCTGTCTTATGCTGATCCTCTGGAGCTATGGCTACTTGATTGTAGCCCGAAAATCCATCAAGGAAGCTGTACACTTCCTTGCCTGCCACTCTTTCTAAGAGATGTTCTGTGATGGGAAGCGGATAATTATCTCGAATCGTGGCGGCATTAACCTTTTTCAAGTTAATGCACACACGCAACTTGCCATTCTTCTTGGGCACCACAACGATGGGGGATACCCACTCGGTGTGCTCAATTTCATAGATAAATCCAGCTTCAACCAGTCTATCTATCTCTTCTTTGATCTTAGCAGCGTAATTATCGTTATAAGTATAGGGCTTTTGCTTAGAGGGTTTGGCATCTGACGTCATGGGGATGGTGTGTGAGCATATGTCCGGGTCAACACCTTTCAAATCCTTGTAACTCCAAGCGAATACATCTCTGTATTCTCTTAGCAAGGCAATCAATTCGTACTCTTCTTCTTCTGTCAGGTCATGGCCTATATACGTGCATCTCTCCTCTCCTTCTTCTAAGGCCACTACTATTTTCTTGGTAGTTTCTTTGTTATCATAGGCCTCTCCTACTTGTGCCTCTCGTTTAGGCATTCTTATCATTACTCTCCTGTCATCTATCTCATACTTCTTGAAATTTTCCGGAACCTCAAACAAAGATTCTTCCTCCTCTGGTGAGACTTCTTTCTTCTTTCGTTTCTTTCCTTCTTCCTTAGGGGTCATATGCGTTGCTAATCTTACATCATTTGTAACCTCTCCATGCCTCTGGGGTTGAAATTCTACTTCATAGAAGTATTCTTCATCTGATGCAAATGGTGGGTCCATAATGATTGACTCGAGATCGGAGTCACTTGCATCCTCAAATGCATCAAGGCTAGGTTCGCATTCTTCTAAAATTGCCTCTCCCATGATTGGCTCTATGGAGAAGACTGAAATGTCATAGCCATCCTCATCACAGTGAGGTGTCCATTGTTCTTCATTGATGGCTACGTCCATTGTTGCTAAGATTTCTGCCCAACCGTGAGGTTCAAATTCTTTGTCTGGAAAAACTACAGGTGCATAGGCTGGGTCTTGGATTGATCTATGGGTTTCTTTTGCACCTACCTCTCTGGCTTTCTCTCTCTTCTCTTCTTCTACTGCTACCTTGCACATCCATAAGTGGGTGTCTTCATGCATCCATGAGGATCCAGACCCTATGGAATGCACCGATTCTGTATCATCTTTGGCTCTATGGATGGGATTCCACTGGATAGGAGGTACATCCCTATGAGAGTAATCTTTGAGATTGACTTTGGTTGTAACACCTAAGTGCTGCAGGTACAAAGAATTGGTTCCCCAATCCTGTACCACTTGCAACTGTCGCATAAATGGTCTTCCCAAAATCATCTCATAGGCACGATTTTTGCTGAAGTCACATATAGCAAAACTATGCTCAAACTCGACACCACAAGTGGTGAGAGTTATTCCTTCTAGCAATCCTAGGGGTCTCTCTATGTGACCATCGGCCATTTGCAATTTCATTCTCGTTGGCCTGAGTGCTGGCTTGCCCCAACGCTTCCATAAGGAGGTGGTGGCAATTGCAACTCCTGCACCTGAGTCCAAAATTGCCTTGGTGGTGTACTCCTGGTAGGTGATGGGAAGATAGGTGTTCCCTTCTTCACCTTCACACATATCTCCTATCTTGTCCAAGGGGATTTCTCGCACTGTCCTATGGGATCCTATTCGGGAACGTGGTTCTGCAACTTCAGTTACTTGACTGGCTACATATTCCCGCGCGTTTGGTCTATCCTCAGGCAGCTCTTCCAAAGTGAGATCGCGTTGCACCTTGGTGTTCGTTACTACCTCCGTGTTCCTCGGTATGACTGAGTCGTTGTTCCTTACCATGACTGTAGGTGCTCTCATACATGTGGACTTTGCTTCCCATGGGCCTGTGAAGTGGGGTAGCTGCTGTATGGAATTAGACTCAGAGTCCAATCTCTCATGAGATTGAGCACTCTCATGTTCCCCGTAAATAGATGGAATGTCTTGTGGAAACTGGTCGTGTGTATCATCCACAAGTTCAAAGGGAGGGGCGACTTCACTTTCGTTATCCCATTTGTCTTCTTGAATCTCTCGTAGGAAATCTGGTGCAAACCGATTCATAGAAGAAGAAGTGTCTGGCTCCGTAGAATTGGGCACATAAGCAACCTGGGAAGGAGGGCTTATTCTATCGTTGACTCTCTCCGCGTTCCCATAGATGGCTGGAGCACAAGCTTCTTGGGGAGGATTGCTTATTCTATTACTTTTCCTAACAGGCTCATACGCTCTCTGAGAAGGAATGTAGGTCACCTGTGGAGGTAAGTAAGCTTTCGAGGGGGGCTCAAGTGACTTTTGGGGGGGAAGATAAGCTTCTTGAGGAGGCACAGGGGCTTCCTGAAGAGGCTGGCTTATCCGTTCTCTTGCCCTTTCCTCTCTTTGAGGGGCAGGTTCCTTCTCTGATTGTGCGATTAACTTCTCTATTCTTTCCAGCAGTCCATCAAAGTGTAACTGCGTCTTAGCTGAACTAGAAATGTTAAATAGGCGGCTGGCCTCAAACATGGTCTGAGCCAATTCCACCATTTTGGCACAAATCTTAGTTCGTTCCAACTCTAGCTCGGCTCTAGGGTAGCATTTTTCATGATTAGTTACGGTTGGCCCTTCTTGGATTCTGGCCTGATATGCTTTCAGCATCATATTTAGGTCTTCAGGAGTGGGGTCAGCTAGGATTGATCCTACTCTAGGGGGTGGTGGGATTTGATGAGGCGGTGGGGAAGGTGGTGGTACGGATGGAGTTGGGAGTGGTGGAGGCGGGGTAATGTGAGAGGGAGGTTGAGATGTGAGTTCCACAATTTTAGCTTTTGTTTCTCTTATGCTTTCTTCTAATTCGCTCATTTTCTTTGCCCATTGTCTTTTCATTCTTTCTCGGCTATCTTTCCAGGCTCTAGTCCTCTTCTTGGTCACGCTCTCAGTTTCACTAACTTCTGGGCTCTTTTCCTGGTTTTCCCCTTGGTTCTGCTGCAATGCTTGGGCTCTAGTGACTACCTGTACAGGTGCTGTGGAAGTGACACTTTCTGTGGAATTGACCACTAACCCAATAACGTTAATCGGAGTGATTTTTGGCATATTGTTTGGGTTCTTTGGGCAATCTCTTAAGAGATGCTCTTTTCCACAATCTTGGCAAAAGCCTTGAATTGTCACTCCCTGGGATTGTGTCGGTGGAGGTAAGGGACAATCACAAATGAGATGATCTCCCTGACATCTGTAGCATGGTCCTCTAGGGAATGGAGGTCTTACTTGCCTAGGTTGGGGTCTGGGGTTGGGGTTTGTATACATGACATTTGTGTAATCGGACTCCCAACTAGGTTCATTTGGCTCTTCACTATAGTAGGACTCTCCATGCTCAGGAGATTGCATATAGTAAGCCTGGGGACTATCAACATGTGACGAATCAAAGCTATGGTCACTGGGGTCATTTTCTGAGATCAATGGTGTCACTGGGACTATAGCTCTGTTCAAATTCTCTTCTGCAGCTGCATATTTCACTGGGATCATATTAGTAGGAGCAGGGGGTTGTTGTGCTAGCACTGGCTGGGGCCTTTGTTGGTTTTGGTATTGTGGTTGGTAGGTTTGCTGAGGCCTAGCATATTGCTGCGGTGGGTACTGATTCTGGTATCTGCCTTGTTGAGGGTATGGTTGTGGGTACGTCTGCCTAACCGCTTGCTTATTGTATGGGCAGTCTTGTGCGGTGTGATTAGTGTATCTCCGCTCTATGGTGCAATATTGGCTATTTGGATTAACCTGGGGTTGAGCCATAATGGGACACACGTTTGCCCTGTGGTCGCCACCGCATGTATAACACCTCTTCGCTGGGGCAAACCTCGGAATTTGTTTGCTAGACACGCCTAGTTTTTGTGCCACTTTCTCTGCGAGCTCCTCAATTGATGTGGATTGCGTGGAAGAGTGACTAGAAGCACTATCCGAATCTTTGTAGATTTTGGAAAGCTCTAGTTCTTCCCCTAGGTTATCTTCAATGTCAATACACATGCGTACACATTCTTCTATAGTCCTAGGGTCTTTCAGATACACATAGGATCTCAATTTCGTACTCAGCAATCCATCAAGAAATAAGGCTACTTGTTTCGCAGGTGTGGGTAGCTCCGAAACAGGGCACCTTTCAAGGTATTGTCTAAATCTTCTTCCTGCCAGTCTTACAGTCTCTTGGGGAGTCTGTTTAAAGCTGTGAATCAATGAGGAGGTATTATGTCTTATGCCGCTCTTAGAGAACTCAATAATAAATGCTTCTAGGAGTTGGTCTATGCTCCTGAACTGGCGCTCATCCAATGGCTGAAACCATGTAAGTGCCGTATTCCTCAGGGTTAGACCGAAGGCATTGTACTGCGTGAATAGATCCTCAACTTGTTCAGCTCTCAAGACTTGCTTGAACTCCGCCACATGATCATAGGGATCTCCTGTGCCGTCAAAGTAATTCTTCATGGACTTAACTAGCTGGGTGGGTCTCAAAGTTCTTGTGTGCTCTCTAGGCCTCGGCAGAGGGAATCCATCTACATTTCTTTGGTTCCTGTGGGCTCTATGCATCTCAGGTTCTACCCTATTCGTCTCTGTTCTCGTTCTTTCTCTGCCCACTGGGTTGGCAAAACTTACTTCTGGTCTATCTCTACTTCTGTCTCTTTGCGTACCATGAGCTTGGGATGTTCCAACCCCAGGGTGACCATAGGATACATTTGATCTTGGTTGGGGGAAAATGAATTCACCCTTCCAAGTGTAAGCATGCCTATCATTTTCCGTAACCACAAAGATCCGTTCTGAAGCGTGATCTAAGTAGGTCACTCTGCCTGGGCTATCAGGATCCTTAAACTCATAGATCATGATATTTCCTATATCAGTTGGCTGATTAGATCTATACCTCCAAAAGGCTTCGTCGGTCTCTCGATTGAGGAGCAACTCTATGCTCTTGTTGTCTTGGGGAACCCATTCCGGTGTGATAATCCTAGTGAGAACTGATTTGCCTCGAGGGGTTCTAGGTTCCGTACCCATGTTTCCTTGCTCTAAGTCACCTAAGTCCGCTTCTGAGATTACATTTCCAAATTCATCTGTCCTATCTGGATGACTGGTGACTACGTATATGGTTCCTTCCTTGTCCAGGTATGCACCGTTTTCAAACTTGACAGCTGGGTGCTCTAGTCCTATGGATTGGTCAGGGTTTTTAATCTGGACCACGGATCTTCCTAGGCCGTCCTCATAGATGCTAGCACCTAATCGGTTGGTCCTAAGGTATTCCAACTGTGTTTTGTAAGGGCCTTCTACCCTGTACAAGTAAGGCACACCTGAACTTCCCGTAGGTCTGTCCATGCCTTGAGACATCTCTGATTCACTGGTCTCAGAGCTAGGGTAGTATGAGTGGTGGCTCAACTGCTGGGCCCAAGACCTAGCAGCGTGGTTGACACTAGCCTCTGAAGATCTAAGGCTTTGTCTCTCCCTTACTAGATGTCGTCCTGATCTAAGGTTCATATGCCTAATTGAGTAGCCCAAATTTTTTGGCCAGAGTACAACCTCGTTGCTAATCAATTGGTATCAGTCACTTGATTCTTTTTAGTTATTTATCGTGTGTAGGATCTTGTCTGATATCTCGTCGTCAGGAATACTTGAGTATTTTCCGTACTTTGAACTGATCGTTCCACGTTATGTTCTTTTCCTTTATGTTATCGACAGTACAGAAATTTATGTTTTTAACTTGAACTTGAGTTTTTAGGTAGTCTTCAACTTGATAAGTGCCTATCGTCGCTCTGACTTACTCCTAACACTAGTCGTTCTTAGCCTAAGCTAGGAAAGGACAGAGGGAGTTGAGAATTTCCAACCTTACTTGTTGATCCCTTGCTTTATGGTGCTCAAGAACCCAGTTCTCAGGCGTGCAGAGAAAACTTGCTTTGTATGCTCACGGTTGCTCTCAATGGACCTATAAAAGTCCCACGGTTAGCTCAATGCTTAGATTCAAAAGACAAAACCAACCACTTTCATTCATGTAACACAAACATCAATTTGCACTATGATTTTTTGGAAAATAATTCTAAGACCCTTGACTTGGATCCCCCTGGATATGGTCAACTTCAAATTACCCTATCTGAAAATCAATACATTATTCTTATAAAAAACAGTTGAGGGCGTGTAGTATATGCCACGAGCTTTCCGACAAGCCCAAGAGCTCAAAAAATGGATTTCGTATGAAAAAGTTATGACCATTCAGGGTTTAGGGGGTTAAAGCAGGATTTAGACAGGCAGACAAATCTCAAGATTTTTCTCAAAACATACGTGTAGGGACCTCAAAAATGCAAATGGATTGACTATTGTGCCCCAAAATTGCCCCAAATTTGAAATAAAAAAAACCCTAATTTTTTTGGCCGAAAAGCCTGTCAATCGCGATTGACAGAGGTGTCCGTCGGGGCTGTCAATCACGATTGACGGTGTCAATCGCGATTGACAGAGTCGATCGTGGCTGTCAATCGCGATCGACAGTATCAATCGCGATCGACACGTTTTCCAAATTTTTCGCCGAGATTTCAGTCAATCGGGGGCCTATCAGTCGCGATGGACACGTGGCTACGCGTAAAAGTCAATCAATCGTGGAATTTCAGTCAATCGCGATCGACGGTGTCAATCGCGATCGACAGGGGTGTCGGTCGTGGCTGTCAGTCGCGATCGACGGTGTCAATCGCGATTGACAGGGTCCTACGTGGCAGTCAATCGTTCGTGGAGGTCTGTCGATCGCGATTGACAGGGTCTGTCGGTCGCGATTGACAGGGTCTGTCGGTCGCGATTGACAGAGGCTGTCGGTCGCGATTGACAGAAAACCTCGGAATTTTTCTACTGTTTTTAGTGTTTTAGGATGTGCTCCTTGTGCTTGTTCTAGTGGTGCACTTACTTTTGTGAAAAGCCAAAAATTTCTGTCAGTCGCGATCGACAGAGGCCTGCGACCGCGAGACAGTTTCTTCGAATTTCGTACCTGCGCGCAGCGTGCTGGGGATGCTGATGATGGCAGTACCTGCAAGAATCACAACCGCATGCAAAAACAGTGCAAGCAATATCGCTCTCTCGCTCTCTCTCACAAGTGGAATGGAGGAAATGAGGTGGAGATGGTGATATGATCAAAACTGAAAATTTTTCGCGATGATGGAGATGGAGGTGGGAGATGGTGATGATGATGATGGTGATGGAGATGGTGAAGAAAGTAAAAGAAAAATCGATGAGAGTGAAGAAAATACCTACAACTCCAACGCGTCAACTCTACGTCTTACCATCACACGCTCGTCCTCAAAGCTCGATCCCCGGCAACGGCGCCAAAATTTGGTGTAGCTCAGTGATGAGTAGCACCTTCTTTAATGTCAATCCGGGAAGATGTGAGGATGGTATGAAGACCTCGAGCAAGTGGCGGCACAAGTGCGTGAGTGAGAAGCACACAAGCATGCACACACATACACACACACACGCACACACGGCAAGACAAAGAGAGAGAATCAATGGAGTTCTTTAGATTACTTTCAATAGCTCTTACAAGTTCGTTTCAATTACAATCTAACCTCAAAAATGAGCTCTCTAGCTCCTTTTATAGTTTTTGACTAGCTTTGGCCCTGTCCAGACCTAGTGTCCGGCCTAGTTAAAAATTAGGTTCCAGGGCTTATTTGAGGGTTCAAACGAGATCTAAAAATTACGAAAATTGGTACGCAACTACTTCTAAGGTCCTCAAGCTCCAGGACTCCTCGGCTTGCACAAAATGGAGCTACAAAAACGTGAAATGATATTTACAATGATTATTAGTGATAAAAATCACTGTTGTTGTAGGGATTTCTCCTAATGATTTGCCATACATATCTTCGAGCTCCCTACTTGCTCTTCCTCCCTGCATGTCCACCTCTTTGATATACATTAGTGTCTTGAAAAAATATTGGCCTACTTGCCGGATCGTCATTGACTGCTTTGTCTGCTTGTGCTTTCTCTTCTCTCGGACTCTCTTCTTGTGCTTCCTTGTCTTGCTACTCCTTCAGTTCCAACACTTGGACTTCTTGATCCCTACATTGAAAGTAGCACAAGAGCACGAATGGACAGGTCATGAGCTCTCCTCTAGGATCTTTGACCTTGAACGATTAGGGGAAACAAGACTGAGAGCCGCTGCAGGAATATATGCAGCCAAGAAGAGACAGAAGGCATATTTTGATGCCCACGTGAAGGATAAAGGCTTGAGGGCAGGAGATCTAGTCTTAGTCTATACACTAAAACAACACGCGAGGAAGCTAGAAAAGAGAGGCTACGGACCTATGATCATCAATAGGATCTCCACAAGCGGAGCAGTACAATTGGCCACATTAGAGGGCGATGTTCTCCCAAATTATATTAGCGGTTGCAGAGTCAAGTTGTATCAGGAACCCCTCACGGAGGAAATGCTCAGTCGACTCAACACTGCTAAGAAACGCAAAGAGGAAGAAAAGAGAATTAGAGAAGAGGCTCAAGCAGAAGCTTTAGAACGCATCCGAAGGATGAAGTTACGAAGACAAGGCCGAGATCAAACCAGAACAGTTGACCATGCAGATCAAGGATATCCCATGGCCATGTGTGAAGTTGCAGGAACAAGCTCGAATAGAATAATTGATAGACGTCCTTTCATAACCATAGATATAGGACAAGGAAAGAGTGCAAGGACCGTAAGAGCCTTGATTGACTCAGGTGCTGCCACTAGCGCTGTTAAGTTGTCTTACTGTCAAGAGTTACACTTAACTGTCCATCCTGTGGAAGCATATCTCATAGGATTGGGAGGCGTGGAAACCCCTTGCATGGGCGAGGTGGAACTTCCCCTCTACATTCACGATGAGGCAATGACCGTTAAAGTACTAGTGTGCCAAGATGAGGATCTCACTGAACCTCTCGTCTTGGGTCAAGATTGGATCTATGACCAAGCAGTCAATGTAAACCTAAGAAGTGGACTTCTCCAGGTCTGGGTCAATCATAGTCGAGTTACAGTAGAATTAGACAATGGAGCACTCAAGGAACTAGGAAAGGCACAGACTCCTGGTCCTTCCAGGGGTACACATGAAGATGACCATATTGTTCTTGTTCAAAACCCTGTGTTGCAGAGGAATGACATTTGCAAAAAAGGAGTCAGGGATGCAACGGATCTCCCTTCTTTTCCAAAGGCCAGAAGGAGGCAGCAACCAAAGGCGGATCACAAGCAGAAGAAGCAGAGTACTACTTATGTCCGAGATCAAAAATATCTGCGCAGCGGAATGTCCCAGCAAATAAACCAGGTATGGGTGCGGAAAGGCGAACGACCGGGTGCACCACCGTCAACTACGCGGGCAAAGCCTCTTATTAGTAACCAACAACACGACACTAATAAGGAGTCTTTCAGAAATTCTTCTGCTAAAGTAAAATCTATTTGGGTGCCCAAGAAGTCGATGAAGGCAAGCCCACAATCTAGACAAATTTGGGTGCCTAAGGCTTGCTTGAGGGCACAAGTAGTTAAGCCAAGGCCGCAACCTATGCAGCATAACCCATCTACGAGTACCACCAGAATTCCCTCGTGCTCAACACTTAGGAACACACAAAGACCCATGAGTATGCATGTAATCACTTATAAGTGGGTCCCTAAAAGGCCCCATTCCCAAACAGCGACACCGACACAGCTCTCTGGAGTCTCTACGAAACCGAAAGCAAAGCCCATCCACTGCATTTGGCAGTCTAAGATCTGTAATAAACCCCCCGACCCCGATTTGTAAATTCACCCCACTTACTAACGGCATTAGTCTCCTAGGAATACACAAACGTTAACTACACTCACTGTCTTCGTGCACTTACTAACCACTAACTCACCATCTACCTCATGTTAATGTTGTAACGGGGACAACAACGGATTTATTCTGTCCATTACGATGTTAACACATGATTCTATATTCTCACAGAATCAGAAGGCAAGAAGAAAAATGGCAGAAGCGACAGGTTCGGGCTCACAAGTAGGGATACTTACTGCAGGAATTGATGTGGATAGCCTACCCGTGGATGTGCCCCCGACTGAACGACCAGTGGAGATGCAACACCTCCAGCAACTCCCGGTGCCAGATCCACCTACAGGAATCACGGAAAGAGTTCATGCGAATTCTCATTGGTTCAATGGCATGCCCGGTCCATTAGGTGAGGCCAAGTATATCTGGGAGTCTAAATGCGAGTATGACAGATCATGGGTGCGATTCCAATTTTTCTCCAAGGAGTTCGAGACTTTACAGAACATAGAAGATCTACAGATCATATGGCAACGAGCAGGATTGGCGGAATATTTTGAAGCCCCACTCCCTAAACCCGATCTCCTCCGATGCTACTATTTGGTCTCCACATTACAAGCTAATGAAGATAAGGACCAACCCGGATCATTTGTTCTCCCCTCATTGCTGGGCAACAACGAGTTGAAGAGGTTTGAACTTACTGTGGAGTTGGTAAGCGACGCTTTAAATATGCATGGCACGCATGTACCCTCAGAAAAGGATGCTCTCGTCCCCACCAACATGAAGGACAGGAAACTAGTGAAGCTGAAGGACATGGCAGCACTCACCCCAAATGTGTCCATCCCTCTCCGAATGTGCATGCAACATTTCGCCTTCCCCGGTCAAGACCGATTCACGCAACCACACAAGAAGATCTGGTTTGCTCTCTACTTGGCGGAAGCAGGTGCGTTACCTATTAAGCTACCAGTGTGGATTATAGATCAGCTGTATGAAGCAAACAAACGGGCATCTAGGAAATTAGTGGTGAACGGATGCTGTGCACTCACACACATCATTTATCGATGCTTGGCATATGATGTCCCCATTGAGCGCGCCTTAACTTGGGCACAATTACAAATGTTTAAAAGGCTCAAGACATCCACACATCAGTCCAAGTGCATGAGGGGCGCGATCCCTTGTGTCCAGACAAGGGAAGTCCTGACTACTCCTGAGGCATCACCATTAAGAGAGGGCACGGTACCTCCCTTTACCATTAGGATACCCAGGTCGGAATCCGACACTACGACACAACCTACCCCATCGGCTCCTCCTGTCACACCTGAATTCGAATTTGCTGCCACTGGAGAGGCTGAAGGACTGGACCCCCAGGATTTCGAAGCATTCCTACAAAGCACACAATTCTCTGATGTGGAGTTTTATTCAGAGGCAGAGGAGCAGGGCACATCCTCACGAAGAAGAAGAAAGTCTACAGACGGTAGACATGTCCATTGGAGTGACACTCAGGAAAGTCAACAACACGGACACCCGGAAGAAGAAGAAGCGTATGAAGAAGAGACCACTGAAGCCCCAGCATATACAGCCGAACTCCGAAGGCTGTATCAGATTATGGAAAGAGTACGATCGCAGCAATTACTCACTGAACAGAGCAGCAGAGTACTTATGACTCAGTTGTTGGAAGAAGCGGGAGTTGACTCAGAGTACAGGGAAGGTCTCTTATTGATGGCAGAAACATATGGAGTTGTAGAAGCTGTGCGCACTGCCATTCAGAGGCCTTCAGTTCAATATGACCCACGAAGGTTCCAGACACGACCTCGCTCATGTAAAAATATACAAATTCCCGTTACAGTTGCAGAAGAGCCGACTACTACACCTGAAACTATCAGAACAACCTCCCAGACAACTAGCCAACAGCACCCAGCCACCCATGAGGAGTCCACCGAACCACTACCACCTACTCCCCCACCATCACCTCCTAGAAGAGAAACAGTAGAAACCACATCGACTACTCAACCCACCGACCCCACCTTCATCTTCCGTACTCCGATCTCCAGTGCCACCCTATTCTCTACCACTGATAATCCTATCTTCGAAGACAACCCCAACACTACACAATCCGCCGAACCCCTCCTAGACCCTGCCCTAGGGCAACCATCCCCAACGCCCTCAGCCACGGGTCATCCTGACCCTAGATCCACATTCATGGGCTTCCCTGCTACCACGCAACCCTTTCAGCCCTCCTCAAATTTACGACCCCAACCCCCGATATCCCTCTCTCCATTTCTACAATCCCTCCAGGACATCTTTGCTAGGGCTTTTCAACCAGGCCCTCAACCATTCCCGGTCTTTTCAGCTCCCCACCCCACTTCACATCTATTCACCACTTCCACACACACACCACCTACCATACCAGTGTATATGGCAGGCCCCACACTAACACCCACTCCTGAAGGGATGGACATTTCACCACCCACGGCACCTCCACCCACGGTTTCACCTCCTCCCATTCCCCCTCCACCAATTTCACCCACACACACAACTTTCGTAGACACATCATTCACTTTCTCCCCTCCCCAATTCCCTTCCCATGCATCTTCCACGGTAAACACCCCCCACTCATCTATAGGTAATGCATTGGACACCATGTTGGCTTGTATATCAAATTTAAGAACAGATTACATTCAGCTCCAGCAACAAAACGCACGCCTGCAAGAGCACTCAGCGACACTACAGCTCCGCCTTGCGGTACTAGAAGAGGAGAACGCTCGCCTCCACACACAGTTCCAAACCCTCCAAGACGCCCATAATATATTGGAGGTACAGCTACAGAACGTAGATCAGGAAGCAGTGCAGGTGGTAGAAGGTCACCTACGAACACAGCTGGAACGCAACTCAAAACTTCAGCGAAATATGGCGCTACTTAAACGCCATCTTGCGGCTGCTCAGGAAGAGAACAGACGTCTGCAAATACAAAATCAAGAGAACCTGGAGGCAGCTATTGAGAGCACACCGGGGGCACCCATCAGCCCATCCAAGTTTCAAGCAGTGACCCCCGATAATATCAAGATTATATTGGAAGATTATGCCATGCTGCTCGAAGCACATGATAAGCTATCGGAGGAGCTAGGACAACTGAAGCAGGAACACCAACAAGGCCCAACAGCTGCCCCTCCAACCACCCCCTCTGTGGCTTCGCTTCTCTCCGACGCAGAGGCCATAAAAGATCTCCAGAAACAGGTAACTGAATTGCAAACACGCCTACTACAATATGAGATGCCATCTTCCCCTCCGGAGGCTCCCACGGACGAAGAAGTTGTGCAAATTCCTGTGGAACAAACGTTTGATGAAGAATATGATCCGCAACCATTCCCAGGAGGCCAACAAACAGAAGAAGCGCAGGACACGTTCGAGGCACCACGGCCGCCATGGTTACGACAAGTGGAGGAAATAGAGACCTCGCATGAAGAGCGCACCGTAGTGCAACATCAGGCTATGAGGGTCATAGAGGAGACTGTTTTACAATCAGATTACTTCAAGAACTTGTCATCGAGACGCCTGATTCTCTCATCGGAACTCCAGTACAGGCCATATTATATTATCTTGGCTGATTATAATGCAGAAATACAAAGAGTCACGGGTCAGATTCCTACTTTTGCGACCCAATTTCAACCCGAAGACCTTCCTCCAGAGGTGCGAAAAGGCAAGATTCGTCAACCAACATGGCGGCAGAAACTTTTAGAGACTTATCCAGAAATGCTACGCACATGGAACAACGCGCCGTTGCACCTCCTGTACAACCCATGCTACGGTCCAGTCCCCCGCCGCAGGTCGTGGAAGGCATTTAATATCAAGGTACAGAACAATGCGCAATGCAAGGAATGGCTGAACTACCCGTACATAGCGCCACCACAAGGACCACCATCGGTAGCATATATGATGGGGACCATTCGCCACTGGATGCCGCGCTTGAAGCCCATGCAAGATGTAGCAGCGCAAATGATGCTTAAAATCTTAGATATGATGCAAGTAGTGCTGAAGACCTTTAGAAATGCAGCCGCACCACAGGTACGTCTTCCGGGGTTTAGCAATGGAAATTACGACTTGGTGTATGACATGAGCACCACCCCCAGTATCCGTGTGGCTTACGCTTGGCATGCACGCATCAAGTACCTCCCCGCCTGCTACAAACAGACCTTCGAAGAAATGTTCAGATCAGGTTTCTGGGAGTACCACTCGGAGATTTTCGCACCAAAGCCGACACATCTGCTTCAACTGTTTGCTTGTGAACAAGCAATGTATTCAGAGTACTACACCACCCCGCAACCAGAAACCCCCGGTGCAATAAATTGGGAGGCATTGGAAGCCGATCTAGCAAGAGGCTTAAGGATAGGAGAACATGAACTGGCCACCAATGTCATCCAATATTACATCGACCACCCGCGCGAACAAAGGTCTATCAGGGGCGACAGACGCTAGGAAGGGGGGAGTGTTGGCACACAAAGCAACAAAGGAATCATGCACAATACGGCAACAAGGCCAGATCATTTTTTCCCATAGATTATGTACAATTCAAGTGATTTTAATCACTACACAAACATTGTAAATCCCGTTTTTGGTAGATTAGACTCCATTTTGTGCAAGCCGAGGAGTCCTCGAGCTTGAGGAGTATTAGAAGTACCATCGTACCAATTTTCATAATTTTTAGACTTCGTTTGAGCCCTCAAATTGGCCCTGGAACCTAATTTTTAACTAGGCCGGACACTAGGTCTGGACAGGGCCAAAAGCTAGTCAAAAACTATAAAAAGAGCTAGAGAGCTCATTTTTGAGGTTAGATTGTAATTGAAACGAACTTGTAAGAGCATTTTGAAAGTAATCTAAAAGCTCCATTGATTCTCAGTCTTTGTCTTACCGTGTGTGCGCGTGTGTGTGTATGTGTGTGCATGCTAGTGTGCTTCTCACTCACGCACTTGTGCCGCCACTTGCTCGAGGTCTTCATACCATCCTCACGTCTTCCCGGATTGACATTAAAGGAGGTGCTACTCATCACTGAGCTACACCGTCACTCAACCCACACAACCCACACACCCTATCTCCACTTCTTTTGTCCATACGACCACTGAAACAGTAGTTCTAACTGCTACCATAGAAGATCTCAACCCCCCGATCACACTTCCGAGCAGTTCGTATTCACAATTGCACACACCACTGTACACTTTCACCACTATCACCGCACCCACAATTCCACTATTCACAATCACTCCCACTACTGCATCCACCGTTGATCTTATGGACATCTCACCCACCTCCGCACCTCTCCCTCCCCCCATGCATCCACCATCTCCCATTCCCCCACCTCCCACTTCATCATTTTCCAGCACCACATCCACACTTCCATTCCCCTTCCCCTTTCCCTTCCCTTCTGTATTCAACCCCCTTCCCGCATCCACCCCTATTAATAATGTATTTAATAATATGTATCAGTGTATGTCGCAACTGCAACAGCACTACCAACATCTTCATAACCAACATACACGACTCTTTCGAAGCCATGAGGAACTTCAACTCCGATTCATTGATCTGATCTTGAAAGGGAAAAGCGGCTACTACAATAACAACATGCCACTTTACAGGAACAACATGAACAATTAGTAGCAATGGATGAATTGCTACACTCCCAGATAACGGAGAATCTCAGACTTAGACGCAACCTGGCCCTCCTACGAAAACACATGTCTACAGCTCTCGAAGAGAATAAACGGCTGTAGAAACAGAATGAAGAGAACTTGGAAGCAGCCATGGAGGGATCCCCGCAGGAAATCGACCCAGAAAAATTCAAGGCCATTCCCTCAGAGAATATGAAAACTGTGTTAGAAACCCATGCCGACCTCCTGGAGGCCCATGCAGCGCTAGAACGAGAAAGGGATGATCTACTTAAGCAACTGGCAACTCAGCAGGAGTCACCAAGCAAAGCCATAGCCACAGACGACACATCCGAAGAAGTCACAAAACTCAGAGCAGAACTCGAAGAATTACGCAGCAAAGTCATGCAATACGAATATCAGCCCTCTCCCCTTGTCGAGCCCGAGCCTGAAGATCTAGTGCCAATCGAGATAGAGGAAACTTTCGAAGACCCGTATGTTCCCATGCCTGCACCAGGGGGCAAGCAAACAGACGAGGGCATGGACACCATTGAAATAGAGGCTCCTAAATGGATGCAGAGGTTAGAGAAAGTGGCCACAACCCATGATGATAGAGTGGCAGTTCAGATAGCATCTATGTCACGCTTGGAAGAAGTAGTCATAAAATCGGATTACTTTAGGAATCTCTCCCATCATAGGTGGATCGGCACATCCGACGATTTGTATGTTCCTTTCTGTGTCCTAATGGCGGATTACAATGCGGAAATCAAGAGCCACACATCAAAAGAACCAACCTCGGCTACACAATTTGCACCGGAAGACATCCCAGCGAGTGCCAAGTAGGGCAATATTCATCAACCGATGTGGAGGATTCGTCTACTGGAAACCTACCCAGAAATGGTCAGAACATGGAATAACATGCCTTTGTACATCAAATACAACCCATGCTACTGCCCTGTGTTTCGAAGAAGGTCATGGCCGGAATACAAAAAAACGGTGCTGACAAACAAAGGATGTGAGAAATGGCTCAATTATGTTTACTTAGCACCACCCAAAGGCCAACCTACCATAGGATACATGATCTCGACGATTCGGCATTGGGGGATCAGGTTTAAAAATGTGCCTGACGTCATGGCCCAAATGTGCTTGAAAATTTTTGAGCTCATGTTGGTCACATTCAGGACTTTCTAAAATGTCAAGGAACCTCATCTGTCAGCCCTTGGATTTAATGAAGGAATTCAGGACCTCGTCTACGACATGAGTGCAACACCATCTATTAATGTTGTATATGCATGGCACGCGCGCATCAAGTATCTACCAGCCTGCTTCAAACAGACGTTTGAAGAAATGTTCGTCACGGGATTCTGGGAATATCACTCAGAGATATTCATTCCCATACCATCACATTTATTGCAGCTGTTTGCAGTGGAACAAGCTCTCCATTCAGAAAAGTTACGTATACCACATCTAGAGGTTCCCGGGCCGGTAGATTGGGATGCTCTACTCACGAACTTGGCCAAAGGGTTGCGCATTGCAGAACACCACTTAGCACAAGACGTCGTCGAGTACTACATCCAACGAACCACCCAACAAGGGTCTGTCAGGGACGACAGACACGAGAGAGGGGGGGGTGTTGGAACTAAAGGACTCACTAGGCAAGGAAGCTTAAGAAGGGAGTCAGAGAGAAGAGAAAGTACAAGCAGACAGAGCAGTCAACGATGACCTGGCAAGTAGGCCAATATTTTTTCAAGACACTAACGCATATAAGAGAGGTGGACACACAAGGAGAAGGAGCAAGTAGGGAGCTCCAGGAAATGTATGTCAAAATGTTAGAAGAAATCCCTACAACAATAGTGATTTTCATCACTAAAAACCATTGTAAATACCATTTCATATTTTTGTAGCTCCATTTTGTGCAAGCCAAGGAGTCCTTGAGCTTGAGGAGCTTTAGAAGTACCTACCTGTCAGTTTTCACATTTTTTAGACTTCGTTTGAACCTCCAAATAGGGTAGAGAACCTAATTTTTAACTAGGCCGGACACTAGGTCTGGACAAGGCCAAAACCTAGTCAAAAACTATAAAAAGAGCTAGAGAGCTCATTTTTGAGGTTAGATTGTAATTGAAATGAACTTGTAAGAGCTTTTTGAAAGTAATCTAAGAACTCCATTGCTTCTCACTCTTTGTCTTGCCGTGTGTGCGCGTGTGTGTGTATGTGTGTGCATGTTTGTGTGCTTCTCACTCACGCACTTGTGCCTCCACTTTCTCGAGGTCTTCATACCATCCTCACGTCTTCCCGGATTGACATTAAAGGAGGTGCTACTCATCACTGAGCAACAACATGTATGCCATCATTGCAAAGCCTCTGTATGGACTTTTGACTAACTTTGAGTGGACTGATGAGTGTGAGGACTCCTTTAATGAACTCAAAAGAAGATTGTGTTCAACACCAATCTTGACCACACCAAATTGGAATAAACCCTTTCATGTTCACGTGGATGCATCCAATTATGCTATTGGATGTGTACTCGCACAACCTACTGGTGAAGGTAATATGGATCTTCCCATTGCCTATGCTAGTAGACAGCTAAATGCTGATGAACGGAACTATACCACTACTAAGAGAGAAGGCTTAGGCATGGTGTATGCGGTTAAGAAGTTTAGACACTATTTGCTTGCAAGTAAGTTTAAATTTTCTACTGACCACCAGACATTGTTGTACTTGGTAAACAAGACATGCAATACTGGTAGATTGGTAAGATGGTTCCTCTTGCTAATGGAGTATGACTTCGAAGTTGTGGTGAGGAAAGGGAAGACTCACTTGAGAGCAGACCATCTCTCTAGGCTCACATCTGGAGAAGCCCCACAAGGAGTATCAGATGACCTTCCTGATGCTTACCTGTTTAATTTGGAAGTGGTACCTCAGTGGGCTAAGCCACTAGTGCCAGTATTGACATACGGGCCTAATCACCCTGTCATAAGCACTAAAGATAGGGAGGTAGTAAAGGCTCAAAAGTACCACATCATGGCAGGGAGTATGTACAAGCATACCGATCTAGGCATCCTAGCTTGTTGTGTGGAAGAAGATGAGTGCGCGAAATGGTTGCAATTGGCACATGTAGGTGCATTAGAGCAACATTACTCACGGCAACGAACCATACAGACATTAAGGAGACTTGGAGTGCATTGGCCAACTATGGAAGTTGATGTCCATAAGCTGTGCAAGGAATGCCCGATCTGCTGCACTAAACCACCTGTGGAACATGCCACTCTTTATCAGGTATCCATAGTGCCAGATTGGAGTGAAGCACTAGTAGCATTCTTGAGGACGAAAACATTCCCTCAAGATATGACATTGGCCAGACAAAGAAGTCCAGAACAAGAAGCCCTGGATTACTCACTCATTGGTGATAATCTATACAAGCGTGGTAAAGATGGTTACCTGAGACTATGTGTCCACGAGAGGGAGTATCTGAAGATATTAGAGACTGCTCACCAAGGTGTAGCAGGAGGACACTTTGGACCAAATCGGGTAATCAAAGAGATCCTATTTGCAGGCTTGTGGTGGCCAACCCTTCACATGGATGCACATACCTATGTGAAGAGGTGTGATGTGTGTCAACAAACTCAGTATCCTATACGTAAAGATGAGATGCCATTGAAACCTATGATGGGTGGACATGCATTCTCTAAGTGGGGAATAGACTTTGTTGGTCCTATTAATCCCCCAGCTAAGGGTTCACATGCTGAGTATATCATTGTGGCCACGGATTATCTAACCAAGTGGGTAGAAGTGAAAGCCACATCGAAGAATGATGCCCAAACGACCGCTAAATTCTTATTTGAGAATGTGGTCACTCGATACAGGCTACCCATAGAGCTAGTAAGTGATAGAGGGACTCACTTCTTGAATGAAGTAATTGAAAATCTTCTTCAAGAGTTCTTGGTGATACACAAGAAGTCTGCCCCCTATCACCCACAAGCCAATGGACAAGCCGAAAGCACAAATAAGATTCTATGCAATGTGCTAACCAAATTAGTGAATAACAAACGCTCTGATTGGGACAAACAGCTACACCATGCTGTTTGGGCATACAGAGTTGCCTATAAAACAGTACTCCAAGCCACGCCCTTTCAGATGGTTTTCGGCCAGAATACAGTGCTACCATTGGATTTTTTTATACCAACCTTGAAAGTAGCACAAGAGCATGATTGGACAGGCCATGAGTTGTCCTCTAGAATCTTCGATCTTGAACGATTAGGTGAAACACGATTGAGGGCTGCAACAGGAATTTATGCAACCAAGAAGAGGCAAAAGGCATATTTCGATGCACACGTCAAGGATAAGGGCTTGAAAGCAGGAGACCTAGTCCTAGTCTACACCTTGAAGCAACATGCACAGAAGTTAGAGAAGAGAGGTTATGGGCCAATGATTATCAATAGGATCTCCACAAGTGGAGCAGTTCAACTAGCCACTCTAGAGGGTGATATTCTACCAAGTTACATAAGTGGATGCAGAGTCAAGTTATATCAAGAACCCCTGACTGAAGAGATGCTAAATCGACTCAACACTGCCAAGAAACGTAAAGAAAAAGAGAAACGAATTCGAGAAGAAGCACAAGCAGAAGCTTTAGAACGCATCCGATGAATGAAATTGAGGAGACAAGGTAGAGACCAGCCTATGCCTGACAGTCAAGAATCTCTAGGCTATCCCATGGCCATGTGTGAGGCTTCAGATGGACATTCCCATAGAATAATCGACCGACGGCCTTTTGTAACCCTAGAAGTAGGACAAGGAGAGAGTGTAAGGACAGTGAGAGCTTTAATTGACTCAGGAGCAGCCACTAGTGCAGTTCGACTTTCTTACTGCCAAGAGCTGCAATTACAAATCAATCCTATAGAGGCATATCTCATAGGATTGGGAGGTGTGGAAACCCCTTGCATTGGTGAGGTGGAACTTCCCCTCTACATTCAAGAGGTGCTAATGGCAGTCAAAGTGCTAGTGTGTGAAGACGAGGATCTTACCGAACCTCTTGTCCTGGGCCAAGACTGGATCTATGATCATGCAGTCAGCCTCAACCTAAGAAGTGGACTTCTTCAGGCATGGGTAGGCCAAAACCACATAACGATTGAATTAGAAAATCAAGCACATAGGCCGCTAGAAGAAGCATCGAATCCTGGTCCTTCCAGGAGTCCACCTGAAATAAACCATGCTACTCTTGACCAAAGTTCTATGGTGCAAAAGATTGCCACTCATGACGAAGGTACAGAAGTCAACGAGGAGTTCCCTTCTTTTCCAAAGAGAATTCGAGGAAAGCAAGCCGGAAAATACAAGATACAGAGGAGCCCGAGGACCAAGAAGAATGAACACCAATCGGTACAATACAGAATACCCCATGGCATGAAGCAGATCTGGATACGCAAAGGTGAACAACCCTCGGCTTTGGAGACAGGATTCCAAAGAAGCATCAAGCAAGCTACAGTGTCGAGGACTACAGCGAAGGAGTACCCTAGGCATCAATCTAGACAAACCATTTATATTTGGGTTCCAAAGCAGCCAATGAAGGCGATCCCAAAAGCTAGACAAATATGGGTGCCCAAGACCTGCTTACTAGCTCAAATAACTTCACCTCCAATCACAAGATCAAACCAACACTCACGAGTCCTATTGGCTCCCATCCAAAGGCAAACATCTACACTCCACACCACCACATTCTCGGTCATGCCTCGGAATGTTTGGAAATGGGTACCCAAAAGGTCCCAAACCCAATACACTCCAGTACGCAAACCTTCACACATCATCGCCAATAAAAGCAATGATTCCAGCATCAAAGTTTGGAGACCTAAACCCCATATCAAACCCCCTAACCCACCTCTGTAAATCCTTCCCCTCTGATGTAGGTGCATTCTGAGAACATTGCACATCCAAAGTATGCATCTAGAGTGAACCCTAACCTACTAACCCACATGTACACACCTCATGAACACTTCACCCACTAACCTCTAACCACTCGGAATGTCATGTTGGTATTGTGGAGGGAATACCATAACATCTTGTTTCCTATGCAATGCTAATGTGCCTCTCTCTTCTTCTAGCAGATAAGCATCAACAACTACAAGCACTCTCATGGCAGAAGCAGCAGGTCCGAGCTCACAGGCAAGAGTAAGTACTGCAGGAATTGATGTGGATAGTCTACCTGTTGATGCGCCACCAATTGAACGACTTGTGGAGCTGCAACACCTTCAGCAGATCCAGGTACCGGATCCTCCCACAGGAATCACAGAGAGAGTCCATGCCAATTCTCATTGGTTCAATGGCATGCCAGGTCCATTAGGAGAGGCCAAGTATATATGGGAGTCTAAGTGCGAGTATGACAGGTCATGGGTCCGATTCCAATTTTTCTCCAAGGAGTTTGAGACTCTACAGACCACAGAAGATCTCCAGACCATATGGCAACGTGCAGGGCTAGCCGAATACTTTGAAGCACCACTACCTAAACCGGATCTCCTCCGATGCTATTATTTGGTCTCCACATTACAAGCTAATGAAGAAAAAGACAAACCAGGAACATTCGTACTTCCTTCTTTGCTGGGCAACAATGAGTTGAAAAGGTTTGAACTTACACTGGAATTGGTGAGCACTGCTTTGAACATGCACAGTATGTTGGTGCAAACAAGCCTTAACACTTGGCTTTGTCTTGTACCTTGAAGAGCATTGGATAATCAACCTTGAAGACTTTACAAGAGCTTGGAGTAATTCATGAAGACTTCATTTGGAGGAAGACCATAGGAACACATGCCTATGCTTAGTTACATTTTACTTTATGTAAGAAGTCAATATGACTTCTTGTAATCACACCTACCTTCAAAAGTCGTGGAAATTGAAAGGTATGAATGGAGAGAATATCTCCATATGATTATATGAGAGATTTGAGGGAGCCTACATTTGAATTTGAAATTCAAATCTTCTTCAAACTCATATAAAAAGACTATGAAAAAGTCGCGGGCTAAGTAGCTCACTTTCCGAGGTAATTCCAAGCAATACATTGAGTGTGTGAGAGCTACTATTGAGCCTACACCTCTGAGTACCATTGGGCATCACTCTACATGCCAATGGGAATGTACATTTGATAGATTCAATACATATACTCATAGTCATTATCTCTGTGTTTTCTCTGAGTGATCATCTTTAAGTCTGTCAACTTCAACAGGGCATATCTCAAGATCTACAGAACCAAATTGGATGATTCAAAGCTCATTGGAACCAGCTCAAAGCATTCTACAACACTACAAAATTTCAAGTCATTCTATTCAGCCAATTGGGAGAAATCTCAGTCGAAGCAGTCACTAGTATTTTTCTGAGTAGTTCCTAAAAAATCGGGGGTGTCTCTGATTTTGCTAAAGATCATGCTCAGTGTATAGTTTGTTAATTGGAGTGATTTAACTTGCTAATGGTAGCTTGTTAAGTTAATTTAATACTCCTAGAAGGAATTAATCCAATTGCAAGTGTGCTGGACACACTGAGCTTAGGACTGAGCAGGTGTCATTACAGGAATAGTAAGTTTTTTGGAGTTGTGAAGGTTCAAAATCATCTGTTTTGATTTGATCATTACTCAATCATTTTGTAAAGCACATATATAGTTTCTTGGTGTCATTTGGAAGCTCAAGGAGTCTCCTAACCATATCTGAAGAGAAAAGAGGGCAGGTGTGAAGCAGGTCTAGCAGCACCAACTTGATCTTCTGATTGTACCCAGCCATCACATCCAACAGTGGTATCAGAGCAAACAAGGTAATTATGGGTGATGGTTTCCCTTCCTTCATTGACAAATTGGATAGAAATAACTACCAGGCATGGTCATTAAGAATGAAGACCTATCTACAAGGGAGAAGCTTGTATGGATACATATCAGGAGATGAGGAGTTGCCCTCATTCAAAACCAGAGGCCTACCTACAAAGGATGAACATGAGAGACTCAACCAATGGTGTGCTAAAGATGCTTTGGCAAGGTCATATCTTCTAAACTCTATTTCTGATTTCCTTCTACCTCATGTAAGGAACTGTAAGACTTCCCAAGAGACTTGGGAAACCTTGTCAACATACTTTTCATCAAGCACAAGGGCCAGAAAGAATCAGCTATGGATTGAGTTTACAACTCTCAGGAAGCAATCAAAACAATGTGTCTCAGATTTTGTCACTAAAGTCAAAGACATTGCAGATCAACTTGCAAGTGTTGGAGAAGAAATTGAAGAAGAGCAAATAGTCAGACAAGTGATCAATGGACTAAAGGCAGATGACAAGTGGGAGAGCTTTACCACTGCAATGGACTTATACATGGACATCCAAGCACCTGATCTAACAACTCTGATTGGACAACTATTCACACATGAAGCAAAGATCACAAAGAATGGAGAGCAATCAAAAGGTAACAATCCCTCTGCCCTATATACAGATAAGAAGTCTAAAGATAAGGGTAAAAGTAAGAAAGTTGATGAAGAAGGCTCTACCTCCCAAGCAAACTATGCAGGGAGAGGTAGATCATCTAGAGGTAGGGGCAGAGGAGGTAAGTCAAGTAGGGGGAGACCCTATAACCAATCTCCATGCAATATCTGTGGCTTGTCTAACCATACTACAGATGAATGCTACAAGAACTACAAGAACCAAAGAGGTAGAGGTCACCAAAGAGGAGGATACTCCCAAGGCAGAGGCAGATTCAATCAATCTCAAGGCTACCATGGCTACAACAATAATTACAACAATAGCTACAATCACAATGGCAATTATCAAGGTGGATACAGGAACAGGAAGGATTACAACAATTATGCAGAGGAGCAAGATGATTCCTTGTTGATTATGAACATGACATCTAAATCAGGTATCAATGATGATCATTTGTTCTATATTGACTCAGGTTGCTCTAATCATGTAGCTGGAAATGTTGCCTTACTCTCTGATTTGGAAGAACCCAAAGGCAAGCACCAAGTGCAGACAGGTGATGACACTAAACATTCAGTGGTTAAAGTAGGCAATGTCAAAACAAGTGATGGTAATCAAAATTTACTAAGCAGAGTATTGTATGTTCCAACAATCACCAAGAATCTGATGAGTGTAGGTCAGATTGTTGAAAAAGGTCTACAGGTCAGGTTCACTCAACATGGTGCATATGTGGAGGATCCAAGACATGGATTCAGAAGGATAGCCAAGGGAGAGAAATCAGGTAGATTATTTACCTTTGAACTTGAAGATACTAAGAACATTGCCTTGTACAACTATAAGGACCAAACCCTATCAGAATTGGAGATGTGGCACAAGAGATTGGGTCACATTGGAGAAAGGACCATAAAACAAATGAGTAGAGATCAATGTGTGCTTGGGATACCTAATGTATCCAAGCAACACATGATATACAAGTGTGGGGCTTGTCAGTTTGGTAAGTCACACAGATTGCCATACACCAAGAAAGGATTTATGCATGAAGATTACTTGGAATTGGTGCATACAGATGTTTGGGGACCAAGCAAGGAGCCATCCATATCTGGATCAAGGTACTATGTGTCCTTTATAGATGACTATAGCAGATGGACTGTCTTGTACTTCATGAAGCATAAAGATGAAGTATTTAATTGTTTCAAAAGGTATCTTGCATTAGTTGAGAATCAAACAGGTAGACATTTGAAGAGGCTAAGGTCTGATGGTGGTGGAGAATACTTCTCCAATGACTTTGAAGAATTCTTGCAGGAAAGAGGCATCAAGAGGGAGATTACCACAAGGTACTCACCTGAACAAAATGGGGTAGCTGAAAGAAGGAATAGACTTATTGTGGAGACAGCTAGGTCTATGCTTAATGAGAAAAAACTACCAAATTATCTTTGGGCAGAGAGTGTATCTACTGCCACATATTTAATTAACAGGTTGCCATCAAAGACACTTGATGGAATGACACCCTATGAGGCTTGGCATGGTAAGAGACCATCTCTGGATCATTGCAAGATCTTTGGGTGTGTTGCATATGTGCATATTCCCTCACAGGTAAGGGGAAAGCTAGACCCTAAGGCTGAAAAGTGCATCTTTATTGGTTATGATTTGAATCAGAAAGGATACAGGTTCTATAACCCCTCAAACAAAGGCTTCAAGGTAAGCAGAGATGTCATCTTTGATGAAAATGATTCATGGTATGAAAATGAGTGCAGGAAAGTTAACCTACCTTATGATATGGAAGAAGACTTTCCAAAGCTTGTCAGGCAAGAACCAACTCAGAAGGTGGACACAAGCTCAGATGATGAAGACACCATCAACATTGAAGAGTTCAAGGCTTGGAAATCCAAAGGGAAGATGAAGATGAAGCAACTTGAAGACAATCCAGAATCCTCAACTCAAGCTATGAGGAGATCTCAAAGAGAAAAGAAGAAACCAATTAGGTATGGGTATGATACTTCACTTGTAACCAAGCACTCTGTATATCTTGCAAAGGATATCTTGAATGAAGAACCAGGTACATTTGAGGAAGCTATTACTAAACCAGAATGGAAGGAAGCAATGGATGAAGAAATGGAGGCTCTCAAGGAGAGTGATACTTGGGACTTGGTACCCAAGAAGGAATCCATGAAAGTTATAGGATCCAGATGGATCTACAAACTCAAGAGGAACTCAGATGGCACAATAAACAGGTATAAAGCTAGGTTGGTAGCCAAGGGTTTTGCACAAACCCAAGGCATTGATTATGAGGAGACATTTTCTCCTGTGGCCAAGATGCCAACTATCAGAATTATGGTGAGTGTAGCTGCATCCAAGAATTGGAACATGTACCAATTGGATGTGAAGAATGCATTCTTAAATGGATGGATATCTGAAGAGGTCTACATGTCACAACCACCTGGCTATGAGGATCCCAATAAGGTAAATCATGTTTGTAAATTGAAGAAGGCTCTGTATGGATTGAAGCAGGCACCTAGAGCATGGAATTACAGATTGACAACCTATCTCTTGGATCAAGGATTTGTGATGAGTAAAGCAGATACTTCATTGTTTATAAAGAAGAACAATTCAGAGGTAATATACTTGTGTGTCTATGTTGATGACATCATTATTACAGGAAATGATGTTCAAGGAATTAGACACATCAAAAGTCAAATGATGAAGGAATTCAAGATCAATGATCTTGGATTGTTGAAGTACTTTCTAGGACTTGAATTGGTATACACAAATTCAAGTATATTCATTACTCAGAAGAAGTACATTCAGGACATGGTTAAGAAGTTTAATTTGCAGGAAGCTAAGATCTCAAACATTCCTATGGAGGTCAACCACAAACTTAGTGCACATGAAGGAGAAGAGCTTAAGGATATTACAGGTTATCAAAGTTTGGTAGGTAGTCTTAATTATGCTACCTTAACCAGGATTGATATATCATATGGTGTTAGTGTACTTAGCCAATTTATGCATAAGCCAAGAGTACCACATTTGGAGGCAGCCAAGAAGATAGTAAAGTACCTAAAGGGGACACAAAATCATGGTTTGTATTTTCCATATTCATCAGACATTGATATCAAAGTATACTCAGATGCAGATTGGGCAGGTTGCAAAGATGACAGGAGGAGTACATCTGGTTACATATGCTTTGCAGGTGATAAACCAATTTCTTGGTCATCCAAGAAACAACCCACAGTGGCTCTGTCATCTATTGAGGCAGAGTACAGAGGACTAGCCAATGCCACTCAAGAAGCAATATGGTTGAAGCTACTATATTCAGAATTAGGTCTATACACAAGGCCACCTATCATATTTGGTGATAACACAAGTTCACTTCACTTAGCAGCTAATCCTGTGTATCATGCTAGGACAAAACACATAGAGGTTCATTACCACTATGTAAGGGAGAAGTTACTTAGTAAGGAAATCCAATTATCATATGTGTCTACTAATATACAATGTGCAGATTTGCTTACAAAAGCTCTGGATGGGAGCAAGCTATGCAGGTTTAAATCCATGATTGGATTACAGGATATCATTGAAGATTAAAGATGAAGACTCAAGCAAGTGTTTGGCTTGAGGGGGAGCTGTTGGTGCAAACAAGCCTTAACACTTGGCTTTGTCTTGTACCTTGAAGAGCATTGGATAATCAACCTTGAAGACTTTACAAGAGCTTGGAGTAATTCATGAAGACTTCATTTGGAGGAAGACCATAGGAACACATGCCTATGCTTAGTTACATTTTACTTTATGTAAGAAGTCAATATGACTTCTTGTAATCACACCTACCTTCAAAAGTCGTGGAAATTGAAAGGTATGAATGGAGAGAATATCTCCATATGATTAGATGAGAGATTTGAGGGAGCCTACATTTGAATTTGAAATTCAAATCTTCTTCAAACTCATATAAAAAGACTATGAAAAAGTCGCGGGCTAAGTAGCTCACTTTCCGAGGTAATTCCAAGCAATACATTGAGTGTGTGAGAGCTACTATTGAGCCTACACCTCTGAGTACCATTGGGCATCACTCTACATGCCAATGGGAATGTACATTTGATAGATTCAATACATATACTCATAGTCATTATCTCTGTGTTTTCTCTGAGTGATCATCTTTAAGTCTGTCAACTTCAACAGGGAATATCTCAAGATCTACTGAACGAAATTGGATGATTCAAAGCTCATTGGAACCAGCTCAAAGCATTCTACAACACTACAAAATTTCAAGTCATTCTATTCAGCCAATTGGGAGAAATCTCAGTCGAAGCAGTCACTGGTATTTTTCTGAGTAGTTCCTAAAAAATCGGGGGTGTCTCTGATTTTGCTAAAGATCATGCTCAGTGTATAGTTTGTTAATTGGAGTGATTTAACTTGCTAATGGTAGCTTGTTAAGTTAATTTAATACTCCTAGAAGGAATTAATCCAATTGCAAGTGTGCTGGACACACTGAGCTTAGGACTGAGCAGGTGTCATTACAGGAATAGTAAGTTTTTTGGAGTTGTGAAGGTTCAAAATCATCTGTTTTGATTTGATCATTACTCAATCATTTTGTAAAGCACATATATAGTTTCTTGGTGTCATTTGGAAGCTCAAGGAGTCTCCTAACCATATCTGAAGAGAAAAGAGGGCAGGTGTGAAGCAGGTCTAGCAGCACCAACTTGATCTTCTGATTGTACCCAGCCATCACATCCAACACAGTACACATGCCCTGCTACCACGCCACCTTTTATGGCCTCCCTGCCTTCAGCATCTCACCTCCCAAACCCCATCCCTCCAATTCTCCAACCCCTCCACACCTTTCTTTCAAGAACATTTCAACCCCGGTCTCAATCATTTCCTCTATTTTCAGTTCCCCCACCCTCTTCTCACTTATTCACCACTTTCACACATACACCACCTACCATTCCAATGTATATGGTAGACACCACACTTGCTTCCACTCCTGAAAGCATGGACATTTCACCACCCACAACACCTCCCCCACCCCCCACACTTCCACCTCCTCCCATTCCCCCTCCACCAATTTCACCCACACACACGTCTTCAATAGACACATCATTCACTCTTCCCCTTCCCCAATTCCTTTCCCATGCATCTTCCATTGTACACACCACACCCTCATCCATAGGCAATGCATTGGACACTATGCTCGCATGTATATCACAGTTAAGGACAGAGTACAATCAGCTCCAACAACATAAGGCACGACTACAAGAGCACTCGGAGGTACTGCAACATCGTCTTGCTACACTAGAAGAGGAGAATGCTCACGTCCTTACACAATTCCAAACTCTACAAGAGGCTCATAGCATATTGGAGGTACAATTACAGAACACAGACCAGGAAGCAATGCAAGTGGTAGAAGGTCATCTACGGACACAGCTAGAACGCAATTCAAAGCTTCAACGAAATATGGCCCTACTCAAATGACATCTTGCAGCCGCTCATGAAGAGAATTGACGCCTGCAATTACAGAATCAGGAAAACCTAAAAGCAGCTATCGAAAACACACCTGGGGCACCCATCAGTCCCTCAAAGTTTCAAGTTGTGACCCCCGATAATATCAAGATAATGTTGGAAGACTCTGTATTACAATCCAATTACTTCAAGAAACTGTCATCTAGATGCCTTATCCTCTCATCAGAACTCCAATACAGGCCGTACTATATCATTTTGGCAGATTATAATGCAGAAATACAGAGAGTCATAGGCAAGATTCCTACCTTCGCTACCCAGTTTCAACCGAAAGACCTTCCTCCAGACGTGCAAAAAGGCAAAATTCGTTAACCAACATGGTGGCAGAAACTTCTTGAGACATATCCTGAAATGCTGCGGACATGGAACAATGCGCCTTTACATCTCCTATACAATCCATGCTACGGTCCAGTTCCACGGCGGAGGTCTTGGAAAGCATTCAACATTAAAGTTCAGAAAATGCACAATGCAAGGAATGGCTAAACTACCCATACATAGCACCGCCGCAGGGACCACCATCAATAGCATACATGATGGCCGCAATTCGACATTGGATGCCTCGATTGAAGCCCATGCCAGATGTGGCAGCCCAAATGATGTTTGAGATTTTAGATATGATGCAGGTAGTACTGAAAACCTTTAGAAATGCAGCAGCACCACAGGTACGTCTACCGGGGTTTACCAACGGAAATTACAATTTGGTGTATGACATGAGCACCACCCCCAGTATTCGTGTGGCTTACGCCTGGCATGCACGCATCAAATACCTCCCTGCATGTTATAAACAGACATTCGAAGAAATGTTCAGATTAGGTTTCTGGGAGTATCACTCGGAGGTCTTCGCACTGAAGCCAACACACCTGCTCCATCTCTTTGCTTGTGAACAAGCCATGTACTCCGAGTACTACACCACACCGCAACCAGAGGTCCCCGGTGCAATAAATTGGGATGCATTGGAAGCTGACCTCGCAAGAGGCTTAAGGATAGGAGAACATGGATTAGCCACCAATGTCATCCAATACTATATCGACCACCCTATAGAACAGAGGTCTGTCAGGGGCGACAGACACTAGGAAGGGGGGAGTGTTGGTATACAAGTCAGATAAAGAGCATACCAGCACAACAGAGCGGTCATGCACAATACGGCAACAAGGCCTAATCATTTTTTCCAGGGACCATTCACAACTCAAGTGATTTTAATCACTACACAAACATTGTAAATTCCGTTTTTGGTAGAATAGACTCCATTTTGTTCAAGCCGAGGATTCCTCGAGCTTGTGGAGTATTAGAATTAGCTACATACCAATTTTCATAATTTTTAGACTCCGTTTGAGCCCTCAAATAGGCTCTAGAACCTAATTTTTAACTAGGCCGGACACTAGGTCTGGACAAGGCCAAAGCTAGTGAGAAAACTATAAAAAGAGCTAGAAAGCTCATTTTTGGGGGAGATTGTTTGTGAATTGAGCTTATGTAAGAGACGTTTTGACTAATGCAAAGAAGTCCATTGTTCATCTCCTTGTTCTTGCCTTGTGTGTGTGTGTGTGTATGTGTGTGCATGTTTGTGTGCTTCTCACTCACACACTTGTGCCATCACTTGCTCATAGTCTTCATACTAGTCCTCACGTCTCCACGGATTGAAAATTATGAGGTGGATCTCCTCACGTTGGTACTCACCATTGTGCTAGAGTGACAGGTGTGTACCTGCATGAAAACTAACGTCGAATTCCATGATTTTTTACAAAACTACTGAACTCATTTGACATGTATTCACCTCCTCCATCAGATCTTAATGTCTAAATGTACTTCCCTGTCTGCTTTTCCACCATAGCTTTAAAATTTTGGAAGTGAGTGAACACCTTGCTCTTCTCTTTCATGAAATATACCCATACTTCGTGTGTATGGTCATCAATGAAAGTAACATAAAACCTGCAACCGCCCATAGATGTGGTCTTTGCTGGACCCCAAACATCTGTATGTACTACTTCTAGTACATTCTCACTAAGATGCTTGTCATGTGGAAATGATGCTCTTGACTGTTTACGAAATTGACATGTTGCACATACCTTTTGCATTTCTGCAACTTTGAAATTTGGTAGTCCATGGACAATCTCCTTTGACTACATCAATTTCAGCCTTTGCAAGATTGCATGTCCAATCCGTTTGTGCCACATCTCTATATCTGCAATAACTCTTGCACCTTTTGCAAACATGGTTGCATTCATTTCAGGAATCTTCACATTTAAGGTGAACATCCTACCCACTTTGTCTCCTTTGGCAACCAATTATCCATCCTGCTTGTACTCTTCTACATATAATTCATCAGCATTGAACCTGACTTGTAATCCTTGGTCAACCATTTGTCCAACAGAAACCAGATTCCATCCTCCATCGATAGTGCTATGTTTCTTGTATGCTCAATAGGATGTGATGTCTCATCACCTATTTCAACATATCCAGGAACTGGCAATTTCTACAAAGTACAAAACCATTCCGCATGGCTGGTCATGTGATTTGAAGCACCTGAATCAACATACCAGACATTATCATTTGATTTTGAAACCCCAGCAGACATCGTATTCATCATGTGATGTTGAACCATGAACAACTTCTCAAAATCACTGCACTTGTGGATGCATAGTTGTTTTGTTGCCTTCTGTTATTTTGATTCTTCAACCTGCAATCACGTTCAAAGTGTCCAAGTTTACCACAATTCCAACATCCTTTACTATCATTACCTGAATCATTTCTTTTGAATTTTCTGCGACCTCTTTGGCTCCCCCTGCCTCGAAACTGTCCTCTTCTTGCTACATGATTCTGTTGTTGACCTTGGCCTTGGTTATTGTTTCCTCTTCCATTACCGAAACCTCTACCTCTGCCTCTTCCTCTACCAGAGTAGAATACCTGCTCAGAACTCGGCTTTCCTTGGGAGTTTGAATCCTTACCAAGATTCTTTTCTTCAATAATCAGCATAGATACCAAATCAGCAAAATTTGGAATATTTTCTCTGGTCTATATAGAAGTTCTCAAGTGCTTGTATGCAACTTCTAAACCACAAAGGCATACTTCCACCTTATCATCATCATCTACATCCACTCCAATAGATGCAAGTGACTCACATATGCTTTTGATTTTCAGGGTAAAGTCACTTATCGACATACTCTTTTTCTCCAAGGTATGCAGCTCGTTCTTGAGTTGCAATTTCCATGCCTTTGTATTGGTCTCATACAATGTGACCAAACTATTCCAAGCCTCTTTGGGAGTCTTGGCATCTTGTATGTGCCCAATCATGCTATCATGTATGCTAACAGATAGCCAATACATTACCTTTCGTGCTTCTTGATTCCATTCCTCATATGCTCTTACCTGATCTGCAGTCCAATTCCTTTCTAGTAATTGCGGAGCATTTTCAATCTCTCCTTTGATGTACTTCCAGTAGCCTTTTCTCATCAAGAAATTCGTCATTCTGAATCTCCAAGCATGGAAGTTGTTCTTGTCTATCTTATCGCTCATAAGCTGACTCATTCCATTTGTGTTTGCCATTTCTGTAGAATTCACCACACTACAAAATACGACAAGCAACACTTCTGCTTGAACACTATCGCACTATGACGTGATAGTTCGATCTCAAAAAAACACAATTTTTGTGTATCAACAGTACACGGAATCGCTTGAAATTATGGATCAGGAATATAAGAGTGTTGTCGAACACAACGCAAGTTACAGTTTCTAATACTGACTTGGTTTTTCTGCAGGCCCCACCTTGTGGGCTCGAAATGGAGGTCGAGATGGCTCCAAAACTTTGATTTGACAAAAACAAGTAACCTTAAAGGGATAACTCTCGAAAATATTTTGGGGTCTTCTATCGTCACACCAATTTTCATAGCAAATGGAGGTCATTTGTGAATCGCAATTTCTCCACACCTTGCTGGGTACTCTTCACCATCGCCTTCTCCACGAGCTCTTTACAGCCACGCTGGCTCTGATACCATGTCACGAGGAAGGAGATAAGGAAGAGAGCTCACAGACACACTCTCACTCTCAAGGAGAAGCACACACACAGATATAGGCAAGGAAGAATAATCTTCTTCTTCTTCTTCTATTACATAAAAAGGAATGTACAAGAATGACCTAAAAACAAGAATGCAACAAGTGCAATATATAAAGATCAGTACATAAGGAAAAAACCTAATGTCCGCAAATGAGTGAGTTGGCAAGAAACAAATGTGCCATCACTCTCGGTAGATAAATCTAATAAGGCTCAATGAAGTATCCTTGACATATACCGGCATGACCACTATACATGTTAGAGAAACGAAAAACTTGTACGTGTCATCCTAGATCATCACATGTTGAGCTTGATATCTCAACACATGGTCATCTCTATGTGTTGTTTCCCAATATCCTTCCCCTTAAGAAGTCTCATATGATATCATCTCAAAGGTGGGAAACCGTATGAATGGTGCCTACTATCTCCCATATACTCTCCACTTCCAAACTATCACTCTCATTACATACAACATCATCCAAATGACTTAAGTCCACATGATGTATACTCTATAGAGTAATAGTATAAGAAGCAAGTGTAAAGTGCCAAGATTATAGGCTTGACCATACCATAATGGAGATAATAAACCATAGAATCCTTTGAAATATAGAACAACATCCTATAACAAGTGAATCCAAACCCATCTAAGACTAAATGATAGATTTCCCTCATACCACTCTAGGTCTTCCTAACCTTGAGTGTAATCGCAAATAATAGTTTAATTTAATCTACCTTGTGAACTATGCAAATCCATCATCCAGCTCATATATAAGAGTTTCTTGGTAGTAACATGCAATCTCTTCATTTCACCAACCAAGAAGTCTGTGGTTTATCATCCTTTACTATTGGACTAAGTTCTATTGGAAGAGCATCTATTGGCACTAGTGCAAACTCTAAAATATTCTCTTCCCCGTAGTTTGCCATACGAATGCAAAAAGCATTCCTTTGAGATTCAGATAATCCATAAGTAACCATCCTTCTAATTGATGCTCACACATCATCCTCATGATGTAGCATTAACTAAGAATTTGGTACCCCAATAGGTTAGATATATCCCTATCTCCTAGAAACCCTAAAGAGAGAAGTCATAACTCTATTCCCAATATCACAAATGTCAATAACTAGATCATCTCATTTACTCAAGGACCATCACTAGAAATAAACATAACCACTTCTCTCTGGGTTCTACAGGTGAGACTCAATCTAACCACCATGATTAATTGATCTCCCTCTTTTCTTTGATAGAAGAATGCCCCTTCTATCTTAAAGAGCCAAAATGAGAAAGTGAAAATCTCTCTCTATCTCTCTCTGTAATCTCTTCTAAGGAAAAGAGCTCTAGTAGTGGAATCTATTCCACTTTTCCTTTCTCTTTGAAAGAGATTCTTTTGAACCCAATTGCTCTACTCATCCATAATTGAGAGCATGCACATAACTTTTCCATATTTTCCCTTCCAAAATAATGGAGAATCAAACTCCCATGTGAAGGAAAATTACATTGAAAAGTAGAGAAAATGAATTCCTTCTAAAGTAAACTAAAAGATGTATTTTCTAAACATCTCTTCTCTGTAAAGGAAAACATAATATATTCTTCTCCAAAGAAGAAATAATATTTTCCTTTCCTTTTTCTCTTCCAAGAAGAGGAGCTAAAATGAGATCTCTAAGCTAGAGTGAGACCACTCTCATATCTCTAAGCTAATTCTCTCTTTCTCTTTTCCTTAAAAGAGGAACTTATGAATTCATTTCCTTTCTTCCATACCAATGCATAATCCCTCATTATATACATTCCTATGAAGATGGAGAACAAATTTGCCCTGACTAATGAATGTGTATATAATGAAGAGTGGAGAAAATAAATTCCTTATAAGGGTCAACACCCTCTTCTAAAATAGTCAGCAATGATATGACATGATACCATAAACATATGTGTATCCATACTAAAGAGCTATCTATGCCAACCATCCTCTATGCATGGATCTATATGATCCCATCAACTAATGGAATTATCCTTCATGAAAAGCTCAAAATGAGTATGTGATACCAATGGTGATAAAATCACCTGTTACATTCTCTACTAGAAGAATAAATCTTTCCTAAACTATGAAGGGTAACTCCAAATCCTAAGGAGATGTCTACTAAGAGCTCTCCTATGATCTAGTGAGACATGATGCCATGAATGATGAGTCCTTTTCTTCCTAGCCATAGAAGAAGAGTGCTCAAAGAGAATTCGTTTCCACCGTCCCATACCAATGGAACCTTCTTCCAATTCACGGTGTTATACCTACACTAAACCAAATATATATTCCATATATATGTGATGGAACATATAGGTGCACTCTACTGAATCCCATATCCTACAGTCATGTTGGTGGACTCAAATGAGTCCCATGTCCTCAAACTAGTTAGTTTGGTTCTAATCAACATGTTTCAATGGATATCCCTTTCTATTCCAAACCAATTTGTTCCTAGGTACCAAGACTAGGTCTAAGTACCTCTCTGTAGATCCCAATATACATACATGTACTAGATACCCCAACTATTCCTGACTAAGGGATCTATGCTCTAAGTCATAGAGCTAGTGCTAGACCTGTTGTCTTCCTAACCATCACTCGAATGACATAGCATTTGTCGATGCTCTCTCATGAAATCCATCTCTGTGATCCCATCTAATTGGTTTCCTTAGTAGTGAAGTAGAAATGCTTCGCTGCTTGTTCAAGTGATGTATATGAGAGAAACTAGTCACTCTTTGGGTATTCATCATGATACCCCATAGTCTCCTAATCATACTATAAGACTCTTGTGAAGATAATTAAATCTTCACTACTTTGGAGATTATCATAAATGTATCTCCCATGCCTCTATGCAACTTCGCATAACCTATAGGATTGCTTGTGCACATTCCTAATGGTGAAGGTATAGCTCCTTCCCCTTAGCAATCCTATGGTTTAAAATCCATAAGGATTATGTGTAGGGATCCTATTTCTAATGAAGTTGCCTTATCTATACTATTATGTTGGTCTTAATGAAGTTGCCTTATCTATACTATTATGTTGCCTTATCTATACCATTATGTTAGCATGCTAATACCTTACTGATGTTTGTAGAAAAGGCATGTTTCCATGCCATAATATTCTTACCTAAAGGTAAGTGCATATATAATGCCATGAGGTGGGAAAAAATTTGATAGCATTTCCCCAAGGAAATGGAATCCCAAAAAATTTTAACCATAAACTCAATGGCACATAGGCCATCCAACAACATAAGGCTTGACAGGCCCATGTCATGCATGCCATAAACTCATACATGGACTCCATAACCTACAAAAGCATAAAAACAAATGCTAGCAACAATTCTCTTTGTTGCATCACCATGTAGTTCCTAGAATCATCTTTCTTGCAAACAATCAAAAAGTCTACTTCTCGCATGTTGATCCATACTTTTAGAATTGAAACAATGATCAACTTGGATATATGCACTCTAATCCATGCATGTACATACACAACATGCCATAAAATAAAGTAAGATGCTTGAAAATATAAAGCATACGTCCCTGAATGATTTGGTATTGGAATCCCATGCATCCAATCCTTTTTGAGGAGCTTCGAGACCTCTGCACCTTCCTCCTCAGGTCCTAATATAAACTTTGAAGTGTCGAAAACATTGGATCACTTCCCAAAACATAAAGCATGGTCAGATGATTACCAATATAATGCAAATTTATCCCAAAAATGCATTTATAATCCATCTTTAGACCTACCAAAACTTTCTAGAACTTTGAAATAATCATAAAATGGAATATATATCATGTGCAAGTGGCTTGAAGTGAAATTACTTCAATCGCCTTCCCCGTTTGTAAGATATGACTGACAGAAGGTAGTTGCCAAAAACTGTTCAGACTTTGCAAACCTATACAGACCTACAGAAATACATATTTTCCAAAATTTCTGTTGGAGTTAGACGTCTGCGGAAGCACACAAACAACACAAGGAAGAAGAAGAAGCTTGGAGCACTACAGACAATACTGAATGTATTACTAGAGAATGTACAAAGATAAGTAGCCCATTAGGGCAATAGGCGTATATACAAGCCGGGGGAAAAAACCTCCTAAGGAGGGAAAAAAGTGCCCCGGTGGTCCTAGTGTGTTCACACACATCACTACCTAAATATATCAACAAATCCAGAGTGATGCGGTGAACAAGAAGTTGGCACTCATGTATAAGGAAGTGCCAAGCTATGTGGAAATCACTCCACAAAAGGAAGTAAGCCCAAAGCTTTGCGGAAAGCTTCAAACTTCTCCCTAGGAAGAGCCTTCGTGAAAAGGTCTGCAATGTTCTCCTGCGTGGGCACATATGCCAAGCTGATCTCCCTAGTAGAGAACCTCTCCCTGACATAGTGATAATGCACCTCAATGTGCTTAGTGCGAGCATGGAACACAGGGTTCCTCGCAACTGCCAATGGGCTCTGACTGTCAGTGAAGATGGTGGTGGCAGAAGTCTCACCAACACCCAAATCAGCCATAAGGCGTTTGAGCCACACACACTCAACAGTCCCTGTGAAAGCTTCCCTATACTCAGCCTCACAACTGGAAGTGGCCATAGTAGGTTGCTTCTTGCTCAACCAAGATATACATGAGCTACCAAGCATGAAGCAAAAGCCACTAGTGGACACACGAGTGTCAGAGCAACCAGCCCATACAGAGTCAGAAAAAGCATGCAAATCATCCCCCTTGGGATAAAACAACCCAAGTAGCCGAGTACCACTCAAATAACGAAAGATGCGCTTGATTGCCTGCCAATGCTTGACTCCTGGGCAATGCATAAACTTGCTCATCTATGAGATAGCAAACTGAATACCTGGCCGAGTAATGCATAAGTAAATCAAGCATCCAATAGCCTGCTGATAGAGAACAGCATCAAATGCATCTCCAGCATCATGAAGACTCAATCATAAACCTGTCTCCATAGGAGTGGCAATAGGCTTACAGTCTTCAAGAGCAAAATGCTACAATAATGTGTCAATATATTTTGTTTGACACAAAGCCATTCCACCATCAACTTGCATAAACTGAATGCCCAAATAGTGATGCAAATGCCCCAAATCAGACATCTCAAATGAGGCATGCAAATCAGCCTTAAAATCAGCAATATGCTTCTCAATAGGACTAGTGAGCAGCATGTCATCAACATAGACAAGAATGATCAGAAGCACATCATTAGCACGCTTAACATATAAGGTGCTTTTAGTTGGATTGTTCTCAAAACCATGTGCAATCAGATAGGCATGTATCTTCTCATACCAAGCACGTGGTGCTTGCTTTAAACCATATAATGCCTTCTTTAACCTGCACACGTGGTTTTCATGCCCTTTCTGCACAAAGCCACGGGGCTGAAAAACATACACTTCTTCATGCAATTCACCATTCAAAAATGTTGTTTTAATATCCAACTGATGTACATTCCAACCATGATGAGCTGCAAGTGCACATATGCTCTAAACAGTAGTCATACGGCATGTAGGTGCAAAGGTCTCATCAAAATCAATGCCTCTTTCCTGTGCATAACCCTTTGCAACAAGTTTAACCTTATACCTGTCAACTGTACCATCCGGCTTACGCTTCAGCTTGTATACCCACTTAGTGCCAATGGCCTTCTTGCCAAGAGGCAAGTCACATAAAGACCAAGTACCATTCTTCATTATAGAATCATATTCAGATTGCATAGCAGCCATCCAACTTTTTGAATTTTTTGCTTCATCAAATGAAACAGGCTCATTCTCATCACAGAGACTAGATGTAGCCATAGCATAGCAATCTGATGTAAAAGAGGCACTATGAGAGCCTGAACGAGTACAATATGATAGAGGTGCATCTAATTTGCTATCACGTAAGGTCTGCGCCAGCCATTTTGGCATAGTTCTTGCCTACTCAATATCAGCTCTCTCATCAATAAGTGCATCATGTGCATCTGCATCAGAAATGGAATTATCTGCATCATCACATGAAACCTGCAAAGGCTGAGAAGTTGCCTCATTAGGACCAGCACTAGACTGTCCACCTGTAAAAAGAGGCAGCAAAGTATCATACATGTCTTTGGAGCTAACAGATGTCTCCTTAGTACATGAAAGCAATGGTTGAATAGCATCTTCCACAAAAACAACATCACGACTAATCAAAATGTGTTTAGTCTGTGGATGATACAGACGATAGCCTTTACTTTCAGAACTACACCCAACAAAAATACATTTTACTGCTTTATCATCCAATTTTCTACGATGTTGTTCAGGCACTAATGCATATGCCAAACAACCAAAAACACGCAGATGAGCAACAGATGGCTTGCGGCCATGCCAAGCCTCATATGGAGTGATAGACTGCAGTGCTTTAGTGGGACACATGTTCAGTACATATGCTGCACACATGATAGCTTCAAGCTAGAAACTATGTGGTAAAGCCTGACTCTTGACCATACACCTCGCCATCTCCATGAGTGACATGTTCTTTCGTTCAGCAACTCCATTCTGTTGAGGTGTATACAACACTGTATACTGGTGTTTTATCCCACGTTCAGCCAGAAATGCATTAAAATCTGAAGACATATATTACCCCCTCGATCAGAATGGAGGGTGCCCATTTTACATGCTGACAAATTTTCATCCAAAACCAAAAACTATTTGAAGCACATGAACACTTCGAACTTTGCCTTCAATGGATATACCCAATGCATGCCTGTAAAAATCATCTATGAAAGTCACGAAGTAAAGATAATTCCCAAAAGAAGGTGTCTGCATAGGACCACAGACATCACTATGTACAAGCTGCAATTTGTGAGTAGCCCGAACTGAACCATCTTTTGGAAAGGACGAACGCTGCATTTTGCCCAAAATACAGCCTTCACAAACATGTTTTCCAGGTGCCTCAATTTTGGGCAAAAAGGATACCATTTCAGATTTCTACAGGTGTAGCAAACTAGCAAAATTCAGATGACCAAAGCATGCATGCCAAAGCTTTGCATCTGACATAGCCTAAGAATCATTTAATGCACATGCCAAATCATTTCTAGATCTTTCATAGTCTATGAGCTTATACAGCCCATGACATAAAATGCCAGAAGCAATAATCACATCGCCATTTGATAGATCATGAACTGTACACCTGTCATCAACAAATTTCACAACCAAGCCAATTCTGGCCAATGCAAAAACTGATAACAAGTTCTTCTTGATCCCTGGCACAAATAAGGCATCTGACAAAGTGAAAGAACTACCATCAGCAATAGTCAAAATGATCTTACCAACTCCCATAACAGGATAAGAGGAGTTGTTGGCACATGTAACAATATTCCCAGTAGGGGCAGGCTCGAGTGAAGAGAAGAAATTGTGCTGCGAGGTAATATGTTTGGTCAGCCCATCGTCAAAATACCAAACATCGGAGTCTACTGCAGACATGCACTGCTCATGAGAAGATGGGTCAAAACTGCTAACAGTAATAAATGCCCATCCTTCTTCCTGCACAAGATTAGCAGACTCTGTTTTTGGTGTAGAGGCCTCTGCAACAACCATTCCAGCCTCTTTCTTCTTTGCCTCTTTAGCAACCAGTTTTGGATTGTTCTTTATGATATGATCATTCCCTTTACAGTACTTACAAAAAAATTTCTACTTTTCTGATTTCTTCTCATCTTTATCTTCCTTCTTCAAATATGCAGAATTAGTAGATTTCTACTTACTAGTTGAAGAGCTCCATTTTCCTTTGCCCTTCTGACTAGCCAGAAAAGCTTGATCTACAACTCGCATAATGGACCTGTTCTGCATGGACTGATCTTCCTGCAATAGAACAGAGACTAACTCCTCAAATGATAAGGCATTTGGATTGCCTTTCATCATCAACCGAAGAGTAGAAACAAAAATCTGATATGAATCAGGAAGACCATTCAGAACATTCTGCACAAGTGATCTATCTGGTATAACCTCATATGCAGAAATCAATTGTTGCTTCAAGTCTTTGATCTTCGTTAGGAAACTGTCCATAGAATCATCTTCATTCATGTGCTCACTCTCCAACTATTTTCGGAGGTAAGCAACACGAGCCTCATTCCTAGCTTGGTACAATGTGGTAAGTGTATCCCAAGCATCCTTAGCTATTCTGCAAGAGTGAATGTGAGGAATAAAGGCACGTTTGACAGACAAAGCTATCAATGCATGTGCATGGGCATCTCTACCATCCCAACGAATCTGCTCTATAGTAGGTGCAACAGAAATCGCAGCATGAACAGGAATATGCAGAATATCATCATCTTCGACACCTTTTGCATCAACTTCAGTACGTGCAGTTGTAACAGTTGCAGGTGTGATAGGACGTTTTTCGACACCCTGCACAATGTTCCATAGTCCTTTTGCAACCAACACATGTCGCATCATATAAGCCCATAAAGGGTAGTTGGTACCATCCAACTTATCCTCAATAGCCAACATACGGAATACATCATTGCTTTCATCCATGGTCGGTGACTAAAATACCTTGATGCAGAAAATTGACTGTATCTCAAAAAGTTGAACCGAACTGCTCAGTTGAATTCCACTAGACCTGCACGAGACTTCGAGACGCTTATACTGGCGAATAGAAACTGGTATATACCTTTGGCACAAAAGGATGAAATAGCCTACAGAAGCACTGCGATAGTGCGTTCGGAGGCCGAAACGAGCGATTCTGAGATTGCAACTGGAGGAGTGTCGACGGCACCCTAGATGAAGCGACGACCTGCTCTGATACCAATTATTGGAGTTAGACGTCTATGGAAGCATGCATACAGCACAAGGAAGAAGAAGAAGCTTGGAGCACTACACACAGTACTGAATGTATTACTAGAGAATGTACAAAGATAATTGGCCCATTAGGGCAATAGGCGTATATACAAGCCGGGTGGAAAAAACCTCCTAAAGAGGGAAAAAAGTGCCCCGGTGGTCCTAGTGTGTTCACATACGTCACTACCTAAATATATCAACAATTTCTTTTGCTAAACTGTGTAGACCTTGTGCTCTCCAAAAGAAGCCATAGCACATCCAATTTGGAGTTTTCTAGCCCAAGATATGGCCTTTCCAAGTGGGACATGCCAAACTAGTGGACTGTTGGAGGGGCTAGAAAAAGTGTGAAAATGTGATCTTTGGAGTGCCCAAAATTATTCTTACATCAACCAAATCCTAGAATTATCTCCTTGAATATAGATATGCATGATTTTTCCTACCAAACTAAGAAAAATCCCGCTTCATTTCCCTTTCCCAAAATGGCTAGTAGTCAGTATAAGCCCTGAAATTTATGTTAAAAATAATCATGAAACATAGCTATTTTGGGGATACCCTAAGCTTGGTCTCCTTGTATTTTGGCAGTAATTCTTGACTCCAGATGAGAGTATATACCTCATACTCTCCATACATGTGATTTCCCTCCAAGATCTTGGCCCCCTAATGCTTCATTGTCATTCTCAAAAAATGAAAATTCTTATAGAAATTGAAAAATACTCAAACATGGAAGTTGAAGGCATAGATCCTTGCCAAAACCTCAAGGAAAAATGCAATGATCCATTTTCCTTTGCATATGATTACTTCTCCAAATAGCTTTGGATCTATCAAACCTTCCCCTTTGGTGCTACCTTCACCACTATCTTTCATAGGAGTTGAGGATTTTTCCTCCTCTCTTAGTAATTTTTTATGTTAATGAGAATCAACCTCCACACGATGGAGTAAGCTATGTTTGCTCTTGAGAGTAGCTAAATGGAACTTCATCTTGACTCTTTCGCTCCCTCATGGATAGCTTGTCAAGTAGACTAGTATAAGTGTTGTTGGTGATCACTATATGCCATTAGAGGCACTTGGCACATTGGTTAAGCTACAAGCCCCTCTTCCTTGTGGTAAGAGTTCAATCCCCACATGGTGCATGCAAAAGAAATAGCGATCCTATGTGCGTTGAGACCAATATTACGGTTACAAAATCCTTTTGCCTCCGCGTAGCCATTCCTCTGCCTCCACACAGCGGTTCCTCTGCCTCCACATAGCCGTCCATGATGACACACAACCATTCCTCTGCCTCCACGCAGTCATCCATGATGACGCGCAGAGATATGATTTTGTTCTTCCAACCAACCTCCTCCAATGCCTCCTCTTGAGTGAGTCTCTCATAAGAAACTCCTTTTTGCTCCTCTACCATATATGTGTGTACTTCCATATGATGCCATGTGGCATCCTTCTCTAAAGGAGGTTCACAATAAGAATATCATCTGACACTATCTATCTATCTATCTATCTATCTATCTATCTATCTATCTATCTATCTATCTCTCTATCTATCAATCAATCTATATATATACACACACACACATATATATATATATATATATATATATTTTTTTTTATTTATATTTATATTTATATTTATATATATATATAACCATCAATCTATCTATCGATAGATCGATTGATCGATCAATCTATCTATCTATCAATCAATCTATCTATCTATCGATCTATCTATTTATCTATCTA